>JAGFMF010011395.1:3240772-3331008 GCA_019455555.1 Galemys pyrenaicus | reverse complement strand
TCACCATGCACAAAAATCAACTCAAAATGGATGAAGGACTTAGACATAAGACCTGAAACCATAAAATATCTAGAAGAAAAAGTAGGCAAAACCCTACATAACATACACATCAATGACATCTTTGGAGATGCAACACCTAAAGCAAAGATAGTGAAGGAGAGGATAAACAGCTGGGACTACATCAAACTTAAAAGCCTTTGTACAGCAAAAGACATGCTAACCAAAACAAAGTGACAACCCACCAACTGGGAGAAAATCTTTGCACACAACATTACTGACAAGGGACTTACCGTGAAGATCCACAAAGAACTAACCAGACTAAACAAAAACAAAGAGAACAACCCAGTCAAAAAATGGGCAAAAGAGCTAAAAAGGCAGTTCTCCAAAGAGGAAATGCAAATGGCCAACAGGAATATGAAAAAATGCTCAACTTCTCTTATCATCAGAGAAATGCAAATCAAAACCACTATAAGATACCACCTCACACCAGTGAGAATGGCACATATCAAAGAAATTAGGAACAACAATGTTGGCAAGTATGTGGAGAAAAAGGAACTCTCTTACACTGCTGGTGAGAATGCAAGCTGGTCCAACCATTATGGAAAGCAGTATGGCGGTTCCTCAGTCTACTAAGAATGTAACTTCCACATGATCCAGCAATCCCACTCCTAGAGATATGCCCAAAAGACACAAATACACTGATTCAAAAGAATACCTGCACCCCTATGTTTATAGCAGCACTCTTTACAATAGGTAAGACCTGGAAACAACCTAAATGCCCAAAACAGATGAGTGGATCAGGAAGCTGTGGTACATATACACGATGGAATACTATTCAGCAATCAAAAAAAAAAAAAAACTAGAGTCATTCATAGGAACATGGATGGAACTGGAGGGGATTATGCTCAGCGAAGTAAGTCAGAAGGCAAAAGAAAAATACCAGATGGTTTCCTCCCCTAGAAGGAATATAAGGGAACTAAATAAGCATCAAGGAAGAGAGTAATAACAATAATAATAATAACACAACAAAAACAAAAAGACAAGGACAAGGACAAATTGGGGACACTTGGTGGGGAGGGAAGAGGGGAAGGGTGAGGGCAGACAGGAGCACGGGGAACTGAGGTGATGGTGCACTGGTGCTATGGTGATGAGGAATACATGGGGATTACAATTGATGTCAAATATATATAAATTTTAAAAAATAAATTATTTTAAAAAATAAATTATAATTAAAAAATGTATTAATTTTGGGCCTCCTTGGTGGCACAAGGGGCACCACACTATGAAGTATCTGCAGCCACTATAGTGCAAGTTTGATCCCAGGCCAGGGAGGGGGCCCACATGGCGCAGCAGACCTTTCCTGCCTTACCCGCTGCTCCCCTCAGCAGTGTGTTTCCTCGATCTGCCTGTTCTGCTCTCCACTCTGTCTCTAGTGAATCCTCTCACGCTCCTCATCTCTGAACTAATGTACCCCGGCTCTTGTATGCATAAATAATACAATCTTTAAAGTAAATAAATAAAAGTATGAATTTTGCTGTATGCAAATTAGAACTCAATAAAGCTTGCTTTTTAAATGTGCACACCTACATGTCCACATTCACAAGGACTTCCTCTTCTTGTTCCATATCATTGCTAGTCATTATAAAACCATAACTCATTCACTTGCTAAAAGTTCTCTGATGAGTCTTCACTTTCTTTAGAAGGAAGAAAAAGACAAAACTAGAGGGCAAACTATGAATTAGAAACATACAGTAGGGGAAGAGGAGAAGAGAGATCAAAACAGCAGGGAAAGACTATGGACTACAACTGAGGAAAAATCAGACATACAAAAATTAATAATGATATAAATATACATTTATAAATAAGTGTATTTAATAATAAGGATAAAAGAATTATGTGTAATCTCCTTTCCCATGTTATTTATATAAGATCCTTCATAATCATTTTTCTGCCTTCCTAAATAATCTCTTTAATTTTTTCCATTTCTCATTTATAGTATGCTATGAGCAGTTCTCAGAACATGCCATGCTATTTTTTGATTGTGTGCCTTGGGACATACTGCTACCTATTCTCAGAATATCCTTTGAAATTCTGCTTAAATATCAACTTTATGAAACCTACTTTCACAATTAATCTCTTACATAGCAATTGGTGCATGAATATCTCATTCACTGCACTGTAATTCTAATATGCATCTGAACCATTTTTGTCTTATTCATTTTTATTTCCTTAATGCAAATTTTAATAGTCACTACTAGTAAAGAAAGGCAAATTTTAGGACTGCTGGAAATAAGTGGGGAAAAGGAAAGATGTCTTATATATTTTAATGCCTACAGGTGGCAGGAAATGTGCACCAAAGATAGGGAAGCTAAATATTTTTATCATCATATCACAAGTGAAGAAACTGACACTCAGAGCAGAGAACTAATGTTCTTATTATGGTCATCTACCCGTTATCTGACAGAATCTTAACTCTAAGTCGGGTAAGTCTACCTGAATCTAAATACAATTTTATTTTCAATATACCAACAATAGATAAGTAGATATTATACTGTGGATAAATTTTCCCTTCTGTTTCCCTTCACCCTTAAATGTATGACTAAGCACTAAATTTAAGAGTAAAATCCTTTTTAGTTTTTGAAATTAAATATGCTATAAGATATTGCCATTTAATAGATAGTAACAATATGAGCTCATTTCCAGGGTCACAGTGCATGCATGGCTGTACCATGGAGAATTCCCTGTCACTGGCACTATGGTCTGTGTGAGTGTTTCCCTGGAGTTGTGCAAGCACTTGGGAAACACTCACAGACATACCTGCTCTGCCTCACTCATTAACTGAACAAGGATTTGCTGAGTTTCTGTTAGATGCTGAATTCTGGGATGGACTCTGAGCACACAGAAACTAGCAGGGATTTTAGAGTTGAGATGAGAGAGTATGATAGGCTTAGGCTTAGGGAACTGAAAATAAACCACTTTAGCCAGAGTTGAGAATAAGGGGTATAAAGAGTGAAATTGAGAATTGTAATTCTGAATCCAATAACTTGTCGATTCAGTAATTAGCCATCATAAACCTGTAAAATAAATGATTTCCCTTTCTGTGGACTGGGCTGGCATTCTGTACCATGTCATAATATTTAATTAGTAAAACACTGAACTACCTTCTCCATGCCATTCTCGATTTGTGGAGATACTACATTAAACAGAACTATCATTTTGAATATAAGCAAACATAATGACTTAAAACATTACATAACTGAAGTTTTTCTCAGTATTAGTAACCATCTGAGTTGTCATGATTGGGAAGCTCATAAAATAATCCTATAATCCAAAATGTTGCTAACCTGAAAATAGACATTTTTTTTCCTTGTGCTTTCAGCAATAGCTTCTGAGAGCTTCATTTTAATTAGAAATATCCAATTATAATAAATGTCTTCAATGAAGTTGTAAAAGGACAGGGATAAAAGCAAAAGGAACAGGAACACTGAAGAGCTAGGTTCTAAAGGGCAACCATTATTCAATTTCTTGTAATTGCCCTCAGAATTCACCATCTCCCTAAAAGAAAAAAAAAATCGGAATTATATAAAATGTATTACTAACAATTATACTTTGGGAGTTTTTCCAGGTGGTTTACATAAACAGAAAAATAAGTGTATATAAGGTCGTGCATATCCCTCTGAGAACTTAAGGATGATAATACTAGTTTTAATATACAGTGTGGCCTCTCTCCCACCTAGGCCTCTGTGCCCATGTGCACTAGGCCCCTCTGTGCACCTATGTGTGTGTGAAAGATTTGGATTGTGCACTCCCGCAGGACTGCCTCTGGACAAAGGCCCACATCACAGGTGGCCGGGGACACCTAGGTCACCTGGGACTGATTGTGTGGTCAGAGTCAAGACGGTCTGGGAGTAGCCCACAATTGTCCCAGGCACCTGCGTGTAAGACCAACATGTTCTCCCCTGTCCCCTATGGAATTGATTATCACCTTTGATCCCTTTGAAGTCCTGTTCCCCAGTAGATGAATGCCCTTTGTCTCCTGGACCCTGCTTTCCCTACCATTGTCATATGATCAATCATGCTTGTGTATCATGGCCAGTAAACAGCAAGAGGGCTGCTTGCTGGGCGCAGTGTCTTGCCTTACAAACCTGCTCCACGACTCATATCTCGGCGTGTCCCCATGGACGTGCTGGCACATCTGCGGCTATCATAATACAGTAGGGAAAAGGAGTTAATCCTGCCTTCTTGCTTTTTGACTTGTTCAGGTATACTTGTGAAAATTTTGTAAGATAAATTATCAAGTGTCATTTTAATCTATTTTTTTTAATTTTCTCAACCTTCTTTTTACTTATTGACATAACATAGGTTTATAGATATATATAAATTTCAACTATGCAGCATTGAATTTGACATCAGCATATACTATGTTAGGACCGCTACCAAAATTCTAGTTTCCCTCCACCATCATATAATGAACCCCTTTACCTGATTTACCCAGTCCCTTTTCTCCTCCCCTCTCACAAACCACCATTTTATTTTTACAATATAAAATTTGTTTTGTTTATTTTTTACATATGACTAAAATTATATGGTATTTGTCTTTCTCCATTTAACTTATTTCATCTAAAATAATATATTCTAAGTTCATCCATATTGTCACATATTCTGGGCCTGAATCTCAATTATTAGACCATTAACTCTACTAGTTCAGAGTTTATGTGCCACGCATGGGGATACTTCTTAGAAACAATTGAGGGCTTCCCTGGTGGTGCAAGGGGTTAAGCACTGCACTGCAGTGTGAGTTCGATCCTTGGCCAGGGAAGGGACGCACATGATGTAGCAGACCTCTCCTTCCTTGCCTTCTGTTCCCTTCAGCAGTGTATTTTTTTTAATTTATATATATTTGACATCAGTTGTAATCCCCATGTATTCCTCATCACCATAGCACCATGCACCATCACCTCAATCCCCCGTGCTCCCGTCTGCCCTCAACCCTTCCCCTCTTCCCTCCCCACCAAGTGTCCCCAATTTGTCCTTGTCCTTGTCTTTTCATTTTTGGTTTTTGTTTCTTTCTTATTATTGTTATTATTATTGTTATTACTCTCTTCCTTGATGCTTATTTAGTTCCCTTATATTCCTTCTAGGGGAGGAACTATCTGGTATTTTTCTTTTGCCTTCTGACTTACTTCGCTGAGCATAATCCCTTCCAGTTCCATCCATGTTCCTATGAATGCGGCTAGTTTTTCTTTTTTTATTGCTGAATAGTATTCCGTTGTATATATGCACCACAGCTTCCTGATCCACTCATCTGTTTTGGGCATTTAGGTTGTTTCCAGGTCTTACCTATTGTAAAGAGTGCTGCTATAAACATAGGGGTGCAGGTATTCTTTTGAATCAGTGTATTTGTGTCTTTTGGGTATATCTCTAGGAGTGGGATTGCTGGATCATGTGGAAGTTACATTCTTAGTAGATTGAGGAACTGCCATACCAGCAGTGTATTTTGGGGTCTGCCTGTTCTGCTTCCCACTTTGTCTCTGGTGAATCCTCCCACCACCCATGCCTTTTGTCTGTAACCTAGCTCTTTTATGCATAAATAAATAATTTTTTTAAAAAATTGAAATTTAAGGTTCCTAGCTATATTTGCAACCACACAAGTAGTATTAGAATCATAGACTATTTGAATAAAAACTGTTAGCATAACATTTTCTTTAAGCACATTAATATCTGTCCAGTGATGAACAGCACATTCAAACTGATGGTCTTTGTAAGCATGTAAGGAGACAGATTAATTCCAGAAGTAGGAAAAACGTTGACAAACTTGGATTAACTAATAATAATCAGTTTTTGCAACATTTTTACCCATAAGGAAGTGTAGGTTTTTTAAACCTAGAAACTTAAAGGCTAGGCCCCAGGAGGCCTATCTAATCAGTATATACTTGTCTACTGTATTTTACATTGTCTACTCCCATGATTGACTTTAATTTTCACACTTCTATAAGTTAGATAGGTTGGTTTTATCATCTTCATTTTATTTATACAGAAAATGAGGATGACAAACTGTAGCAATGACACAGCTAAGAGAAACAACTAGAATTGGAACCCATACTGTCTAACTGTTAAAACCACTGTGTTTTCTTCCATAAGCTTTCTAAAACATGAAATTAGTGGTTTGGAATATGTAGGAATTTTAGCCTTATAATCATATATCACCCCTTTACTTTCCTTGAGAGTAAAGGGGAGATACCTTATTGTTATAGGGAAAATCTATAAGAATCCATCCCTATAGAAAACCCATATAAAGTACTTTGAACAGAAGAGACCTAGAATGTTTTTTCAGTTTAAATTCATATTCAAAGCATATTCTGTTTACTATCATCCACATTTAAATATCATTCTATAGGGAAAAAATTGTTTCTATCTAGAGCTCATAATATAGGTATTCTCTCATCTCCATCTTGAATATCAAACACCAGAAAGAAATTTTCTACAGGAATATTGCTATTGTTGTAATATATTAACTCCCTCCAGTATTGGACTATTGCAACTATGGAAAGCCTACCTCAATATAATTGCATTATAAAAATGAACTACAAATTTTCTCCTAGAAACTGCAGTGGTATATGGGGTTACTACATACAGTTGTGATTTCCTTTTCTTCTAATCTCATTTAAGTATTGGAGCACACGCGCTCTGGCAGCTCAGAATCTACCTCTTAAGGGAAGATGCTAATAAGACTCTAGGGCAAAGGAAGAATGATGCCTCTATGATTCTCATTAACAATATATCCGTCAGTAATTCTCCCCAAACTCTACCACTAACCCTCCAATACCTCTTTTTCCTTAGGGCCCTTCCTAGCTACCTTGTCAAACATTTGAAAATGATTTAAAGGTGAGAGCTATAAGTGAATAGAAGTACCCCACCTCCTGCAATACCCTTAAATATTTGCAGCACATCGACTCCAGAACTATTTAACTTGGGTTTGTTTTGTCATGAAATTGGGCGTGTCACATATTATCTCCATAACAAAGCAGGGATAATAACAATATCTCCTGCACAGAAGTTACAACATTAGAGCAAATTTTCAGTCTCTGTTAGCTATTGTTAATAGTCTGAAAAGTTTGTAAATTTTATTCTCCAACTCCATACTAAGATAATTATAAAAATTCCATTTATACTTTCAACTTAATTGTGAAAAAGCAATGTTTTTGTTCCAGGCTTCACTAGAATCTCATTAAATACCCAGGAGAAGACATCCCATCTGTCTCTGAACAATATTTCAGACCTCACTGGTCACTAACTTCCCTCTTCCCAGCTTTTCTATGTGCCTACATTTTATGATTATGCATTTTTATGAATTGAAAGAGGAGCAGGCACATTTTGCCATCTTTATTTCATTCATTTCATCCATTTTCATTTTCATCCACCATAAATACTCTCATTTATTAATTCACTCCCAGTTATAAACCTACTTTATCGCATGTCACTCCTTTCATGGTTTTCTCCCTGTACATCTACTTGGTCAATATAACCAGTAATTCTTGTTTTGCTTCTTTCAAATCATATAAAAAATTAAGTTTACAGAAGATAGGCCATGTTCTACATTTGATCACTGAAAAAGACTCAGGTCCTGAAAATTCTGTCAATCCCAGATGAACTGGAACATTTTTGAGTCTTTCTGTATTCTTCATATTGGACAAATTTATTGCATTTGTCTTTAAAATATCACAAGCCATTAGAAAACGAAGCATAGTAAAAATGACATTTGTACTCAGAATTGCTGGTTTCAAATAACCTCCTGAGTTTGCTTTCCACTCTCAGTGCAATTTTAGCAGTTGGTCAAACATTCAAAGCTATCATTTATAAAATAAAATTGGAATATTGGTCTTTGTTACACTAGGACTATTGTAACATGCAGACAGAATAATAATGAAGAAAAGGTTTAACATGTTATCTGACATTAAAGTTTAGTACATAATGGGACTCCTATCAATGTATGGTAGTCACTAAAATTTAGGAGTTAAAATGAAATTATATACATGAAGTTCTGTTTTATTTGCATTGATGTTTCATGCCCAACAATATTCTTGAGGAAGTTTATCTTGTGTTTAATCAATAATAAAAATGAACATCCTTTTGGAGTTTTAATATTCTCTGTTCTAAGAATCCACAACCTCTTCCTTCAACATTTGAGTATGAATGTCTTCTCAGTTCAGAAAGAATAAGAAAGAAGAGATTGTTTTAAGTACTGCTATCACCAGTGAGCATTTTCACCGCTGCAAAGATACTGTATTTCAGTATAGTCATTTTCTCATAAGCTGTACAATGCTGGTATCCACCAGATCTCTGGCCGTCCTTTCAGAGCTGTGACCCAGAGCAAATTTTGTTGCTTCGTTGTACTTAATGTCTGTATCTGTAAAATGTAAACAATATTAGCATCTTCTATATGGCATTATCATGAGACTATGTGCATGGACATGGAAGTCTAGATCAATATCTGGCATGATCCAAATATTGTAAAAGTATATTGTCATTCCTTTGACTTTGAGTCAATCACTATCCTACATAACAAAAGAAAATATTCTGCCCTCAAGAGCAATATGTGGCATTACAAATGTGAGGCTAGGTCATGAGGTAAAGTAACACTTCCCAAAGTATACAGTCATGCACTGCCTAACAGGGTTTTGGTCAACAACAGCCCACATAGGAATTGGTAATTGAATCCAACAGGGATGTAGGTGTGTGGATGAGGAACAGGCTGGCACATCAAGATCCACAGGAAACAAACATGATTTGAGACAAGTTGTAGAGAGTGCAGGGGCCAGGTTACTAATTTATGGACATACAGCTCTCCATTTGAGAGAAGAAAGGGGCCCTGAGAAGGAAAACTTGATAAGAATTCTAGGGACCCGCAAAAGTTATACAGAATTTACTATGGCCCCAGAATTAAACAGAATTTGTCTGTTTAATATCACACTATGTGAGCCTGAATGCCCCACAATTTGGGGGTATTACTTTAAAGGTAGTTATTCATCAGCTTGATCACACCACCATCCAAAATTCCCTGTTTTCTTCACTAAAAATAGTTATGCCAGACAAAGTACAACTTTAAAGAAACCCACGTGAATTTCTGTCTTTGCTTTTATTGACTTCCCTCTCAGACATTTAAGAATACCAAAAAAAATTTAAAAAGGAATTTGTCCAATTTGACCATCAGTTTGACCATCACTAAACCATGTTACTCTACATGAAGAGTAACTTTGGTATAATGAGTCTACTGTTTTACAACTCTGGTGATGTTTATACATCACACCTCCTTCAAGGTATCATGGAGAAGAAGGCAACATCCCTCTGCCTTTGCAACATGAACAGCCTCTCTCCTGGTTGTGAGCGTTGTAAAAGCAGTACCTGAATATAATTTATAGTATGAGCTTGTATCAGACACAGGAGAAATCTTATTATGCACAAAACAAAATTCTTTCAAATCCAAGATTAAAGACTGTTTTTAAAGTTTACATTTACAATGTATTTCAGCTATCACTTTTCCTCTTTTTCTATTATTTGCTATTTTTTTTTTTCTTATTTCAAAGTGTTAATCTGATGCTAGGAGGAAGTTTTCTCTAAAATATCTTAAGATGTTCATTATGAACTCCTGGTAGGCAGTTCAAAGGAAAAACTCTGGGACGCCTGTAAATCCAAGAGATGTGAAGCACACTTTTGTGTCTGGAGTGATATTATATTTTAACCTCAGAACATCAGCAAGAATATTACTAAGGCAACACAGCAGACATGTGTGGGTATTATATGGGTTTATTAAAAGATAAAGCATTGTTTTTCAAAGTGAGTTCTACAGGACACACACACACACAACACATACACAGACACAGAGGTGGAGAGAGAGGGGAATTACCATCATCCAATAAATTGGAGAAATGCTACTTTGCTGTTTCTACCTAGAGAAACCTAATACATTTTATTATCTTAAATCTATTAGATGGTATACAGTAAAGAAATCTGTCTAGCTCAGAATTTCTCCAAGTGTTTTAACTACAGAATCCCTATCACTTGGGATTAGCAGGATTTTTTTTTTTAGTAAAACACTTTGGAAGACATTCTTGAAATAATCATCAGTTAATGTCTATATCAGTATTGAAGAATGCGCTTGTTTTTTTAAAAATAAGTCTCTTGTAAACTTTAATCACATTTTTCCTGTAAACTAAATTATTTCATCTTTATTACCATCACTTCTATTGTTTGAACCTCTGCAAGTTTAAAACCTGGAATGTGGAAGGTTTTTTTTCTGTAGTGTCCAGGAAATGAGACCTTATTTAAATGGATGAATAATTGTTTTTCTGACCTGATTACAAATTTGACAGTGGTCTTTGCTTCTACTACTAGCTAAAAATCAAAGTAGCTTCCACATTACTCATTTGAAAGGTAGGTAGTGAATATTATCTCCTAACAGTTGTCCAGCTGGGTAAGATCGTTGCCATTTTATGAAAAAGAAAATGAAGTTTCTGAGATGATGAGAAACTTCATGAGTAAATAGCAGGGTGAGAGGTTGACTGCAGGTCTGTCTGATTTCATCTGCTTTCCTCTGGACCACACAGCCTCCATATTACTACAAAGTTCAAAGCTTACTGCTATGAGCTTACCCACCTTGTGCTACACTATGTTTACATCCAAAATGAACTGAATGAATAAAAAAGATGTGTATATATAAACAATGGAATAACACCCAGTTAGAACAAAAGATGAAATCCTGCCATTTACAAAATTATGAATGTACCTCAAGGGACTTGGCTCAGGCTAGTGACCTGCAATGAAGCAGAAACTTAGCTCCTTCTTCACCTTTCCCCAAAATGTCTGACTGATTTTCTCCCCCATTAATAACTCTGCATCAAAGGTAAGAGGAGAAGGGAAGAGCTACAACATGGAAGAGAAGAAGGAGGAAGTGTTGAGAGCGCAATTTCCATCCATCACTCAAACCCTCTAGGATGTTAGGTACCTAATCGATTTTTATTGATTGGTGCTTTTGTGGGTGTTTAGAGGTGTCTTCCTTCTCCTCACAGGGTCCACCTGTCAGTTCTATTGGTATAGGCAATTCCTCCACAGGCTGGCTCCTCTGTACCATTGTTGGGGTCACCATAATCCTCGGAGTTCCCAAGGTACTCAGTGCAGGGCCTGTCACAGTTTCCATGCCAGTATCATTGGTAGAAAAGTACAAAGAGCCCCAGGGAAGCCTATTTTGCTGCCCAGTGTTTTCTCCTGTCCAGTCTCCGACCTTGAGACTTTGATCTTTCTGGAGACCTACTACAAATTAGTGGTTCCTCTGAGACACCCTGACATACTACACAGTGTGGTGACAGAGAAGTCTATCAACTACCTCACAGATCTCTAAAGAAATCATCACTACAGTAAACCAGTCTTATCACATCCTTCCTCTTCATGTGTCTGTTGTTGAGAATTATGTCAGTCTCCTGGCAGAAATAGTTGATACTTACTGTTTTGACTTTTGGAGCTTGGTCAACATTTCAAGGCCACAGGAAAAGTCACATCACATCTAACATCTGGTTTCTTAGCAAGAAACCTCTCTAAAGAATGTTCCTGTGTGGTTCAGCCTTAACACTGTACTTGCATTTCCCTGTGGGTATCTTCAGGGTGCTTGACATCCTCTCACCTACAGTGTGAATTTCTTTTAGGCAGTCACTGCAGCTTCAGGTTTACAAGCACATGCTTTATCCTTCCCCATGTTCAGCTAATATGCTCTGCCTATTATTTCCTGAGTTGTCTAGTGTATATTATTTAAATGTCTCTGTCCATGCTTTCAAAACCTCTGAATGAATATAATACCTAACTCATCAGATTGCGATGAAGATTAAATAAAACATTCTATGTAAAATGCTGACCACAGTGCCTGCTCTACAAAAAGCATTCAGTTAAAAAGTGAGTAAAAGACCTGAATGGCTGTTTCTCAAAAGATGTGCAGATGCACATGGCACATGAAAAAATATTCAACTTAAAAGGAAAATGCAAATCAAAACCACGATAAGCTATCACCTCATACCTACAGAATGGTCTGTACCAAAAAGAGTGGAAATAAATGTTGGCAAGGGTGTAGATTAAAAAAAATGTCTCATTCACTGTATGTGTAGACTCTATGGAAGATGGCATGGAAATTCCTTTAAAATGCTAAAAATGGAAATACCGCATGATCCAGAAATACTCCTAGTTATTTATCGGAAGAGCATGAAAACACTAATTTGAAAGGATATATCCATCCCTCTGTTCACTGCAGCATTGTCTACAATAGCCAAGACATAGAAACAACCTAAATGCCCATTGGTGGAGAAAGAAATTGTATATCTATTCAATTGAGTACTAAACAACTATTCAAAAGATAAAATCTTACCATTTAGGACAACATTAATAGAACCAGAGGAGATTATCATAACAGAAAGAGTCAGAAAGTAAAAGACAATTACTGGATGGTATCACTTATGTCACATATAAGTAATCAAAGCAAATGAACTGAGAAAACACAACAAAGATAATTCTTAGACTGAAGAATATGGTGGTTACCAGAGGGGAGGCATATGGTATGGTGGGAGCAATGAGTAAGAGGCTGTACCATATGGAGTACTAAACAACAATGGTAGGTCAAATTTTTATTTGAAATTTCTTTTAATTTAGTATTAAATTAAGTTCAAATATAAGCAAATTTAATCTGGTGATAGAAATCAGAGTAGTACTTTTAGGAAGATAATTGGGAAGAAGCACAGAGAGAAGCTTCTCAAGGGCCATAATATTCTGTATCTTGACCATGACTGTGTTCATTTTGTTTTAAAAAAATCATTGTGCTCTACATTTATGATTTGGGTATTTGTCTGTATATATGATATACTGCAATTTAAAAGTTAACAAAACTTTTTTAGCAGATAAAATTAATTTTAAAAGTACTAGAACAATATGGCATTAAAAATCCTCTTTAGTATGAATTATTATTGATGTGACACTGTATTATAACATTATATAAATTTCAGATGTTCATCATTGAAAATCAACATGTGTGTGTAGATAGATAGATAGATAGATAGATAGATAGATAGATAGATAGATAGATAGATATAGATATATACAGATATAGTAAGGTCACTGCTAAAATTTTTAATTAAAAAAATTAAATAGGGCCCTCCCTGGTGGTGCAATGGGTTAAGCAACGCAATATGAAGCAAACAGCAGCCACTTCAGCACGAGTTCGATCCCTGCTGCTGGCGGGTAGGGGAGGGAACCCACATGGCGCAGGCAGACCTCTCCTGCCTTGCCCGCTGCTACCCTCAGCAGTGTACTTCAGTCGATTTGCTTGTTCTGCTCCCCCCTCTGTCTCTGGTGAATCCTCTCACCATACTGGACTCTGGCCTATACCCCAGCTCTTGTGTGCATAAATAAATAAATCTTTAAAAAAAATAAATATAAGGCCTCCCTGGTGGTGCAGCGGGTTGAGCGCCACACTGCATAGCAGCACAAGTTCCATCCCTGGCCAGGGAGGGGACCCACATGGCGCAACAGACCTCTCCTATCTCACCCACTGCTCCCCTCGGCAGTGTATTTCAGTTGGTCTGCCTGTTTTGCTCCCCACTCTGTCTCTGGTGAATCCTTTCACCTCCAATGCCTCTGGCCTGTACCCCAGCTCTTGTATGCATAAATAAATAAATAAATCTTTAAAAAAGTAAATAGAGTCATATTTAAATAAAATATAAGTTAGAGAATTACAATTAAAAATTAAATTAAAAATAAACAAGATAAAATATATTTTAAAAACTTAATGATGACATTTATTCCTTATAGCAATGCTGCTATATGGGTGTGATGATTACACTCCCTATTTTTTTTACAGAGAAGGGTCCTGAACAAAGAGAGCTTTAACACCTTATTCAAAGTCACAAGATTAGAACTGTCTCCATCACCTGGGCTTTATGCTTTGAAAGAATGAGTAATTTAATTAAGTTTTTAAAAACTGGCTGTGACAAGAAAGCCCAGTAGGGAATCAGACACCTAAGAAATGTTTCCATAGTAGTCACACACAAGAAATTTAATCTCAGAAAATTGACAGCATTTGTCAGAAGCAATAAAAAGTTTTGGCAGTGGGCTCCACTATGAAACCCTCTGAGTTGACACCTTTCTCTCCCTAAGTCAGAGATACTATTTTGATGCAGTTATTTTACTTTGTGACTTGCATCTTTACAATATAATTAATTAATATTTATTTGGCTCTTTTTGGGAAAACTAATTTGAAAGATTTTAAACTGATCATCAAAACAGAAAGCCACTTGATTAAATCAGGAGACTAACATCTAGATATTTTCAAACTTCTTCAAGCAGAACACGCTAATTCTATATCCCCTGCTTTCTCCCTCAAAAGAAATATTGCTCAGTGCTGAACTAAAAGACCAGGAACCAGAAATAAATGGGAGCAGTTAAATGAGGAGTGAAAACAGCAGACATCATAACAAACTTTGTATTTTCACAGACAACTCTGGGAGGGCAGTTCTCTGTTGCCCAACAGCTGTGTAATGTTCAGCAAAAATTTGCCTCTTCGGATTTATGAGGTATAAACAACGACCATCATAATATCTGAAAATGATGAGACCAGTCCTGAAATCACCATGTCAACACTTAGAAAGTGCAGTGGAAGCAAATAAAAATGATTAAATTTTGTGTGACAGAAGGTGCCTGCGTGCAGAACACAAGCAGCTCTTTCCACAGGGAAGCATCTATCATGAGTGAACCAGAGATGGTGGCCAGGAGCAGGATGCCATGGGCAGGTGGGCGAAAGGCAGTCATCTTAGCCCGGGAGAAGGGAGAAGGACTGCAGAGAAAGGAGGTGGTTAGTCTCACTCTGCATAAGTCATATTGACTTTTTCCACAGACATCAAATCTTGCTCCTTCAGCCCAGTGCCACGGTGAGGGAGCATCTCCCATAGAGCATTGAGGTCCTCTGTGGATGAAGGTGACTCCCTGTAGTGAGCATTACTAGATTCAAAATTATTCTAATCACTCTGTCTTCCCCCTAGAGAGAAGGGACCCAATGGAATAAGGTGGAGGGATATTGGGGCATTGGTGGTGGATGGGATTTGAAAATGTTATTTGTAAAGATTTGAACCAACAACTCCCAGCGCAGACACAAGATGTGAACATACTTTAACTCAGTAAACATAACCTGGAAAAAAGAAAACTCCATGCGTAGGAACTATTATCAACTTCGTTGTCCACAGGAGGAAACCTAGACGTGGAGAAATTAACTGTTCAGAGTAAAATAGTTAGAAAGGAAGAGTCCAAAATTTGAAGAGAGACAATCTGACCGGAATTGCTATTCTTAGAACCTTCTGTATCGGAGGTTGGCAAATAGCCCCCGAATCTGTTACTTCAGTGAACAATGAACTAAGAAAAATTTTTGTATATTTAATAATTAGGGGATATAGCAAAACATAAACAGTATTTATGACACACAAAAATCACATGAGATTCAAATTTCATAGTTTATAAAAAATACGTACGAACACAGCTTCATGTATTCATTTATATGTTACTTATTTATATCTGCTTTTGCGCTACAGAGGCACAAAGGAGTAGTTACGAAAGGCAGTATGGTCTGCAAAGTCAAATGTATTCCTCGCTTAGAACACAAACGTTTGCTGGTGCCTCGTCTGTGCACTGATGAGCAGGGCTGGGGAGGATGATCAAGATTCGCCCACCCAGATGATGGTCTGTTCTTCCACTACTGTCCAGGTCAACCTTCCATTCTGCCCACTGTCTTCCTCATATCTTGCTGCTGTGTGTGAATAGGACAGAACCAATGTTCTGGACTACCACCAATAGGGTCACTTATTTTGCCTTGAATTGTGAGCTTTGAAATATAAGCATGGTTGGGCATCCCTGGTGGCACAAGGGGTTAAGTCTCAGCATTACGAAACTATCCGCAGCCGCTGCAGCATGAATTCGATCCCAGCCAGGGAGCTGACCCACATGGCACAGCAGACCTCTCCTGTTTCCGCTGCTGCTCCTCTCAGCAGTGTACTTCAGTTGATCTGCCTGTTTTGCCCCACACTCTGTCTCTGGTGAATCATCTTACCCTCCTGTACCTCTGGCCTGTATCCCAGCTCTTGCATGCATAAATAAATAAATCTTAAAAAAAAAAAAAAGAAATCGGGGCCAACAGTGGTACAAGTAGTTAAGCATTTCTCTATGAAGCAGCCACAGCCACTGCAGCACAAGTTCGATCTCCAGCCAGGGAGCTGACCCACATGGCACAGCAGACCTCTCCTGCCTCGCCTACTACTCCCCTCAGCAGTGTATTTCAGACAATCTGCCTGTTCTGTTCCCTACTCTGTCTCAGGTGAATCCTCTCACCCTCTGCACCTCTGGCCTATACCCCATTCTTGTATGCATAAATAAATAAACCTTTAAAAAGAAAAAAAGAAATATAATATGGCACACCAACAAAAATGGATATTCTACAAAATACAACTAGCAATGAAATCAAATTTTCAAAGTCTAGTTATAGTGACTTTAAAAATTCTTGAGTCAGGGTTAAAGTGGGTGGGAAAAGAAGTACTTAAAAACCTCCCTTTAATTAGACCAGTCCAGCAAAGAATAGAAAGTTTATCTGGTGCCCAGAAAAGGTAACCCCTTTAGCAGACAGTCACTCACTGCCTTCATTGTGTCTCAGTAATTCTCACCTGAGATAAAACGCAAGTGAGTTACTCTTGCTCAAGACATCTGTGCATAAAACAGCAACCAAAGAGGAAAAGGCAAAGGTCATAGGGAAGGTGCAGCTGCTCCTTTGATCACTGGATTTCAACTATTTTAATAAATAAAATCCACTTTTAATTTAAACATCAGTTTGATAAAAATTTCACCTGAATACTTCATGCATGGCGTTTATCTCTCAGGAATCGCTATAGCAACAGCACAGGAGCAGGATTTGGCATTTCCTTAGTCACAGTCAGGGGATAACTGATAAAGGAACCATGAGCTAGGGGAGCTCTGGCTTTCTCTTGTGTTAATATACATTCCTTGAGAATGGAAAGCAAGAAGGAAAATGTGATTCTCTCTAAAGAAGATAATTAACTTGTACTGTTGGGGGCAGGAGGCTCATCTGCATATGAACAATGTGTTTAAAGGTCCCCAAGACCTTGATTCTTTGACATCATGTGAGTTTTTTCTGCCGTGTTCCATTATGCAGGGTTTAATGCTGCAATCTAATGGCAAGAAGTCTGTGATGCTCAAGAGCTGAGGCTCCTCCACCTGCAAATCAACCACCCAGGAGAGGTCACACAACAGCCAGCTACTAGTAACGCAAACAGTATGGTTTCACCATGTGCTGTAACCCCAGGGTACCATCAGAACGGGCCACTTCCCAGATTAGGTCCAGAAAATAGCTTTGTCCAGTTTCAAAGAAGACACCAACTTCTTGAATCTTGGTTTCTCCAATATGATAGGCGAGGAGTGTTGTTATAGCACAACAAATACTTTCGAAATCATGCATTTAAAACCAGAACGTGTCGGTTCATCCTCACCTTCATTTTGTAGACAAGGAAACTTAGGCTTGGAGAACTGAAGTAAATTGCACAAGGCCATCCAGCTGATTAATGAGATAATCAACTCTGGGACACTCAAGGCTTTTCTTTAAAATCCCATCTAGCCTAGTCCCTCCTCTTCCAAGTGGAAACTTTTTTTATTTTTAATGATACTGGTCACTGCATATCATACTAAACTCTGCAAAAAGCTAATGTGCTTGTTAAAACCTGTTGTTAAAAGCATATGTCTAGAAAGAGGAGAAGATATACTTATGGCTTGTTCTGCCCTGGAGAGGTGGTGAACCCTAGACATAATCTAATTGAAACAAGCAAGGCAGTTTAAAGTTGCTGCCAGGAGCATCTCCCTTGAATGACAGACATTCAATCAATTGAAAGTGTTTTAATCTACACTAACACTTTCCTAAACTGATTTACCTTACCTAATATATTAGGAACAGGCATAAAATTCTAGAGATGTTCTTTTTCCATCTGCCTTAGTATTCAAATAAGTATACTCCATACACCTAGGTGAAATCAAGCACTTTGGCAAGTTTCTTCATTTCTTCAGTTATTAGGATAAAAGAATATTATTTCCAAAGATGTTTTCATTACTAAGAGACATAGTAGTAATAAACTGGGAAAACCCATCGTTTCATAAGCAAGCTTCACCCTCCCATTCCTTCACTCTATGATACACACTCTTCCTTCAGCCTGATATAGTCCCGTACCGTTCTATTCTCAAGATTCAGATGGAGGATTTGCTCCTGCTTGTACACTAGGCTCCTGTGCCCTGGAGTGGAGGAGATGGGCACTGAGTGTGTAAAGGAGAATGTTCACCGTGGGACATTCTCAGTGACCAGATATTTATGCTGTCACTGAGAATGGTCTATGCATATTTTCCCTGTAAACCCCAGTTATCTTGCCAGGAACTGTTGGCCCAATACTCTTTTACAAACTATGTTTCTTGAGGTACAGTAGGTTTACATCTTGTATCTGCTCTGATGCTTATAGGTTCAAAGCTCTACAAATGCACATCACCAGCACTGCAACAAGCCTCCACCAAACTTCATTGGGTCCAACTCTTTATTCCCTTTTTTTTCCCTCCTAGGTCTGTGTCTGATGGATCTGCATCATTTTTTGAAGGTATTCCATGTCATTTCACATTCAATTAATCACTTCTAATAACATAAACTCTTTAAAAATATGCATATACCTCAATTATTGCAACTAACCTATGTGTTATAGTTAGCAACTTATGTAAGTCACCCTGCCAGGCCGAGAGCTCCTCTGTGCTTTTCACACTCACATTACTAGCTATGGTATCTGCATAGAGCCTATCAAGCAACAGGCCTTCTATCAGTCAGCATTTAACAACCATGAATGGAAGAACAGGTGGACAGACAAATGAACCTTGACATTGAAGATGAGAAATCATGTGTAATGTTGTCTCTTAATTCATTCAGCACACTTCTGCCATTCTTCACGGAGGCTTTTCCTGAAAACTGGAAAGTTTAAAAACAACAAAGATGCTTTTGAAACATACTGCCTTAGAAAAAATTACTATGACAATTTCACAAGCTGAAAATTTGTTACATATTCATGATTTTTTTAAATGACTTCCAATATGGAAGTGGCCTTTGATTCTCTGAGAATCAAAGAATTTTGATTTGGGCATATCAGGCATGTCTCCTTCAAATAAAGCAAAGCTCCGTTTCCTGTCACTGTTACTCCCAAATAGACCCTACACACACACACACACACACACACACACACACACACACACACACACACACACCCTTCTCCAAGGGTTTGGGCACTGTGCAACTATCAGTACACATTTCCGCATGGAGATGGTGTGCCTTCTACACAACTGTACTACTATGACCACAGTAACACCACGTATTCAACTGAGACCAATGTCATAATGATTAAGTGACTAGATTGTATTGTTTCTTTAAAAAAGATTTTATTTATTTATGCATGCATACAAGAGCTGGGATACAGGACAGAGGGGTGGGGGGGTGGAGAGAGGATTCACCAGAGACAGAGTGGGGAGCAGAACAGGCAGATTGATTGAAACAACTGCTGAGGGGAGCAGCGGACGAGGCAGAAAAGGTCTGCTGCGCCATGTGAGTCCCCTCCCTGCTGGGGATCCAAATCATGCTGCAGTGGCTGCAGAAGCCCACAGTGCAGTACTCAATCCCTTGTGCCACCAGGAAGGCCCTAGATTGTATTATTTACAACTCTCTGCTTTAAAAAATTATATCCTGCTTTAATATTCTTCACTATCCTTTCTGTCTTACTTAAATCAATGATTTCTAATAAAATAAACAATTCCTAAGAACTAAAATAAGTCAAAATTTCTATCATTTTAATTTCAATGGCATCAGTAAAAATTTCAGTTCTATAAATTCCTTCATTATGGTCATAATTATGGTAAATGAACAAATACTGGCAGTTTTGTTAGTTAATAAAATTACTGAGGCATACAATATTTAATGTTATATTTTGTACTAACTCAGTTTTAGAAGAAAAATGTATATGAACAATGATAATAACACTAGTATCTTCACAAAGATACATCTTAACCAAACCACAAAAAAAAAAAATTCATTAGCTACAGACCTATTTTATAACATAGCTATCACTTTAAAGTGACAGGTTTTGTTTTAGCAAATTTAATATTAACCGATTTATTTTTCAGAAATACATTGTATTGATAACAAATATAGTAAATGTTTATTATGTGCCAAGTGCTGAACTGAATACTGAATATGTATTATGTAATTTACTCATCACAACTGTTCTATGAATTAATTTTATGTTAATTATTTAGTGACATTGATTCAACTCGTTTATAAGAAATTTGTATTCTGCACTAAGAGCCCTTTCTGTAACTCAGTATATTCTGTCTGCTGCATGCTAGGGGCACACAAAGGCACAAAGAGGGTTTACCTTAAACACGTAGGGTTACTTGCTCCTTTGAATTTTTGATATGCAACTGTTAAGTAGACTTGTATGAAAACAAATGTGAACTTTCTAAGCAAAAAAAAATTTAATTACATGGCTCACCATCTGGGTAGACAAAACAGTCAACATTATGGAAATGTCAAGTAAAATATCTACACATTGCGTGGCACTTAATATGTGCTTAGTAATCAACAGCTTTTCTTCATCCTCATCATCCTTGTTATAAATAATGTTAATCAATAATAAAACAAAAAGTGTGCCTTCCTGGTACTACAAAGGTTTAAGTCTCAGCACTATCAAGTTATCACGAGCCACTGCAACATGACTTTGATCTCCAGCCAGGATGCTGACCCGCATAATGCAGCAGACCTCTCCTGTCCCGCCCGCTGCTCCTCTCAGCAGTGTATTTCAGTAGCTCTGCCTGTTCTGCTACCCATTCAGTCTCTGGTGAATTCTCTCATCCCCCAACTCATGTATGGATAAATAAATAAAATAAATCTTCCCCCAAAAATAAATTTAATAGTGTTCCATAAAAAATGCAATAAGTCAAGAGAAATATGAACTCAGAAGGTAGATACTTTGATTGAAGTTTTTAATCTTAAATATTTTGTGTAGGTCATGTCCCCAGTGATACTTTGGAGAAACTGTCATAAAAATGTTAACTCTTCCTGAACATACTTGCCCTGATGAGATAGGAATTCTACAGACTGCAAGGGGATGGAGCCAGGTGTATGTGTGTATATTTTAAATTTTTAAACATTTTTGGATAGAATTCAATACATTTTGTTTTTAAATCTGAGATTCTACTTTTTCCACAAATGTGGACTCTAAGAAATATAAAAGTATATATAACAGAGAACAGAAAGGAAAAGCAGTTTGTCCCCAAAATATATGTTACTCCCTATAGTGTATTTTTCCTTTCAGAGCAAACAAGACTTCATACATTTTTCAAAGAACACAAATACAAGTTCATAATTACATTGCAGGAAGTATTATCTTTTGTTGGTCAACAACTTTTTTGTGCTAAAATGTAAATTTTATGTTGATTTTTTTTTTTCTATAAAGTTTGCCAAATGACTTCTACTCAAGACTCTGTGATGAACAGGGAACACAGAGGAGCCTTAGTTTGCTATCTGAGTACTTACCAGCAAATCTTACATTCACTTTGTTTTCTTCTTCCAGACTCATCCTAATTTCAGTGATCATTTTTCTGGGTGGTTTCTGTGTGTGAATCTTAACTTGAGAGATTACACAATATTCAGTGTTTCAAAACCTAGACACCTACATAGTTAAAAAGTTTTTCTCAGGAACCAGTCTTGTGCTAGTGTTCTGTTGCCAGAGTTTTCTGCTATCACCTTTCTGAACCTTGGCAGGTTATTTGCATCTTCATTTAATTTCTGTGGCCCTCCTCAAGTCTGGGACATCAAGTACCATCATTCCACATTCCAGCAACCAATATCTGTTGGTCTTATTTAGTCACTCTTGACCACCTATGTACCAAAGCTAATCATGTCTTGACTAGTAAAATAAGTCTTATCAAGGAGAGGAGCCTAAATTTCTGTGTATTTAAGAGCTATTCTGATGATTCTGAAATTCAACTGGAAATAAGAAGGCTGGGAATAGGGTGAGGCAGAGAAGAGCACAAAATTTAAAGGGTCTCCAAAATCCATAACCTTAATATATAACTTTAACATATAACTTTTAACTTTTTTTTACATATAACATATAACTTTTTTTAACATATAACTTTTTTAATGTATAACTTTAACATATAACTTTTAACTTTTTTTTACATATAACATATAACTTTTTTTAACATATAACTTTTTTAATGTATAACTTTAACATATAACTTTAATGTAACATTGAGTGAATGCAAAAGTATCCATGATAACTAAGGTATCAACAATTTACATAAAATGTAAGTGCTTGGAGGCTGAGTGAAAGGAAATCCACAATGTTAACTTGTCTTGCTAGAAAACCCACATGGTCATCATTGATGGTTGTCTCATCTTCAGCTCAAACTCCTGTGGTCAGAGTACAGTTTTTCAAATTTGAATGTTAAATAGTAGTCAAATTATTTTAAATCACACTGGAGTCTACATTGTACAAGTCAAACAATGCCTGCCTGAGAGCTGAACCTGGGTCATGGGTCACTAATTTGTAACTAGGGATGATTTGGAAAAAGTAGATTCTCAAGGAATCCTCAGAAGTTCACAAAGTGGTATTTATTTCATATGATCCAGAGCTTCTCTTTCATCTTATTGTTATCTAGGCTTGAACATTTTTTTTTTGATACCCACATGGTACTGCCTAATCTTCCTTTCCATTGGCATTTTCTAGAAGAAAGGAGAGCTGAACTTGATAAAATAGAGAATCAACCAGTTCATCATGTAAGGAATGTTTTCACTGTCAGCTAATAAAATAGAAGTGGACAAACATTAACATTTGGTATATTCAGTTGGCACCTGGAAATGGAAGACATGTTTTCTGAGCGTCCATGAAAAAGTATAAAGATTTACTCATAGGCAACTTTAAACATCCAAATATTGTGAAAACTAATACAAAAAGATTCATCTATGCCTATGTACCTATAGTAACTATTGCAGCACTGTCCATAAATGTCAAGTCATGGAACTAACCCAAGTACCCTCCAGCAGATGAAGTTATAGAACATGGAGTACTACACAGCCGTGAAAAAGATGAACCTGGGGCAAAATGAGTGGATGAACCTTGAAGTGATTATGTTAAGTGAAATGAGTTGCAAGTGAAAGAAAGGTATCAGATGGTTTCACCCCTCTGTGCAATATAGATAACCAAAAAGCACACAGGCAAAGTATAGCAGGAATAAATCTTGAACTCAGTGAAAGAATAAAATGGATACCAGAAGGAACAGAAAGAGGGAGGCATATGAGGTATGAGTACAGATGGTATAGTAGAGAGTGAATGGAGCATGTGCACATATGGAAAAGCAAAAATTTAACCCCAAAATTTAAAAAAGAGAAATAAAAGTCAAACTGAAGCATACTGTACTAAAGGCAGGTCTGCAGGTTTTGTTTCAGAGGCACAGTAGCAGCATAACACTCACTCACTGGTTTAAATCTCAACTAAATTATTTTTTCCACCTAGAAACAAACTTCACAAAACATTCCTGGATGGGTCATGTGGTTGGTGGTGCAGAGGATGAGAGAGGGGAAGAGGCACCCAGAGTGATTAGGGATATTCTGTGATGTAGTACAAAGACAAAGTTAGCAGATCTTATGCAGGTTTAAATTAATGTTCTTAGCTCAAATCATTATGTTTTTAAAAATAATTTTCTAAACCTTAGAAAACTGCAGCTGAAATGGATCAAAATCAATTTTAACTCATTTTCCATTCATATAATATGAGAGGAGGGAGCCAGTTTTACCGGTTGACTGAAAAACTAGTCTAAGGGTTTCCATAGCAGAGAAAGAAGTTGATTTCAGCTCAGACAGTTATTTCAAGCTTCAAGGACTGTCTGAGCAGAGAAGGATTTGCTACCACCAAAGTCTTATCACACAGGGCTGCTCAGGTGTGGAAGTTCCTGCAGAACTTAGACTATAAGCAACTATAAACCAGCTGCTTCAGGACCCCTTGCTTGTGATTTCAGCCTTACAGATTGAGCCCTGTGTCATCAGCACATTTAAAAGTAAATCCTTCAAGAGGGGAAGATTAAGCATCAGCGAGGGCTGACTGGCATCTCAAGTGTGTGTGTGTGTGTGTGTGTGTTTGAGAGAGAGAGAGAGAGAGTTAGTTCTCATTAGGAGACGCTCTATGATTTGACAGCCTTGCTGCTTTTGCTGCTGCTCCTGCTGCGGCTGTATGGTCTGTCATCAGAGGAAAAGGGCTGTGAGGGTTTGGAGGAACTGCAGTTCTGAAGACTGAGCATTGCTAAGTGCTCTGTCAAACAAAGTAGATGAGATTTTCTGCAGAATTGGAAACTTGGACTTATTACTGCATCTACGGCTAAAAGCAGACAGCTCAACAGAAGAAAAGGTAAGGGAAGAAACTGATCTCTGTTGGTATTGGCACCTTCTGTCTTACAGATGTAAAGCAGGGGCATGGGGAGATGTATATGCAAACAATTGATATTTTGTAGCAAAGGGATCTGAGAACAAAAGGCAGCAAATGCTGAATTCCTACCAATCTCTATCACTTAACTGCTTGGCTTCCCCCCCCCCCCCCCCCCCCCCCCCCCCGTACCTTTTTCCTGTTGATTATACTTTCCCGCAAGCATCTGAGAGATTTCTTTGTATATATTTTTCAGTTTGCAGATATTGTTAAGTTTTTGCCTTTGGGTGATCTTTCAAAATAGGGAGGTTTTCTGTTTTCTTAAGCATTATTCTCCATTAAGAGGAAACTAGTGCCTCTTACAGTAAACTGGTCAAAACAGTTACTTCCTTGCACACTAGAGTTGCAATAAAAGGAGTTTTGGGAGCTGATTACCGCAAAAAAATAGGAGGTAAAGAAGAGGAAGTGGAAATGACCTGTTAGTGATATGACTGGATAAGAAACAGAATGAACGTGGATTCTCACTCTTCACAGGGGGGAGAGAAGCACTCTTGTAAAGGCACTGCACAGAAGATGTTCTGAAGTGTTTCAGAGAAACTTCAAACCACTGAAGATGGAAAATGAAACAGTAAGTGAACTCAACCAAACAGAGCTTCAGCCACGAGCTGTGGTGACCCTGGAATACCAAGTGGTCACCATCTTCCTTGTGCTCATTATTTGTGGCCTGGGCATCATAGGCAACATCATGGTGGTCCTGGTGGTCATGAGAACCAAGCACATGAGGACCCCCACAAACTGCTACCTTGTCAGTCTGGCAGTAGCTGATCTCATGGTCCTGGTGGCCGCGGGCCTCCCCAACATAACAGACAGTATCTACGGCTCCTGGGTCTACGGCTACGTGGGATGCCTCTGCATTACTTACCTCCAGTACCTGGGTATCAATGCGTCCTCTTGTTCAATCACGGCCTTTACCATTGAGAGGTACATAGCGATCTGTCACCCCATCAAAGCCCAGTTTCTCTGCACATTTTCCAGAGCCAAAAAGATCATCATCTTTGTCTGGGCTTTTACATCCATTTACTGTATGCTCTGGTTCTTCTTGCTGGATCTCAATATTAGCACCTACAAAGATGCTATTGTGGTGTCCTGTGGCTATAAGATCTCCAGAAATTACTACTCACCTATTTACCTAATGGATTTCGGTGTCTTTTATGTTGTGCCAATGATCCTGGCCACTGTCCTGTATGGATTCATAGCTAGGATCCTCTTCTTAAATCCCATTCCTTCAGATCCTAAAGAAAACTCTAAGACATGGAAAAATGACTCTACCCATCAGAACAAGAATTTGAATTCAAAGGCCTCTAATAGATGTTTCAATAGCACCATATCTTCAAGGAAGCAGGTAAGCAAATTTGAACCTCCAAGTCCCCAGAGGAAATGTAGGGTAGAGTTTCTTATGAGGTAGGATCAACTTTGCCCTGCTTAACTGGTGCCAAAATGAAAATACAATCATGCAAATGTTTCACAGTGTAAGCTTAGACTTTACATATTAAATCCATCTCTAAAGCAACTGAAGATCTAAAAATAAATGGGGGGGGGGGGAATGACAGCACATCAGCAGGTATTAGTTCAGGTGCTATTGAGATATTAAGAAATGCAAATAGAATTCTAGAAATCTACCTTTAAAATGTTTGTGCCTATCTAGAAAATAGTATCTAAATATTTGGACCATTTATGGCTCCTGTAGAGAGCAGCTGGGTATCTTTAAGAATTCTGTTACACAACAAAGATTTGACAAGATAGCTTGAGAAAAGATGAGTCAAGCAATAATGAAACTTTTCTTACCATGCTGTGGTTGCTCACAACTGATACATTAACTGAGAGGGGCTCCTGGACTTGCATTTTTAGTCTTAATGGGGAAAGAGTCTATCATGCTCATCTCCAGCTCCTACAAAGTGTCTCAGCATGCAAAAACTGAAAAAACATTTTCAAGAAATGTATTCATTAAAAGGCCAACACCAAGCCCAGTTTGTTACAAAGATGATTGAATTTTTGAAATGTTGTTTTTTTCTCCTAAACATAACTAAAAATCCTTTCATGCTTCCAAATCACCTGAATGCCCATGTGGTTACAGTTGAATAGTGGTTTTACTAGTGAATAAAAGTGCAACTTTGTTATAGTGGTTTTGATTATATGAAAATGTAGAAACAAAATGCTTTCATATCATATAAGTTTATCCATACTTACATAATTGTTCTAAGTTACTTCTGAACTTAACTTTCAGATCCTTGTCCTCCTTTGCTAAACAAAGTTAATAATGGTGGACATTTATTCTCATTGCTAAAAAACAAACACTTGAAATCAACAATACTAGTTCTTTCAAACAGGTTGGATTTTTTCATCTTTTTTTTTTTTCCTGCAGGGGGTACATGTCCTCCTGTATGCATAGATAGAAACCAAGAGTCCTTTTTAAAGACCATGTGTGCATCATCTGTGCTTTTATTTTCTACACTCTAAATTAGTTGATATATGAAAAATTGTAATTGGATGTAGAGACACACAATGAAATAACTTTGAATTAACGTGTTTTAAATGTGCATGAAATGGGTAATGAAGTATAATTACAAAGGAACATACCATATTTCAAATACTATGGTACTTGATTTATATAACATTTATTACCGAAGATACTTACATTGTAAAAAAGGGAAGAACTGAACAATACTTACCAGCTCTTAGCTTTCCCTTATTTTTGGTCTGGCAGTGCTACCTAATAGGAGACATATTTGGCCATCTATTACCCAAAACTTGGTTAGGGAAAATTTAAAGAGATCTATTGATCATCTGCCAAGATAAACACTGACAAATGCAATAAGAGTGTAAATTACATATATATATACATATATATATGTATAAATGTGTCAATGGGAGACCAAATTTGGGTTAATGACTACAGCACAATAAAAAAGTCAGTAAGTAAATCGATTCACTACACTCCAATTTTAATCTAGTTTATAAATTCTAGCAAATGTGTTTGTCTACTCTAATGTCCTTCCTTTCAATTATAGTCATTAGTACCTTTCAGCATTAGTAATGTGCTTTAAATTACTAATTATGTTAGCATATTCATACTGTTATTTCAAAGGTGTTTACAGATGGGCTTTCTTTCTAGAGAGTATATGGTAGAAGGAAAAAACTAAAGATTTGGTTCCAGACAACCCTGAGCTTCAATGCCAAGGATCTAATCAACCTGTATGACTTGGTTGAAAATTATGTATGCCTTGGTTTCCTCATCTGTAAAATAAGCATGTGGTTTATAAGACAAGGATTAATGTGAGGGATTGATGAAACATGAAATACATTTAAAGTTGAATGGCAGTTAATACCTGAGTTTAATGAGCCTCCTTTCTAGTTTTTTAGTGTGATGGCAAGTGGAAGGGAAAAACAGACTGATTGATTCTTAAAATATACACAGTCACCATTTAAAACAGATTATTTGTTGAACAGATGTGTATATTACACAAAAACTAATCTAAGGAACTTTGCCATAATTAAGGCATTCGGAAATGTATTCAGAGCATTTAGGGTTGTCATAGTAACATCACTCTCAGCATCCAGGAGCTAGGGATGTCAAATGTCCTGAAATGTACAAGGCAGTCCTACACATCAGAAAGTGCCCAGTTACAAAATGTCAATAACACCCTGGTTGAAAAACTAGGATGACACATAAATCAAGTGCATTTGACAAATTTCATGTACTTCATACTTGGTGATTGACTGGATAAGAGTTCAGAAAAAAGGAGTGGAAATTATGGTGCTAGAAAGACCATCGGAGACTGAAAAAAGTGGCATTTGAAAAGGCTCTAGGAAGATGGGAATCATTTGGAAAGTAAAACTTAGGAGGGGCAGCATGTCACATAAAGAAAGTGATTGGGTTAAGAATGGTAGGTATGGGTTTAAAAAGATGAGCAGTGGTGTGTAGGGAGGGATTTTTATGGTATGGAATGACTTGGCTGATTAAAATGAATGATGTGTTTGGGGGAGCAGTAAAAAGTAAGATTGGATAAATAGAAGTGTGTGAGTGTGTATGTGTGTGTGTGTGTGTATGTAATAGAAAGAAGAGAAAGCACTGTAGAGGATCCCAATTATCAGTCAGAGAAAGGAATTTGAACGTAGTGTAGAAGCAGTGAAGAGTCTGTATGGTAAGGCAGCAGCAATGAGGAAAGCAGTGTTTGGAATGATAAATCTAACACCTGGGAAGGAGACAGAGGAGGAGGAAAGACTGGTAGAAAAAACATTTTGGAAATTGTGGGTAGCAATTCAGACTTGAGGTGATAATATTCTCCATCAGGAGAATTTAAAGATGTGAACCAGAGTGATATTTCAAAGAAAGAAAGGGTGAGATAGGAACCTGTTAGCTACAAAGGATGAAGAGAGGACAATTCAATATGGAACCTGGTTCTAAGTCTAGAAAAATGGTGTGTGCCTGAGGAATTGGAATGGAACCAGGAACAGGAGCAATTTTGTCCAAAATTATTCTTCTTTTGAAATATTTCTTCTTTTTTAAAATATTCAAAAAGTTCAAATCCTCCACCCAAGGACTCTTATTTTAATATTTTCTCTGAGTTTTTTTTTTCTTTCAGGCAAATTTCATTTCCATTTTAATAAATACTGTCTGGGCCAGGTCTTTCTATCTAAGTTATTAAAGTCAAATGTGCATAGCCTAAAAGAAATATATTAAAAAGGAAATAAAAGAGCATTTATATATAAAGGACAAATGTGAGTCTTGGGAGGATTTTTAACTTCTATTCCTTGTGCAAAAAGTTGAGGCCAGAATCTTTTCTCTTCCTATTATTAAGTGATTCAATTATATTTTAGGAAATCAACTAAATATTTGATAAATTCAGTACAATAAATGACTCAAACTAATGGCTTGGGCTTATGTAGAAAAAGGAATTATCTGGTTAACCCTTTTTCTTTACAAAACTGGTTATGTTGATACTGAGGAAAGAGTTTCAATTAGCATGCTTGCAGATTTCAGTTCAGGCCGTACTATGCCTAATAATTCTCTTAGTGCAGTCAATTTGGATATTCAGCATTGTGTATTAAAGAAATCGCTATCATTGATATTCTGTTTCTAAGGAATAATTGGACCATTTGGTATTTTGGAGGTGCGGAAGTGCCTGACTATCTTGGTGAAGGATTATAATCTGGATAAATATATTCATTTCTAGTATTTGCTTTCCACGACACACGGACATTTTCGAAGTCAGGCTACCAGTTTTATTTTCAGTTGAGTCACTCTCATGTATTTTTCTTTTCTGACTGTATAACTACTGGGAAAGTATATAGCATAGTCTAAGTCACAGCTCTGAGAGTTTATGGCAAAATTTTCATGATGACTTTTATTTAACTAAGTGAACCTTTTAAGTACCAGTTTTTGTTTCTATAAGTTTTATAAAAGTCTTCTACCTTGCCTGAGAATGTTGGTAGCCAAAACACAAAGGCAATTTCCCTTTTTCAAACAATACATGCCTTTTGTTGTTGCTGCTATTGTTGTAGTTATTTTCCATCATGGAAAACTAGTTGTGTGTATTTTGAAAAACAAAGAAAACTGGAAATAGGAAAAAAGGTATCCCCTCCCCAATCTCTCAAAAACCACGGTTATTAGCATTTTGATAAATCCTTGATCTTGTTGTCACTTGATCTTCTTTTATATAATTATATTCATAATATATAGATAATTTTGTATCCTGCTTTTATTTGAAGTGCTGAAATTGTGATTCTCAAAGAGAATAGCATAAAGAAAATGGATGGGATGCTGAGTGGTTTCTTTGAACCTCAGTTTTCTCATCAGTGCTATGGGAATGAATAACAAGTGTCGCATAAAGTTGTTAACATGAACTGCATAAGGAAAAATTCATCTTTGCTCTCCTCCCACCTGTCCCTTGTCTCACACCTGTCCTCAGTGACAGCCATCCCCAAGATAGAGTCCTGACCTTCTCTGAAGTAATCTTAAGTAGAATGATGTATGTGGAAAATGAAGACACTTGGATAAAAACAGGCTTAAAAGCATCTTCTTTTTTTTTGCTCACTCCAACTCCTACCTCCAGTGCTTTTTAAAGAAAAAAATTTTACTTTTTAAAGAGAAAAATCTTGAAGAAGGAAACCTTTAAGGCACAAAGGAAAGGACTCATAATAGTGGAATGTCAGGTGGTAGAGCTGCTATTTCTGAGCATGGTTCTCTACATTGCACGGGTAGCTGAATCAAGGATTGATCTTATAGGACTGGGACTGTTTTCAAAAGTCAACCTTTCATTTATAGTTATTTTATTTGTTCCAGTTATCCAGATTCAACTATGTGCTTAAAAGTATAAAAAAACTCTAAATTGAAAAAAATTCAATTTGGGGCACTTGGCACATATGTGTCAAAGTGTGACATCTTCATTTTCTGATTTACAGCCTATATAAAAAAAGACTTTGTACATATCCTGTAAATTCACAAAGTGAAAATCCCCTGTAGTTGCATGCTTAGTATCCTTTGGTTAGCTGATAACATGTTGTTTATCCCAATTGTATACTTGTATCTTTGAGCCATAATTTCACAAGTAGAAAAAAATAAATTGTCCTATATGCCTAGGACAAGGAGAAACCTGCACTGCTGCAGAATTTTCAATTTGGTCTCCAAAAAAACCTCTTTAAAACAACTAACCTTTAAAGTGACTAACTATATTTCTTAATAGCCTCTTGTGAATTTTTCAAATGGCAAACATATATTCCAAGTTCCAGACAGATGAAGACTACCTAGTCTCCCAAGAGACCCACTATGATGAATTGGTGATTGGGTGAAAGGCATAATGCTACATCAGCATCAACATTAAGCAAAATTTTGCATTAGGTAATTTTATATAAAATATCCTCCTCAATTCAATTAAACATTCACTTATAACCCCAATACCGGTTCTAGATGTGGGGGCCATAGGCCTCTACCTTTAGAGAGCTCACCATTGGACATGTACATAAATAATCCTGAGCAGAACTTACATTCTGGAATGGAGGACATAGCACCAGTGAGAGGAGAAACAAAATGGTGGTGAATAGTGAAAGCCTTTATGGTGTGCAGGGCACCAAGCAAGACCTATAAAGGTCGAATTTCTATAAGTAAATAACAATGAGACTGAGAAAAGAGAGGAAAACAGCTTAACAGAAAGAAAAGCATTGATAGTAAAGGACAAGTCATGTTCAGGAAGAGAATAATCTAGTATCACTGAAGTGGGGCAGGGAAAGGGAATAATTCAGTGAGAGAGTTGTCCAGATTACTATCCTGCTACATCAACTTCTGTGTCTCCCCAGCTCTGCCCTTTGTCATTCTACATACTTTTGTCCATACCAGTGGTTACCATCTACCACCTAGGAGTCTCTAGTACAAAGACTAAAAGATTTAAAACACAATGTTATAAACTAATGTTAATTCTATTTTTTAAAAAAATAGGGTTATATCTCTAGTGCCCTCAGCAGTATGTTTGGAACAAGGAAGGCTCCCCAAAGTATACAGATGAACCTAGAGTTATGATGCAATTACCTCCCAATAACACCATCAGAAATTAAAAATATTCGAACACCACCTTTTCTGTAGACATGATGGGATGGGAAGACACAAAGCACAAGGCTGACAACACAGCGTACTGTAGAATATCATTGTTTATCCTTGTAATTGAAATACTGACTGGGGATGCAGCTGACTGTGGCTGCCCAGCAGTGTCATGAATAGTGCTAGCCTAGGGAAGTCTGGTGTCTACTGAATGTGTATCACTTTTGCTCTACCGTAAAGACCATACATCAAACCATTGTAAGTCAGAGACTATATAGAAAAGCCATGTTGCAGACAAAGAATATTGGCTTTGCAAGAACAGTTTATTAACCTCTTTTCCCCACACATATTGCTTAAAATTGGTCAGTGCTAGAGTACTTACACTACAGAAAGAAGCACATGTAACAATTCCCATTTTTTTATGAAAAGCTGATTGCTAAATATTTATCATCCCACATAATTTTACAAATGCAATAAATGAAAGTGTAAGAGGTACATGGCACTTAGATTGCTAAGGTTCATTATTGGTTTAGTCTGGTTTTCTCTGACTCTTGTTTTTCTATATTTCACATGTAAGTGAAACCATCCAATAGAGATTAAATTTTGATTGTGAGTATTTCAGATTTGAAAATTTTAGATCGTAAGTGAGTGGTCAGGATCAAATATGTGGATCTGGGAATCATCAGAATAATGGAAAGAAGGTATGACTAGGGTTGGTTTTAAAAAGAGGGAAGAATAGGGATAATTCCAACACTTTTTCTCCCTAAAATCTTTATTATTCATTTATGCCACATCCTTCTCGATTTTAATTAAAACTTTGTCTTGTTGACTTCTTTTGAATTCCAAAATGCAACTAGTCAGCATGTTAGTTAATATGTTAATTGATAAGACCTTCTAGGATTATTATTCCCTTCTCAGCAGAATAGGCTGACTTGGAAACATGGAAGACTCAGGTAATAATTTACTTTCTTGTTTTATAAAAATCATGTTGGCTTTCCAATGAGCTTTTGAAATTATCCTCCAACACGTACATACATGTGTACAACATCTGTATATACATCCCTCCACAATATAAGAGCTACATGGAAGAGAATGGGTGGAGAAAGAGGAATTGCAACTGAAGGAAGGAAACAGTGTGAGTAGATGTATAACGGCAAGAATAAATGTGACTTTCCTGGGTGACTGGTTTTCCTGGGACAATTTGTATAATCTCTTCTGATTCAAAAAGAAATGTCCCCAATCTCTTCTGTCTGACTCTCAAAGACCTTTAAAATCTTACCTTTCACCATTTTACTGCTTTGTTCATCCATTATTTCTTTAACTCAAAAATAAACAACCATTGAACTCAGTTTCATGCCAGGCATTGCTCTGGAAAGCCAACTATAATCACTATGTTAAAGAACTTTCAGTAAAATATAAGCAACTGTCATTCAAAAACAACTGAAAATACAAGATTAGGCTGTAGAGTACACAGTGTGCAGAAAAGACAGTATAGTAAGTATGAACACTAAGCTGATGTCTGCAGAGCAAGCCCCCGAAAGAGTAAGAATAACTGCCACTTTTGGATAATAAGTAGTCCTCAGCAGGTGCTAACTGAGAAATAAGACCTCCAAAGCAGCAAATGTAGTCATTTATGTAACCAAGTCAAGCTCCGGGCATGAACTTAGAAGGTCCTGCATGTCATCCACAGCATCTGAACTTGGTCTTAAGGTACTAGGGAATCACTGGAGGCCTCTAACAAGAGCAGTTGCTGTTATAATCAGAACAAGAGAAAAAGAAAGCTTGAGTTAGATTACCAGTAAGGAATGCTAGGAAGGCGTGTATATGAGGCATATATATTTAACAGGTAATATTAATAAGACTTAAAAGCCAGCTTGGGGGCCTCCCTGGTGGCGCAGTGGGTTAAGCAACGCACTACGAAGCAAACTGCAGCCACTGCAGCACAAGTTCAATCCCTGCCGCCGGCCAGGGAGGAGACCCACATGGTGAGGCAGACCTCTCCTGCCTTGCCCGCTGCTCTCCTCAGCAGTGTGTTTCAGTCAGTCTGCCTGTTCTGCTCCCCACTCTCTCTAGTGATTCCTCTCACCTCCTGCGACTCTGGCTTGTACCCCAGCTCTTGTATGCATAAATAATAAATAAATCTTTTAAAAAAAAAAAAGCCAGCTTGGCAGGTGAAGAAGAATAGCTCCTAGAGAGTCCCAGATGCTTAGCTCATCTCCTGGCTCCACTGACCAGGATTGGGGCTTCTCCCTTCCCTTTGCAGTACTCTATTCCTGCCTCTGTACAGCATACCAGTTGCTATCAGACTTTGTTCAAAGGTCTTTACCCCCTGATTGTGCACTCCACAATAGCAGAGACACCTCATTCATTTTTGTGTCCATACTGCCTGGTGTGTTGTCCAGAAATTCTGATGAATGACTAAGTAAAGGCCGGAGATGAAGGATAAAATATGACTACAAAGATATGACTATTACTGAAGAAAACATTGAAGGAAAAGACTACTTAAAAACTTTGTCAGCAGCCTCCCTGGTGGCACAGGGGATTAAGCACTGCACTATGAAGCATCTGCAGCCAGGAAGGTGACCCACATGGCACAGCAGATCTCTCCTGCCTCTCTTGCTGCTCTTCTCTGCAGTGTTTTCAGTCAGTCTGCCTGTTCTGTTCCCCACTCTGTCTCTGGTGAGTCCTCTCACCCTCATACCTCTTTAAAGATATATAAATAAATCTTTAAAAAACTAAAATAAAAAACATTGTCAGAAAGCTTCAATTTTAGATGATATTTGGAGTTTTTTAATGACTTTATATTTCTATTTTAATTTTTTATTGAAGTGACATCGTATTATAACATTGCATGTCATTCAGAAACATAGGCTCACCCTTCTTCAAATGCACGTCACCACACCATGTCCATCACTAAGGCACCGCAGTCTCCACCATGGTCCTTTGTGCTCCCTCCCCACTGTGTTTCCTTCATCCCCCTCTTGTAACCTCAATTTCATAGATTGCTAGGGTTCATTACTGGTTTAGTCTGCTTTTCTCTGACTCTTGTTTTTCTATATTTCACATGTAAGTGAAACCATCCAATAGAGATTAAATTTTAGATTGTGAGTATTTCAGATTTGAAATTTTTAGATTGTAAGTGAGTGGTCAGGATCAAATATGTGGATCTGGGAATCATCGGAATAATGGAAAGAAGGTATGACTAGGGTTGGTTTTAAAAAGAGGGAAGAATAGGCATAAAACTGAATCTTTACATATGGGAGGTTAGAAGAGGACTGACATCTTTGCTAAAGATCTATATTCCCCTCTTGGAACATGAGCAGAGCATCAAAGACAAAATTTTAGTGAAAAGTCTCAACCGGGAAGGAACATAAAGAAAGGAAAACGAGCCAAGAAAAAAGACATAAGCCTGTACACCTGAAACCGATGTAATGTTATAAAACAATGTTAACTTCAATAAAAATAATTATTAGTAATTAATTCATTTTTAAAATAGAGTAGTGGATTTTTCTAAAACTGACAAGTTGTGGCCTTATCACTGCAATCAAGTACAGATCTTCAGAGCTGCATGAGAGGCGCAGAAGGAAATTTGACTATTAAAACTTAAATTAGCTCTGAAAATTAAACAAGCCTAAATACATGTACACATGAAATAGGATGAATAATGGAAAATGCCTGTTAGCCATATTTAGTTGAAGTAACAACGGATAAATCATTTTAGGGGAAAAAAAACTGCAGCCTTTCATAAACAACCCCAGGCTTTGGCTAGTCTCCTTTGGCTAGATTGTCTGCACGTATTATATGACCACTGCAAGTAAGTATCCTGTGCCTCCCTCTCCATTCTGTGCCTCTGTTGTGTTTTATGGGGATTTATGACTATAGGAGAATTCAGCACATTTTCTACAGGGAGCAACTCTTAGCCTACAAAATAAGCAAGTGACTCAGTGAAAGAGGTGGCACCTTCGTGAGAGAGGACAGAGGCAGGACACAGGCAGAGCACCCCGACTCTAAAGATTATTTGTACAGTCCAATGAGTCTTTCTCCACCAGTATGCATGACTGACACCCAGGTGGTCCCCTCTGATAGGTGTTCAGTTTGTGGCTGATTTGACTTGGCAAACATTTGAAAGATTGTGCATACAGAAAATGTGGGTGGGGAGGGTGTGAGAAAAGAATGTGCTGATTGATATATTCTCTGCTTCACCAGAGAAGGTAAGAATAGGCTCAGATTCAGGGTGAATTTACAGGAGAAATATATAACTAGGGATTACAGAGTGCTAGGATGAACCTTTGGGATTTTCTATATGAATCAATTACACATCTATCAGAGTAAGTTAAGTGTAAGCAAGTCAATATGTAGAAACCTAGTGCAAGTAGAGGTGTTACCCTGAAATCAAAACTAGTCTTATTAAATTATTACAGTCCCTTTCAGGTATTATTATATGGAATGGGGAAATAGTAGGAGAAAAGACAGATTTGACTTAATGGAAGGTCTAATCTATATCAGGCAGCAGGATGCAAAAATGAATAAGACAAAGTACCTGTTCACAAAAAGTTTACAGTCTTATAGGAGTAATGAGAAAAACAGAATGATAATTAAAGCCATAAAGGGAATAAATGTTACAATAGAGAATAGCACAGATTGGTGTTATTACCTGGCCTAGGTTACTTGGGGACAGATGAGTACCAGCAAAGTTTTCTGGAAAGAAAGACCCCAAAGTTAGGTCATAAGTTAATAGAAATTTTATAGGTGAAGAAGGGAAAGAAGATAGTTTATGCAATGGCGATTATACAAGATTCCAGAAAGAACACAGTCAATCCAGAGAATTATAAGCAGCTCATTAAGGCTAGGCAAGAAAAAGGTGAGATGGATGTGGTAAACAGAGACAGGGAAATAAAATCTTTATCTAGGATATCTAGGATATTTATCTAGGACACATACTCTAAAGGATAAGAAAAATAATTAGAAGACTGTAAAACTAGGAATATTAACCAAATTTGTGCTTGAGGATGGTCATGCTCTTCAATGTAAGCAAAAGATTGAACCAGAGTCAAGGACATTAGTTAGGAGAGTGCTGCTATTATATGGGCAATGTAATTATTCTGTAAGGGCCTAATGTTAGAAGGTAAATAGCCAGTGTGTATAGAAAGAGATAGATACATTTGGAATAGAATCAATAGACTTGGTGTGAATAGATGTGTGTGTACAAAGGAAAAAAGAAAGAAGACAAGGGTGACTCACTAGAACTGTTAAGAAAGAAAGCGGGGTGACAGTTGAGTCAGTATTCTGGAATCAGAGCTAAGGTTGACTCCTGCTTAGATGTGCAAGTTAATTTCACTCAATTTGCAAACCTATGAAAAGGATCTTAATGTTTCTAATCTCTCAATAGTTGTTAGGATTTAGTGTAAAAATTTGTATAACTTATTACACATGATGCCCAAAATTTGGGAATAATGTCTCCTGCTTGTATTATTAATCGGTTAATGTAATTTACCCAAATGAGGAAAATTAATGGAGGAGCATATGTCAGGGGAAGAGCATGTAAAGTTCAGTTTTGCTCGTGTTGCATTTGAGATGACTATAGAATGCAAGTGTACAGATAGAAATACAGAGGAGAAGCATCTGGATTGAAGACATAGATCTCATAGCAAATAAGGTTTGTCAAAGGCTCCTGAATGGATATGATTACTAGAGGCAATTTAGGTTATGAGGCAGAAAGTTGTGATTTTTCACCAACTGGTCTCCATTTTTTTCAGTGAAATAGAATGGAATGTCATCAACTGAGAATGATGAGGGTAAGGATGGAGTGAGGGTACATGAATAGGGGCAATCGTGGGGAATGGAAGAGAAGGAAACAAGTACATTAATAACAGGATTAAGTTCCATTCATGCTTAGAAAAATGAACTGATACAGTAGTAAATTACAGGTGATATCTGAATTTCTTAATGATAGCTCAACACTTTGCAGTGGACCTTTTTTGGAACTTATTCCCGGTAAGTATCTTCTCAAGCAAATTAGGAAAGTCCTTTTCTTTGTTTGAGTAATCAGAGGCACTGAACTTGAAGGTCTTTATATGCGGAGTCATTTTTAAATGAACCATTTCTTTGTCCTCAAGGCTGTTTCCTTTTTATATTGCAGCAAATGACACAGCTAAACCCAGCACAATTTCATATTTGGTACCTCATTCTCCTTCACTAATCCTTTGATAAAGGGCCAGACAGGGTCAGATTTGATGCTAACAGAGAGCAGCAATTTCTACACTTGCCAAAAAGTTGCAGTGGAAGCCCAGCCTCCACATTGACAGGTGCATCAATAAATCCCTCACTCAAAAGCACTGTGAGCAGGACCGTCTCCTGGCAATGAGTCTTCCCTCATGATCGTGAGCTAGGTCTCTCCCTTACCAGCACTTTCCATTGACAGACCCCGAATTTACAGGCTGTTTTCCTTTCCCTCAGACATCTTGGACATTTCCACTTTACCTGTCACAGATTCTGGAAACACACTTAAAAACAATTAGCTTTGTGACAACAGCAACACTCAATTTTGCACTGTTACTGATTTTAGTTTGATGATCTCATGAGGTACAGAAACTCTTAATAAACAGGGTTCTACATGATCAAGGGTGCTTGACCCATCTCATTCGTATTCAACATATTGGGTTTTGTGCCTCCCCAAGACCCTTGAGATACTAAAGGCAAAATCCAGAGAGACTCCACATAATAGCACTTTCTTTATCAGTGCCCCACTCTTCACACTTCAGCACCATGCAGGATGTTTGTTTATTCCTTAGGGGAGCTCTCCATTACTCAAGAAGTCTGAGCCAGCCACTCAAAATCCAGTGCAGACCCAAAATCCAGACAGGTGGAAAGCTGCCGCTATCGACCATGGCTTTTAAACTAATGAATAACAGTTTGTGTTGTTGGCTCCTCCCCAACTCCACCCATTTCCGCAGAATAATTAATCTAGAGTGGCCATTAAATCACATCAGGCTTATTGTCCTCATCCTAAGCATGTTTTAAAATAGACAATTATCCATGTATCTGCCCCAAGTAGAAAAAGCAGTCTTGAATTGTTTTTTTCAATCACGACGACTGAGGCACCAAAAGAAAATTCGTGTCCATATTATGCCCAGTTAGTCAAAAGTGTGAGCCTTGATAGTATGAATTATCATCACAAATAAATTTTAACGGTCATTAAGGAACACTTAGCATCAGAAGACAGGAGCATCAATAAATCCTTTACTCAAAAAACACTGTGAACAGTGTGAAGGAAGATGCACCAATTTTTACAAACTAGTATGTAAATGCTAACCTGCTTCCAGACAATGCTGAGTTACAGATTAATGCTCTAATAAATAGACTAGAATAGCATTCTGTTTATTTGGTAAAGTCACCTCTCTGCCTCCATTAAACTGACTCAATGTGATCTGAGTATTCAGGATGGAATCAAGTTATTTAGTAACCCTGAGGAATATAAAGTAGCCTTTCAAAATTACCAATAATTTAATATTAGAGACAACTTGAAATATGATAATTAGGATAAAATTAACAAAATTATTTTCCCTAAGGAGAAATAGAAATGTCTGCATTCAGAAATAAAACACCTTGGTAAACTGTTATACAGCAGTGCTAGGGGAAATGTTATACACAAACGTCCTCTGTAATGAGAAATTATTTCTTTGTATACTAACTAGCCGATATTTCATATATATGCCATGTTTGCAGTCATCATAAAGATTTTAACATAATATCTTAGAATATATCGTAAATTTATTGACTTTTATATCACTGCAAAGTCCCTGAGGAACAAGATATTTTCCTCTCAATAGCAGCAGCACATCCAAAACAAATTCTAAAGGGGAGGACAATTTGCCCAGTTCCCAGAATGCATGGAGAGTTTTTAAAAATTCTTCCAAGTGAATTTTACAACCTTTCTCAAAACTTTCCATTCCAGGACAAGTGTTGCTGTTTCAATATCACAGCTTAGAGTCTTCAGTTAAACCCATGCACCAGGCTACCTGTCTGGGCTTCCTCTCATCACTGTTATCTGGAGAATAACCCGCCCCATTGCATGGGTATTAGTGTTAATTTAGCCTTTCTGATGAGCAGTACTTTTGAGCAATTACTGTGAACCAGGCTTGGTCCTCATGGATTTTCACACCTCATCTTACTTGCCTCACTGTTGTAGCTTTATCTTATTCCATCAGTTCGAAAGATGAGGAAAGTTTGAAATTTAGCAACATTAAGTTCAAAGTCACACCATAAAAAAAGAAACAACAAAGAGTCTAATCCAAAGCCTCTGGAAGGAACACTATACTGTACTTCCTCACACACTTGACCATGATACTCATAACTCAGAAATGAAATTCAGAGTGGGCTGTATCTGCCTAAGAAAGAGAAAACTTCTATATTTAACAATTAATTTCATTTATTCCACAGTATGTATTGAATACCTACTGGAATGTTCCAGGCACTGTTGTAGACCCACGGAACACAGTAATAAGCAAACATGACAAACATCTTTGTCCCATAGAGCATACATCCTAAGTAAATGAACAAGTTTAAATGCACATAGTCTATCATTGTGACATAACACATTGTGAAGAAAAGTGAAGCAGATAACCAGGATGTAAAATGCGGAAGCAGGAGGGGTATAATTTTAAATAGGGTAGTCAGAAATATCGAATTAGTAGCCCATTTCCAAAGTACAGTGTTATTTTGATTCTGTATGCAAACACTTGCAAATGTCATTTACAAATCATTGCCTAAAAAAAGAGGGTTTTCCCTATTAGTGAAATGATGAAACACCAGACTGGCGTGTAGAAGTCATTTGACTTTTTTGTACAGAGAGTACACCATCAATGACACTATTCAATTATATTTCATAAACTTTGTAACGCTTATTCTAAAATAAAATGTAATCTATATTCTAATTCAGAACTGAAACTGCTCCTGATGGTAGGGAATAGGGGCCAATAGGTAGATCAGTGATTGAGAACTATTTGTGATAAAGTTTCCTTTACCCAAAAACTGTTTTAGCACCCCCCCGATTTTGTAAGACAAAATATGTCAATCTCAGTTCTTCTCATCTGGGGGATAAGAAACAGATGCCTTGTTAGGGACAGATAGGATAAGAGACATTCATCTTTCCAGGGGTAACTAGAGTAAGTAAACAGATTGGGGCAAATTTCCTGGATCAAATCCATTCTACCAATTGTAAGTGGTGTATGGTTGCCTCATTTATAAGATGGAGGTAATGATAGAACCTTTTCACAATGCTATTGTCCAGGTTTACTGAGCTAATATGTAAATGAAGCACATAGCACAGGTTTTGATGCATAGTAAGTAGAGTGTTTTCTGTTATTAGTTTTAAAAATAGCCTTTGCTTTTCTAGCATTTACTCTGTTCCAAGCATTTCGTATACATCATCACAGTTACGTACACAACTACCTTGGCACTTAAGTCAAATTGCTTTCACCATTTTACTAAAGAGAAACTGAGACTCAGAAATAGCAACAGGCCCAGTTTCACAGCTGTTAAGTTCTGAAGACAGGATACCAACCCAGAGTGACTGCTCTAAGAGATAAGTCTTTGACATCAATAAATTAGGGGAATTTGGTAGAAAAATCAAGTAACTGGCTTGCCAGTCCTAAGTGGGCCAAATGCCTTCAATCTGAAAAGGTACCTTCTCCTCACTCCTAATTTAATCATCCATAATAGTTCATATCTTCAGGAAAACAGTTCCTAGGATTGCTAAAAGAGCAGTATTGCAATTATATTTTGGTTTATTTTAGCAACAGTAACAATAACCATCATTCTGTAGAAAGAAAAGTCCAATTTTAAGCCAAATCTTTGGTCCATAAGCTCAGAGCTAGCATTATTTGGTCCGTATTTCTCATAGGTTTTGTTGATAAGAGAATAAAGAACTTGAAAAAAATCACAATTGTAGTTTGAAATAGGTTACATGTTACATGTCTCTCGTTAAAAATGTACATCTAACCATTTGTTGGCAAACTATGGTCATAGGCTAAGTCCAGTCCTACTGTTTGTTCTTTTAAATCAAGATTTACTAGAACCTATATTTTTTCATTCATGGGTTGTCCTCCACGGCTTTCACATAGTTATGACAGAGACTATATAATTCACAAAGATGAAAATATTTACTAGCTGGCTCTGTGTACAGTCAAAGTCAAAGTTTGCTGACCCTCGAACTATTCCAACTCAAAAGTTTATTTTTGAAAATATATACTAATGTATAATATAATATATATATACTATATGAAGTGTTATATACTAAGTATTACATATTGTATATTTAAATTTTATATATTCTAATCCTAGGTACTGGTATGTGACAGGTGCTCCTGAAATAAGTATATATAGTATGTAAGTATGTTTGAATTACCAAAACAGAAATATTAAAGATTATCACAGATGACTAAACTAGTCGCTAGTATATACCCTGTCTTACTCTGTATCTCCTAAAGAAAATATTTTGTCCAGTCAATGGTAGAATCCTTTATTTCAATGAGACCTAAAAATGCAAATTTAGAATGCAGAGCAGCATCTGGGGAAATAGTTTTCTACAACCTCTTGAGTGACAGTGAAGCCACAGATGATTAAACATGACAGCATACAGATAAGACAGAACAAAAATGCCTGTCAAAGTGAGGTTTATATCTTGGAGGCAAATCCCACCTTACTTCGTACCTATTAGCATGGGTTCATTCAGCTCCTAGTAATGGGAAATAAACTCATCTTAAATCATCCTGAGATAGCATCTCCTTAGATCTTTATATTTCCTAAGTTCTTCCTAACTATATTTCCAAAAATTCTTTATTTCTACAGAATAACACAGTTCCCCAGAAAATTTTATTCACCATAATTCCACCATGGAATTATGCTGTTCTATCATGCTCCTTTTTCAGATTGAACCTTACACATTGATTTTAATATTTATCTTCAAGCACTTCTGATGCCAAACCCTCTTCAGAGACTACTGATAAGAATATTCAATATACATTATTCTTACCATCATAGTCTTATCTATCAGAAGAGAAATCAGACTGAAAATAATAAAGCGTTTGTGAATAGGCCTGGAAGTGTGAAAGGCCACAGGGGAATCCACAGGGGAAGCAAACTTAAAATAACATTAGTGAATCGACCAGGGGCTCATTCATTCATTTCCTGGATATGTTTTCAATCACTGGGTGCCAGAGCGGCATGCCCGGGCATGTAGGGAGAGAAGGGAACTTAAAGGAGTCATCGCTTTAGGGAGGACAGAGAGACAATAGAGGTAAACAACACAATCCTTTCAGAGTGTGACTATTAATACAGATGAAATAAATAGGGAGATACCAAAGAAAGTGACTTGTGGAAGGGTTAGTAGCTACCATTGTCTCTGGAAATACTAATTTCTCTGAACTGCTTTCTCCTCACCTATGAAGTAAACAGAAAACTACTACACAAATACTATGAAGACTAAAGAATTCGATAACATCCCTCTTGCTTTGTCTATGATGTTAAGTGATCAGTAAGGCATTATCATTGCTACTGTTATCATCCTCCTCATCATCAAATGTGTCTCAGTTATTTAGTTAACTCCTCCATCTTTTCCAAGAACCAAGAAATTTCACCACTCCACATGCAAAATTAGCTAAGTAAATCATTCAGGACCATATTCTATGCCAGTGCTTTGCAAAATTCTCTCTCTCCTGTGCTCTCTGTAGCTGCTCCTGTTTCACAGATGACATTCTGAGGTGTAGAGGCTGAGATGTCTTGCTCAATGCTGTATGTGTAGTAAGAGGTAGACTAGAATTAGAATTCTGTCTGGCTTAGTAGTCTATTTCCATAGCCACTAGACTGGAGCTGCAAAGCAACCTGGAGAATATCATCAAACAGACTCCATTGATTCACTAATCTGCACCGAAACCTCATGTCTCACAGCACTGGAATAGCATGTTTTGCTTTGTACCTTATACTTTGTTGATTCAAGTAGGTTTCCAGTCAAACAGGCAAATATAAATAAATAGATAAACAAACAAATAAATAAATGATACAAGCAAACATTCAGTCTGTTCAGATAACAGGAGGTGATAACCTTATCAGCACCTGGATCGGGGATGCTGATTTCAAAACAGGATAAGGAATAGAACAGCCTCTTATATTAGAAAAGTATAAACTATAATGTGTTTTCAAATTTTCCTTGCAGTCAATCTTAAGCAAATAGTTTCCTTTTATTAACTGAAGACACAAAGTTTTAGAAAACTTTGGGTGGAAATGAGAAAAGCTGCGATTTCAAGTCAAGTCTTGATTCTAAAACCCTGTGTGTAGCACAGCAGAAAGCTAAAGTCAGCAGCAATATTCAATTTATGGCTTGCTGAATGGAAAAAACATCCCTCCCCCATTTTGACTATCTCTGTGAGTTCCTTTGGGCTCAGCGGGTCCACGCAGGGTGCAGGCACTCTCTCCTGAGGAGACACAGGTCAGGAGGAGGTGGCTGCCTCCAGGTGCTCTCAGGCTCATGATGTGGAACTTTGTCCCAGCAAGAAAACAAAATGCCCACTCAAAATCTGGCAGCCCAGAGAGCTTGATTCTATTTAGAGATAACCTCTCTTCCCCTCCATCATTCACGTTTTACATTTTAAAATATTCTCATTGATTTTCCATCCCCTGCTGAATGAGCAGCTGACGGATCGCCGTGTGTCACGGTCTACAGTGTCACCCTAACCAGGCTGTCTGGCCAGAGAAGCACAGAGGAGAGATGAGGTGGGAAATAGCTCCCTCCAAAAGGATCGATACCTTTATAGAAATGTTGCAGCCAGCAGCAGGACGCCTAGCTCAGTCAGTCATGATGCCTCAGTTAGAATGTCTAAGGACTGGTTCCAATAAGAAAAAAAAATGACCTGAAGAAGTAAATATAAACTAGAGCAAAGGTGGGGGGACAAAAGCAAGTTGCATCAAGGTAGACTTTCCCACATGGGTAGCCGTTGGCCAACAGAGTAGGAGAGAATCCCGAGAAAGATTAAACAGCACTCTCAACCCATGGTAGGTGAATGGCAGCATTGTTCAAGCTGGCTCGTTAAAGAACTCGGAATGACATTTGATTTTCTAAACTGAGATGTTATTACAATTTGAATCCCATTGCTGCCAGCTGAGTTTTTCCTTTCTCAGCATGTTTCCAAATATCCGCCTCCTGTGAACAGGAAAGCATCCGAGCAACAGGAGGGAGGTCAGCCTTGCTTCACATATCCTCAGAGACTCTGCCATCAATACCAACACCCCACAACCAACAGTGGCTGAGCTGGAAGGGAGCCTCTGACCCCCAAGGCTAGCTGCAGATGGTACCTGACTCACAGTGATTTTGTACTCTCAGGGAAAGCCTTGAAATCAGAACATTTAGCAACCCCAGATTTTTTTTTTCACTTTCACTAGCTATACCACACTTACACTTTTATGCATAAAAGACCTTGTATTATCATTTTACTCTTAACCCCTACTTTTCTTCCTTCCTCAAGCATCACGAAATATAGTCACACTTTCTGTACTGTGAATGTCTGCTCATATTTTCATGAACATTTTTTTAATCAGAGTACAGCCCAGAAAACACTTTATAATTCTTGCTAGAGTGCTTATTGTGAATGGAGCATTTTAAGATATAGTACTTGACAGGTGGAGCCATGAATCCTTGCACTGGCATCCCTAGGTACTTTCTTGTCAAAAAGTCTAAAAGTAATTCACAATGCAGGATATGACAGTTCATGATCTCTTCAACATTGAGTGAATCACCACTCAGACTTTATTCCTTTTTCTTATACTTTAATTGACTTTGAATTGATTCCAAGTCCTTTCCTGTCCCATCATTCAATTTTTAAGCCCCACCAAGAACCCCACATTGATTATAACTGTCTGTTAAATATTGTATGTTCAGACACTAAGTCAAAACGGAGCAGACCAGTCTGTGAGAGGAAAATCCCAGTGCACCCAATCGATGTGGAAGTTTGGCTACATTCAGATTTATATAACTCTCTAGTTGAGTTCATGCTTCAATTGATTCAATTAATGCAAATGCAAAGGGTCATTGATCACTCTGCTGAAGATCATCTGAAAGTAAAATATTCCCAGTAACAGAATTCTTTGTTAATATGCAACAGTGTAGAAGAGGGAACGGGTCCAAATACAGAACATATTGTTATCCTTCAAAGAATGGTATTAGGATATTAAAGGTTAACTGTTTTGTATTAATTAACCAAAAAAAACATGTCCAGAGAAATACACATCTTAAAATGAGAATATTTCAGCCAGAAGTACAAGCACTAAAGCACTTAGCTCATTTAAAGAGTCGTAAACTCACACCCTCCACAATTATATTTTTACATCTCTTTAAAATAATTATTTGCTCAATAATAATTCAACTGTGCACTGAGCAAATATTATGGAGCAGAAACTTATCCCAAGCTGTTGTGCAGTAGAAATTCAATAAGAGTTGGTTGATTCCTTTGTTCCTGAAGTCAGAAATACTTTGGGCAGTATAGAATGTGGGATCCAAAATTGATGAAGTCTATTCACAAATTAAAGTTACTTTCTATGATATCCTTGAAGATCATGCATTTTTTAAAAAGATTTATATGCATACAAGAAGTGGGGTACAGGCCAGAAGTTTGGTAGGGGAGCATGAGAGGATTCACCAGAGACAGAGTGGCGAGCAGAACAGGCAGATCTACTGAAATACACTGCTGAGGAGAAAAGCGGGCAAGACAGAAGAGGTCTGCTGCGCCATGTGGGTCACTTCCTTTGCCAGGGATTGAACTCATGCTGTAGTAGCTGCGACTGCTTCATAATTAACCCCTTGCCACCAGGGTGGGAGGCCCTGGTTCTTCAAATACAACTTTACTGACATGATTATTGCTTCTTATCATATGGTTTTCCTTCTTAGTATCAAGAAAGCTTTCTAGCTGATTAAGATTGTCCTGAAATTTAGATATTCCGCTACTAAATGACAACCAAATGTTTGAGTGGGTCCTAGAAACTTTCATTAAATAACTTGTCTGATCATTTCTTTAAAACTTCTATAGTTTCAGTTTCAAATTAACCCTACTCCTTTAAAAAGAATCCAATTCTTTGTTTTCTTCTCAAAGTGATCTCTCTATACCGTTCTATAACTCTATGTATTCAACGATACATCATTTATAATAAACTTTAAAAGAGAAAATAATAATAGGTTTGGAAGTCATGGTCTCAGGTCTAGAAATGCATCATGTTCTTAGCAAGCTTCAGAAAATTAAAATGAATTCTAATAATTTTGCAGCACTTCAGACGGAAATTGTATCCCCCCTGAGAATGCAGCAATTAAGATGATTACACACAATAACCGTGATTAGGAACTGAATACATCCCTATAGTTTATCGGCACCTTGAGGGATACATATACACCCTTTGTCTAATATTGGAAAAGCAGTTTTATGTGCACACTTCAGAAGAGGCCAGCCCCACCACACATTCACTAGATGTTATTTCCTACTCAAGAACATCATTCCTCTAATTGTCTTCCTTCACTGTCTGCTGGATCATAAATCCCCACCTCTCTATGGGATTGTTCCATAAGCAAGCAAAGATACTGTAATATCTTTCACCTCTGAAAAAAATAAATTGACTTCATTCCCTCTGGTGACCCATCTGTTTTACTACTCCCTTTCCTAGAAGGTTCTCAGAAGACAAGCTCTCATCACTCTCTTCTTCTCCCATCTCCTTTTGATCCCACTCCAAACAGACTTGCCTGATAAATCAGTTTTTATTAGAATTAATTAATAGCAATTTTCTCCCAAAAAGTCTGTAACCTCTTAGCCTTGTCTTTCTTACAGTCTTGCTTCATTTTCCAAAAGCATCCTATGTATGTATCCCAACTATGTTAGTTTTGTCTACATTCTGTAATTATTTTTTGAATCTTACTATCACTATAAAAGCATTAGTACTTTTTACTAGACGATGATAATATCTCTCAGAATTGTTTCAAAGATGAAATGTTTAATATTATTAAATACTATACGGTGCTTAAAAAGGTGGGACCAGTAGTCCTACTCTCAGAGTAGGATTATTTACTATAAGCCAAAAATGTAAACCACCCAAAGGAATGCATAAATAAAATGTGATGTATACATATGATGGAATATTATTTAACAATAAGAAGTGAAGTACTGACTGATGCTACAATATAGATGAACCTTAAAAACATTATGCTAGGCCCCCCTGGTGGTGCAAGGGGTTAAGTCTCAGCACTATGAAGTTATCAGCAACCACTGCAGCTTGAGTTAGATTCCTGGCAAGGGAGATAACCCACATGGCACAGCAGACCTCTCCTGTCTTTCCCGCTGCTTCCCTTAGCAGTGTATTTCAGTAGATCTGCCTGTTCTGCTCCCCACACTGTCTCTGGTGAATCCTCTCACCTCCCACCCCTCTGGCCTGCACCCCAGCTCTTGTATGCATAAATAAATCTTTTTTTAAATTATGCTAATGGAAAAAGCCATACAAAATAGACTGTGTTATTCCGTTCAGATGGGATGTTCAGAGCAGGCAAATATATAATAACATAAAGTAAATGACTGGCAGTCTAGGGCTGGGGAAAGCTGGGGAATTGTGACTGCTAATGGACATGGGAGTTTCTTCTGGGGTGGTGAAATGTTCTAAAATTAGATTTTAGTGATGGCTGCGTAGCTCTGTGATTACACTAAGAACCCTCACATCGTTTACTTTAAGTAGACAAATTTAATAACATGTAACTTATATCTCAATAAAGCAATCCATGAAGTTAGTGTCATCAGCTATAAGTCAAGTTGTTAATTTTCATCTTTGACATGTTGTGTTGAGAATGGCACTTTACCTCTGTGGCCATCCTCCCCCAAAATCCATAACTTTATTCCACCCAGGAGAAAATCATTAGCCAAATTCAAATGGAGGGACATTCTATAAAACTATTGAGTTATTAAAAATAGGGAATTTAGAGAAACTGTCACGGCCTAGGGGAACCTAAGGAGATGAGATGATTAAATATAATGTGGTATCATGGATAGTATCCTGGAACAAGAAAGGACACTGGAGAGAAAACTAATGAATCTGAACAAAGTATGGAGTTAGCTAATTCAATATAAAAATTATCAATATTGGTTCATTAATTGTGACAAATGTTCAATAATATAAGTATTAATAATTGGGAAGCTTTGCTCTAGGGTATATGGAGACTGTATTATCATTGCAATTTTTCTATAAATCTAGCTCTGTCAGTTTTGGAAAGCAATATACATGCATTAGTTAATGGTTCTGGAACTTGTAAACGTCATAGTACTAGTAATTCCTCATGTAAGTTTTCTCAGCAGACTACCATAGAAAATATAGTTGGCCTCCGGTTCCACATGAAGCAAACATATGCTATTAAGCTTTTATCCACTCAAGGAACTGAATCTCAATTTTAACAATCAAAGAGATACCTGTCCCCTGTAACGGAGAGATGGCATGCAAGCAAGAATGAGTAGAAGTTGGAAGAAAAGCATGGGGAGAAGGAGAAGGAGGAGGAGGAGGAGCGTAAGAGAAAAGAGGGAACAAGGGAGGGAGGAAAAGAAAGGGGAAAAAAAGGAGAGAGAAGATGGAAGAAGGGAAGGAAAGAAATTCCTAAATAGGGTCTTTATCTCTAGGTTTTCTAAAGATAACAAAAGGATGTGCTGAAAACAACTCAATCCAAATTTTCTTAAGAGAACCAATATGCCGGGCCTCCCTGGTAGCACAGGGGTTAAGTCTCAGCGCTATCAGGCTATTGCCACAGCAGCCTGAGTTTGAACTCCAGCCAGGGAGCTAACCCACATGTGACACAGCAGACCTCTCCTGTCTCCACGCTGCTCCCCTTAACAGTGTATTTCAGTGTCTCTTGTGAATCCTCTCATCCCCCACATCTCCGGCCTACACCCCAGCTATATGCATAAATAAATAAATCTTTTTTAAAAATTTAAGAAAGGGAACCATATGCTACCTATTCCATATAACTACAGTGAAAAGTTAGAGATATAGAGATATATGTGTTTTCTATATGAGTTATATATATATATATATATATATATATATATTATATGAGCAGATTTCAAAACATCAAGCGGATACTCAAGAAAAAGTTAAGCCTTCGTGATGGTGGCCAAGGACAGAGAGCTGTCCAAGTGTACACTCACATGTCCCTACTCTGCTCTGCTCTGGTACCGTCTAGGCTGACTATCTCTCTCTTAACACTATGTTTCGATCAACTGACTTTTAGTCTCCTTTGCCACCCTCAGTATACTCTGCAGAAATGACTGTCTACTTCCTGGTTGACTACAATGGCTCCAGGTAGCTGATGTTTTCAGAACTCAGCTCCTTGCCCTGTGCAGCTCTGTCTCCTCAGGCAGCTGCCTCTCTCCTGCTCTAGCCAAGGCAGGCCAAGGGCCCCGAGAAGTGAGACGTCACTTCATCCTATAAAAATGATTGTTCTTTGTAATGCTGTCAGAGAGCTCCTAGAGAAGGAAACAGTTCCACTTCTTACATGGTCTGCCATAGGGATTTGCAAACTAAATTACTTCTGGTCCCGATGATAGGACTTGCTATCGGTGTCTCCAGAACTTCAAATACATCCAACCTCTGCAAGAGCACTCTTCCTGCTTCTCTACCTTCAGATTTTGGCTTCAGTGTTACTGAGACCAGATAGTCCTCACTAACCAGCCTGTAACAAACCCAAACTAGGTTAACATCACCACGCCTTTCCTGTCTGAGTGTCACATTTGATCACTGTCCTTCAGGCAACAGGGTATCTGAAGGCATTTGTAGTGTTCCTTTAGACCGTTGCAGAATCCTTAAGAGACAGGAGGACATTGACTGGCAGGCAGTAAAAACTGAATAAATCCCTTAGAATGAATGAATACATGTCTTCCCTCGTAAAAATACTGTCACACCATTCCCCTGTAAATGCTACTGTGAAGGACCTTGACGTCAGGGTGGAGGTTGGTGCAAAGAATATGTCTTTTGGACATCCCTGGTGGTGCAGGGGTTAAAGTCTCAGAGTTGTCAAGCTATCACCAACCACTGTGGCATGAGCTCAATCCCACCCAGGGAGCTGACCCACATGGTGCAGCAGACCTCTCCTGCCTCGCCCGCTACTCCCCTCAGCAGTGTGTTTCAGTAGATCTGCCTGTTCTGCTCCCCATCTGTCTCTGCTGAATCCTCTCACCCCTCACACCTCTGGCCTACACCCCAGTTTTCGTATGCATAAATAAATCCTAAAAAATAAAAGAACCAGTCTTTAATGCATCACAAATTCCCTGCATGCCCCCCTAAAAAAATGTCAGTGCTTAAAAACAATGGCCCAAAGATATTTTAAAATTTTATATTATGTCACTTCATTTGGAATAAAGAATAACAACAGCAATAAAATGTCAACAACCACAGTGAAATTAATTGAACATGAAAGATTCAATCTTTCTCCAAGACATTTATTTCCAGGTGTTTGCTCCGATATTGAAGAAAAGTTTTTAAAACCCAAGCTATGGTTACACTAATAACATCAAAGACATTTGGAAATAATTAACAAGTGAAATTAAATGTATTCTTTATTAGCCCTGAAGACATATTTTCCTCTAGGTCAACCTTAAAGACATCATTATATTAGCTTTATGTTCATGCTTCCATAAAATTTTTAAAATATATTTCAAATAAAAAAAACTGAGATATGTGAATTCATTTTACTAATTAACCAATCTCCACTAAAAGGATTTCTTAATATTAAAAATTAAGAATTTTACAAAAATCTAATAATAATATAATGAAATCTTTAATATTAAGTGTCATGGTTACATATTTTGAAATAATTTTTTTCCATGCCTATATTCAACATTTTTTTCCTTCTCAGCGTTACATTGGTTCACAATACTTTATATAATTTAGGGGAATAAGTTCTCACTTCCACAGATGCCTATTACCACCACACTCCCACCATCCAAGCACCATAGTCCTTTATCCTAGACCCCTGACCCCCTCCCTCCTTTGCTCCTAAGAGGTCCAGCACACAGGTAGTCTCAATTCTGCCGTCATAATCCTACGGGTATCCCACAACTAATAGGCGATTTCAACCAGTAGTTTAATGTCCTGTCCACCTTCTCTTCCTCTAGAAAGAAACAGAGAATCCTGAAGCACATTGTTTCATTCTCAGTTGCCTACATAAGGAGTCACCTCAGCAATACCCCTCTACTTTGGACTTTTCTTACTCTCTCACTGTCTCCCCAATAATAAGCGATTTCAGCCAGTAGTTTTAATGTCCACCTTCTCTTCCTCTAGACAGAGACAGAGAATCCTGAAGCACATTGCTTCATTCTCAGTTGCCCACGTAAGGAGTCACCTCAGCAATACCCCTCTACTTTGGACTTTTCTTACACTCTCACTGTCTCCCCAATAGCTTTTTTTTTTTTAAGATTTATTTATTTACACATACAAGAACTGGAATGAGGCCAGAGGTGTGGTGGGTGAGAGAAGTCACCAGAGACAGAGTGGGAAAAGAAAAGGTAGATCCACTGAAATACATTGCTGAGGGGAGCAGCAGGCAAGACAGGAGAGGTCTGCTGCGCCATGTGGGTCACCTCCCTGGCTGGGGATCGAATTTGTGCGGCAGTGGCTGTGGATAGCTTCATGGTGCTGTGACCCAACTCAACCCTTTGCACCACCTGGGAGTCCCCTCTCCTGGATAGCCTTCATCTGACTTCCTGGACTCATCTCCCAAGTGAATCACCTGCATTTGTCTTGAGATTTCATCTTGGGACAAAAGCATGGAGGGGGCAGCAGGGGCTGCTTTTGATTTCTTGTTCTGCTTTGTTTTCACGTGCTTCTGCACTGCATTTTTCTCTATTTCTCCTTAGGTCACGAAGATGCTGGCAGTGGTTGTAATTCTGTTTGCCCTTTTATGGATGCCCTACAGGACTCTTGTGGTTGTCAACTCATTTCTCGCCAGTCCTTTCCAAGAAAATTGGTTCTTGCTCTTTTGCAGAATTTGCATTTATCTCAACAGCGCCATCAACCCAGTGATTTATAATCTCATGTCCCAGAAATTCCGAGCAGCCTTCAGAAAGCTCTGTAACTGCAAGCAGAAACCAACGGAGAAACCTGCTAACTACAGCGCGGCCCTCAATTACAGTGTCATCAAGGAGTCCGAGCACTTCAGCACGGAGCTTGATGATATTACAGTCACCGACACTTACCTGTCTGCCTCAAAAGTGTCTTTTGATGACACCTGCTTGGCTTCTGAAATAACCTTTAGCCGAAGCTGAGTCATAACTTAAAAGGGAATGGACTTCAAAGTAAATGAGAATCTTTGCTGTTATGAGCCCAAGAGAGGAAATGGTCAATACTCATATAAGAAGACAGAGCAGGTAAAGATTTTGCCAATGCTCTAACAAATTCTGGTCCAAGCAACTTTAACCTATGAGAAGATTCATATTTTTCCTCTTAGATAACTAGTATAAAAAAAATCTAAACAGTAGAAACCACACATGTAGCCCTTCCCACTTAATTTAAGAAAATCACTCTATATTCTAGGCTATGAAGTTTAAATAAATCAAGACATCAATTTATATTATTCATAAAAATTTTGTCAATGTGACTTCTTAACCTTTTCCCAAAAATTATTTATATGTTTGATAACTTGGATAAATGTGCAAAATTTTAAGTATTTGCATTTAAAATCTCATTGTAGCAAAGTATAATGTCTTTTCATGAACATCTGAGACTATAGGGAAAAATAGAAAAACATTTTATTTATTGAGTCAAAATGAGATTTCAAACAAATATGCTCATTGTAAAAAAAGAAATATCATACCTATAAAAGTCTGATACTTTTTATAGCTTACAAAATATATAGTTGTCATTCAATTATAATATAACATATACCAACAGATAGCCAAAATTACAAACTGGGGAGGCATAGATTTAATTTCCAGATAAGTCCAACTCTTGTCAGCTCTTTGGGCCTTCTAAACAATGTGTGAAACAGGAGACCTATCCAGGTTAAATAGCCATGAAGATGCAAATTAATCTAGCATTAATATTAAAAAGTATAGACAAGATAAATTCTTTCAAATAAGGATATACTTTTTCTCTGAACCTTTTAAGGAAAAAAATTCTTCATCAGCATTTGTGTATAAATTGCTGAGCCATGCCAAGTGAATTCTTCTACCTGAATCTAGCTTAAAATTCTGAGACATTCTCAAAAGCCTACCTGCTATTCAAAGCTGGAGTCTATTACACTCCAGATGAAGTCTGAGCATTGCAGTGTATGGATTTTAACGTATCCAAAATCATCTTTTCTTCCTGCCTGCTTATCATTATAGGTTCTTTATTTTTCCAAATGCTATTTTGTTCACAGATTCCAAATCAAAGCAAAGTAAGATTCCACTGGCTATATTTCCAGTAGAGCTAAAGTTGACTTGAGCCCATTATCAATATCCCTCTAAAGTTATGACTTAGAACTGCTGCTACAGTGCTTTTGAGGGTGCTGTGAATTTGCAGCTGCCCATGACATCATGTCAGGTCCTACTTTAACCCCTTCCAAATGACTCACATGTAAGATGTGGCCAATCAGTATCTCTAAGAATATAATTTATCCTAGGGGATAATTCAGTAATAGCTGACTTTTAAGGACTGAATCAAAAGGTACTGGTACCTTTTAAGTGCCACTGAGCCCGGCACTTTTTTTCTGCAGCCTCTATCTCTATTTAATGGATTTTTTCCTGAAATCTAATGCTAACTCTAACTGCCCATTCCCACCATCTTAATAAGGAAAATGTCATACTGTTTTGGAAACTTCTGTTCTCAAATGCTGCTTCATGAAGACTCTGCCATTCAGAACTTCATTCCAGAATATGCTCTCGTGAAAGCTGGCCTCGTCTCTGCCAGGAAGACATTGTCATCCTGTCAGTGAACCGGCAAGCAAGCCTTTATATCTGAATCTCCTAAAAGTCTGTCTGCATGACATTAAACAATCTATTTTAGTTGACTTGCCATCCTGTACTAACTACTAATATGCTGGAGCCATAAATAGAACCCCAGAGTGACCTGCCCAATCACACAGGTAGATGTGCAGGTGTATGCAAACAGGTGACACATGCACAAATTGCTTAACAAAGGGGCTGGGAATATATTACATCTTTCATTAGGGAAAGGAACGGCTATCACTGAGTTATGTCCCAGGTATGCTGTTTGGTCCTTAATCAACTGTCTTCATCAGAGTCTCATGACAGCTGTAATTTCTCTGATGATTCCGGGATTCAGGAATCAATACAAATTCCTTAAATTGTGTTAATTCAGAGGAGAGAAAAGTAATTTCTTTTTTCAAGACAGGAGACTTGTAAAAATTCTTACGACCTGATCACTTAAGTAATAAAAACAATATTTTTGCTGAGTAGTAATATCAGATACTGAAAAAAATTACAGTATTACATGTTATACACAGAATACTTTCACCTTTGAAAATTTAACATATGAACTCATCTTTTCCATCTTAATTTTTAAAATGTTATTTGCTAATAATCTGTTAGTTTTAGAGCACATGGGAAATTCAAAAGAACAGAGTTCATGGTGTTTCAATTCTAAAGCAAATGCCATTATGAAATTAAATGTTCCCATGCAATGTGCAATAGATATTTGGGTTTACACAGGAGAGATGTAACTTCTAAAATATTCCTTTTTACACTGTACTAAATCATAAAATACTTTCATAAATAATCAAATCTTAATACACTATCAAATGAAAAATAAGGAGCTAGATTAAAAATTGCTAATGGAGTGAAGTAATATTATTAAAGACCTCCCTGAATAAAATTCCTTGAGTTATTTTATTACTTTCAATTTCATAAATTGCTGAGTGTCTTTGGTTAGAGCTTACACCTCAGGTGATTAGGTGAAGGGCACAGATCGTGAGTAAAACAAGCAAACATAAAGCATCACTTATGACTTCTCCACCAAGATCGTGAGCATATTTCTAAAGCTTTACTCCAACACAAATATTCTAAATGCTGAAGAAAAATGGGAAAACTCCAAACTGTACTTCTAAAAAGACAAAATGCACAGAAGACATTGACAATACTTCAAAACAAATTATTGATTTGAGCTAAACACCTAGTAAAATCAAAGAAAAACTCTAGCCACATGATTTAGCACAACTATCAAATGAATACTTAAATTATGTAATTTTCTGAAGAATTTTTTGGGATAATAAGGACAATCTAACTTCAAAAGTTGAATCCACATGATTTGCTCTTAAAGAATAAGAGTTACAACATTTAAATTATCTTAAATATGTAAATATGATAGAAGGGGAAAATATTAATCTTTTGGGAAAAAAGTTTTAAAATAATTTACCCTTTATCCTATAAATATCATGTTCAGTATTATTTTTGCCCCGGAGCTGCAATTCACAAAGCAACTAGAATATTTATCTATGGAGTAAGAAAATTAGATATGAATAAAAAGGCATCCAGAAACGACTAGTTCCACATTCAAACGAAAATTTTTACTATGTTTGGAATGATTCATTCCCCTTGGAAGAAGCAGATTTAAAATTTCCTTGCGATTTATTTTATATTTCTCTTTATAATAAACCACCATCAAAACCAAGATTTGACTGTGAGAATGTAAGTTGTTGGATTAATTCACCTGCATTGTAATGAGCGCAGTAGTAATAAGTAATATTGTTTTCTTTCTTACCCTGCTCCCCTCTCAAAATCTTGTCCATCCACAAACATTGCTTTCCTTACAACAGACAATTTCATCTGACTTCCTGCAAAAAAACACTTGGATGTGAAACTCTTAAGTGAAAGTGTAAATATCTTTCAAATATATTCATATATAAGAAAATATTTTGTTGTTCTGAGAACTTTGGTGTTTTCATACAATCATGTTTTAATTAAGGAAAAATCAAAGTTTCTAAGGTATATATTTTACTCTGTCTCTATGTGCATGTGTAACAGTTCAGCTACTCAAATGGCTTTTTCCTGACAGATACAGTAGTGGTCTGGCATTTCAGAGGTTTCAGTGAGTAACTAATAAAAGAATAATTCATGTGTAAAAAACTGGAGAAATTTGCCTAAGAAAACAGAAGTTTCTTTCCATTCTTAAGGAGCAAGGGAAAATAGGCTAATGTGATATCACTTCAAGTTATAACTGGTTGGCAATATTTGGAATATGAATTAGAAATGTCAGAAATGATTTACAGAGGGCAGTTGTAAAAAGTCTATTTGGAAATGCTTTTAAGATGACTTTTAATATAAAAATCATCTACATGTGTAATTCTATTTGTGAACTGTATTTAGAAATATTGATTCATTTCATTCTGAATTTCATTGATTATGTAAGAAAAAGAAAAGGTCAGTTAAGATTCTGTAATATTTTTGCTTATTATTGTTTGGTCTGTAAGTGTAATCTCAAATCACTCTGCAGAAAACTTTACGTACAAGAGTTGCTCAAGAGTTGCGCACTGAGAAATAACTTCCTTACTGAGATAGTTAAGGCCAAATAGATTCTGCTGAAATGAACCCATCTGTGAGATTCTGATTTAAATATCCAAATAATCTTTTTTAAAAAGGGTGGTCATGAATGTTTGTTAGACATTTGTATTCTTTTACACCAAGTACATTCCTGGCAAACCCAATATGATTTATGTTTAGAAATTACATCTGGATTAAATGGTACAGCTAGGAAGGCACATTGTCACAACGGTCAATTCTGGATCCATCAAGAAAACAAAAGACAGTTTTATAGCCAATAAACAGCAAATCCACAAAATGATTGCCTGCATGATCTCACCTTTTGTAAGGGTCAAGCCCATACAATAGGCTCTCAACTGGAGTAATGGAAATAAAAGCACTTTGAAAATTGTAGAAGTTAAAAGACTAGGAATAACAATGATTTCAACAGAGCTCCTTAACTTTGTTGAGCCCGAAGCACTCCCATAAGTGATTATGTTGTTTCTCACAGAATAATGGATTTGATTCTTTTGCATGTGACTGCTTTCTGACTTACAAAAAAAAAAGTATGAATTTTCTCACGAATGTTATGGACTGCTATAGATAAGGTTTTCTAGAAAAGAAAACCAAATAAAATATGGCACTAGAATAAGACTCCACCTAACCTGATACCGGCCTTCAGAAGTCCATAAGAACACTCTCTGCATTCCTGGAATGGCGCTAAATGTACCAGTAAAGGGGCCAAATGTTCACTGCCTAGTTAAAATTGAAACCACTCCCACTTGCCTACACATAGAATTTTCCTGAAAACACATCTTAAAAGTGCCTTTCATTTGGCCTTGCCCCATGAAATTCTCAAGTCCCAGGTGATTTTGATGCCCAGAGGCCTCTGACACACCACCCAAACCACTAGACCCTGCTCCTCCCCTGTAAGGCCTTTGAGAATCTTAATTATCACATAATTCTTAATAAATAAACACATGGCAAACTCCATGAAGCCGTAAGCCTCTATTTGTATTTCACAAATTATCTAAACTTGGGTGGTGTGCCTACATATCTGTTCAATAAATGATTACATCAGTGAATCCCATTTTCAATCTTCTGATGATGCCCAGTTTTCCCAAGACCTATCCTAACAATAAGATAGTATTGTTTGTTAGTTTTTCTTTCTTTTTTTTTTTTTTAACATTTTTCCCAGCTCAGTGAAAGGCACCGCATTAAGTACACTAGATCATGGCCCAAAGAATTTCTTACTTATGTATAATGTTAAAAATTTCAGTAGCACCTTCACATCCTCATTTGTAATTCACCTAATTTAAAATGAGAACTAAACACTAACACACTATCTCTGTCTTAAGGAGATTATAAAATTAAATGACAACCTATTAACACGGAGATACTTAAGAAACACAGAATACATAAGTAGAGTTTAAACTGTGACTTCAGATTCCAAATAACTGTCAATACATTCATCAGAAGTGTATTCACTGGGGCCAGGCGTCATTGAGGAGAATGCTGTAGAGATGGGGCTCTTTCAAGGAGCCATGAATTTGATAGTTAAAGACAAGTCATGTGGGAGAAATAAGATGAGTGAGGGCAGGGGCTCAAATAAATCTCAAACCTGTGGATTTTGAATATGTGTGTCCATTTTCTGAGGTTTTGACTAAGGAAGGCAGTAATCCTCTCACAGTTACTACCACCCATAAAACCCCACGTAAAGGAAGAGTAAAGGAAGTCAAAGACCTACCCGTACCTACATCTGGGGAGGAAATAATTGACCATGTTATGAGAATTGAAGTTAAAGTTCATCTGTCAACTATGTGTGTTTCCTAAACTTTGCAAACTTTATTATCTATAGAAAATAGAGCACATCATTTGCATAAGTATTATAATTCTAAACATATTTTTATAGTCTTAAATTTCAAAGTGAAGGTGTATATGTGTAGCTATGTTTGTATATTATACTGTCACTATATATTTAAAAGTATTTGAACCTGTGTATATTATTCATGGTCCTTACCAACTCTGGATTTAGCTAATTATGCTAAACATAGGAATTAGAGCTAGCTCCGGGATCTAGGCCCTCATAAATTTAAGCTTCAAGATTCATTGTGAATTGAAAAGCATGTAGTGATTAGCTTTAGATTATTGTGATAACATCATGGAACTTGCATGTTGCTTACAAAGTGCTTCTGAATGTGTTGACTCCTTCTATCAGTTTTAGAAAGTCATATACTGACTTTCACCTCATTACGTGGGAATCAATCATCGTGTCCTTGTGGAAAGAAGTCTCTCCTTTAAGAAAGTACAATATTATGTGCTTTGCTATGGGAAATTGTGTGTCTGTTCCAAAATGTGTATTGTGAGCAATAAAGCATCAAACTGAAAGATCTGGCCTCTTAGTTTTCTTTTCCTTCCAAGCTATTTCATTTTTGGTGTAATTTGACCCTAAACCACTTGCCGAGAAGACATCACTTTAATTAGTTTTAATCCAGTGGCATCCAACATGTACCTCTGTGGGATTTTTAAAATGATGGCAATATACAAATAGACACTTTCCATTTCAATAACAAACTGAATATGTACTGGAGCAAATATGAGAGCTCACCACATCAGCATGAAATAATATTATAGTACTCTCTTTGAGCCTGTCTGTAATATGTACTATTTTAAAAAAATGTTGATAATGGAAGCCCAGAAAGAAAGCAGATCTAGAATGTTTCTCCTATGAATCCCAAAATTATTTGACATTAAAATATTTTTAGTTAGCCAAAAGGCTGAATTAAGGAGAACTTCTTAATAAAACCACTAACACAGCTCATAATTGTCAAACCATAATTTAAGTGCAGCAGGGGCTTATTTTTTTTACAAGTTTTTTGAATAACTCTCACTTGAGTCAGTCAATTTCATATTTTGTTATAAAGCAGTATAAGCGAGGAAAGCCCCAACCTAACCCCAAATACTCATACATATACACACTCTCTCTCTCCTATAGAATTTACAAAAGTATAAAATATAAGAAGTCCAGAATGACTAAGACATATTTCTTTCTTCAGTAGATACTAGTTGACTCCAAGGACTCTCTAATGATTCTGCCTTTGCTAAGCTACCCCTGGAGAAATTCCAACATTGATAATGAAATTGGTGTTTCAGTTTTAACCCCACACTCCAGAACTTAATGTCACATGTCTTTTTTTTTTTCATGTAGGAGATACAATTGGAACAACATCCAATTTCTAAGAAAAAATTTAAATGCAACTCTTGATCTAAAACGCTTTGAAAATGGGAGATACTAGCAATAGACTATTCATTTGTTGCTTGTTTAGTTTCTGAGTCCTATTAGGTGTGATTAGAAAGAGGTATACAGAAATATCTTAAGCTATTACCCTAATGGTCAAATGAAAGGAAGAAAAATAAGAATTAAAAAAAAAAAATAAACAGAATCAACTAAAATATCTTCCAAGTAGCATATTCTGTGTTGGATCTATTAGAGAAAAGTTCCTTCAGAGTTCACCCAGGATTTAATATGTGCATCATAACATCTTTCACAATCATTCATTTTTTCTGGGAAGAACATAATGGCAATGAAAAGGACTTGAGACAGGCTGAAAGAATCAATGCCTTTGCTTGGAACACTGAACACATTTTTCTTAATGCCAGCATATGAAGGATGTGAAAACTGATTTCTGTAGCCAACTGGTGAACAACAGTTTCTTTCAAATTGGGCATTTGCTAAGGATGCTCACATCATATATTATTCACGTAGGCAACATGCCTCATATAATCAAGCTGATCAAAAATGACGATAGATGTGATTGGTATCAATTACTGTCACTTAACATTTTTATGGCAGTTACCTGTCATATGTCTTATGACTGGCATGATATAGTCAAGTAGAGTGACACTTAGAACACCCAAAGGAATTGGGATCTAGAATCAAAACCGAGGCCTATATTAAACAAGAACTAAGAAGGGAGTTGAGGTGAGAGCCCACCAATCTATAGAAGCAGAGAAGGCATTCAAACTATTAGGAAAAATGGCATCCACATAAATCAATTTAAGGCAATAAATGGGTAATGAGCATCTATATTGTGCCAACTCCAGAAAAAAAAAGAGCAGTGAGCACCATGTTGTAAGCATTCATAAGTGACATAGGTTAAGTTGTATATTAATTTATTTAGCTACAATTAATTGCAGGAGACCACCTAATTCCCAAAGAGCTAGGATATGCATTATTCCTTATTTTGATGATTGGGAAGCAAACTAGAAATGTTGGTGCTTTGCACAGTGCTCCACAACAGGCAGCATGCAAAATTCACTGTATATACTAGATATTAGAAAGTGCAATAGGTTTTTTTTGATGTAAGGTTATCAAGACTACCTGGAAGAAATTAGTGATACTAGGAGATGTAACTGCTATCAATGCAAATAATCGGAGACACATTAAAGTGTGGGTGATGTGCTGTAGAGGTGGTAATGTGTTGTGTTTACATAGACTCAGCCGAATTCACAACTCATGTGAGAGGCCAGAATGGGTCCAAGTCTAAGGTGAGGTCAGTGATCCAAGCCTTGGTCAGGGACTCAAAGACCAGACAGACATGACCGATGTTAGGCTGCTATTTTCTCACCCACTTGAACGTTGTGATTCCTAGTAAGGTGTAGGAAAATTCCAGCCTGTCTTTTCAGGGATAGAATGAGCAAGAACGCATGCTAATCAGCTTTGCTTATGTATCTGCCAGAGCAAGATAGGGACATATTTGAAGAATTTGAATATCAATGTTGAGTATTTTAAATAAAAAGTTTTAACTGGATAAAAGAAAGTGAACCCTTTGGTTACTAGTTTTAAAACTCACATTAACCAAGCTAGGAATGAAATAGTCTCCAGGAACTAGTAAAAATTATTATGCTCTCCTTTGTGGCGTGTGTGTGTGTGTGTGTGTGTGTCCTATACCAAAATCTATCCCAAGTAGTAGGAACCCGGATCACAAGTAGTGACACATGCAGTTTTTAATGACAATTTATCTGCTGAGACATATATTTCATTTCCCTGAGCATCTATAAAACAATCAAGTAAAGATTGAGGTAAGTATGGATGAGGCATTGATGCAAAGGATTTGGCACAGTGATAAACACATTAAGTGCTAAATAAGGATAGATCATAGCAAACATTGTTCTTGTGAGAAATTTTTAGTAAGTTCCAAGGGATTTGGAACCACCATACTTCATTAAGTTATTTGAGCACTGTGCAAAGCACCAACATTTCTAGTTTGCTTCCCAATCATAAAAATAAGGAATAATGCATATCCCAGCTCCTCGGGAATTAGGTGGTCTCCTGCAGTTAATTGTAGCTAAATGAATTATTATACAACTTAACCTATGTCACTTACAAATGCTTACAACACGGTGCTCACTGCTCTCTTTTTTTCTGGAAAAATGCTGTTGTGTCATGACAGGGTGACATGAATTAAAAAGCTTGGCTCATTGACCCCTCAGATGGACTCCCTAGTGAGTCATCCAGACTCACAGCAGGCTAGACATCAGCAACATGTGACTTTGGGGCAGTAGTGCAGTGAGACATTATGTTGATTGTGACTGTAGCATAAACTCACCTATCCTGGATAACACCACCTAACAGAAATGATGACACTTGCAGACGTAAGACAGATACAGAGCACATATGTGCAAAAGGCCTGGGCATTTGTCTTAGTCACTTTGGGCTGTTAAAAAAAGTTACCATAAATAGGGTGATTTATAAACAAAGATTTCTATACCAAGATTTCCAATTTCATGACCTTTTCATCTCCCAAGGAACCCATTTTTTCATACCATCACCTCAGGGGTTAGGATTTCAACATATGACATTGGAGGGAGGGAAAACAAACATTTCATCTTTATGGGGCTAGAGTCAGTTAGACTTGGGTTTGAATTTCTATTGGCAATTAGCTGAACTCTGTTTTCCCATTTAGAAAATGCAGATTATAGTATCTATTGTGTAGGTGGTTGTGAAGAATAGAGAGGACCAATGTAAAACAGCAACACAAGGTAGGTCACCACCAGCATCGTCATTATTACAAATAACACTTGTAAGTAAAAAGAGCAGTCACCTCTCCCATTGCTTTCTGCTTTTCCTGGCTTTAAAGGATCTCCTGACATTCCAGGAGATTTACGCAGCTGCTCAGCGTGCAGGCAGAGTACATCGGTGGAAAATGACCATTTGTTTAAGAGGAGAGGAATTGATGGAGAATTATGAGTAGCTAAAAGATAGTTCACAAATGAAAATCCACTCACACTCATTTGAGAAACTTCTTTTCACCAACAATAGTTTTAAAAATTAAAACATTGTTCATCCCATACAGAAATGTATGAAAATTTTCCTTTGCCTTCTATAGCCAAAAAGAGGCTTCCCTGTTTGAAGAATGTGTAGCAATAAGAATCAATAACATTTATTCAGTACTATCTATCCTACCCCAGGCATTGTGCCAAGCATTTTACATGTATTATCTTGTATAAATCTCCCAGTGATCCGTGAGATATGAACTACCTACTTCCTTTTAGAAATGAAGAAAATCCACCATAGAAAGATGGAGGACATATCACATGCCAGTCAGTGTGCTTAGAGCTTTGTATGAACTGGGTCTATACAAACCTAGTCTAGACTTGTCTAGAAAGAAAAAAGCTTAGGTTGACCAACTGACATTCTGATGCAAGTAGAATTAGGAAATGTTTAAACAGGGAGATTTAGCTGTTAAAATGCTAAAAGCAAATGTATTCAGTGATATGTAATCTGCTTTCCAGCTGTTCTTTTGAAATTCTATAGACTAGTCTGAGATCACAAAGATTCTGTGCAGCCAACCTGGACCTGCTGGTTTGTTTCAGTGTGTTTGGAGAGACCGCAATCTATACTCCACCTTCCCCTTCACCCATAACCACACTTACGGGTTCACAAACTCATGGGATCACAAAATTCAATTTTAGGGTCAAAGGCTGCTGTGCTTCTCTCTCCATGTTTTAGAGACCATCCAATTATTCATTCCTTTCTTTCACAGTGCTCTCAAGAAGAACTAGATCTAAATCTTCACCTGCTGGTAAATACAAAACAACTTTCATTAGCAGATGAAGAAGCAAACTAGAAGCTTAATTTTGACTTCCACATGCAAATCACAAAGCAGCTGCTTAGCCAGGCCCTCTGAACCCAGTAAGACAAGAATCAAAGAAGCATTTTTAAATGGAATCCTGGAAGTCATTTTCCCTCTTTGCATATTACCTCTCCTGGAGAAAGTTCCCCAGCAATAAAAGGTGTCGAATTCATGCAGAGTTCCTGTTACACAGATGAAACCACATGCAGAAAATTGGGAAACACATCGCAGCATCAAGTACTGTAATTAGGAAAATTGTCTTTAATGCTTTTCTATGAATATGAATGATTGAATAAATGACTGAGATACCAGCCTCTTCATTCCCAAGAGAGCTGGATATAAGAGAAGAATCTCCGTTTCCAGGACCCCTCCAGAAGGATGAGAAGGAGGAAGCCGACCCATTTCAGGCAAATATAGAAACCCAGACACTTGCAAATAGAAGTAAAAATGAATGAAACTTGCAGCTCAGGTGCATGTTGCCAAAACATTAGCTTGGGTCAGAAAGAGGAAATAAAGTAGAATATCATGATTAAAAGGCATCTTGGAAAAGTGTGAGGAAAGTGGCATCTGAGGTCTAAAACTGTGTTTTTCTTGTTTTCAACTACCTGACCTCAGTGCTACTCATCATCCTTCCCATAAAACCTACCCTAATCATTATTTTTTTATTGTTTTTTAAAGATTTATTTTATTTATGCATACAAGAGCTGGGGTGTAGGCCAGAGGTGTGGTGGGGGTTGGTGAGAGGATTCACCAGAGACAAAGTAGGGAGCAGAACAGGTGGATTGGCTGAAATACACTGCTGAGGGCAGCAGCAGGTGAGGTTTGCTGTACCATATGGGTCAGCTCCCTGGCCTGGGATCGAACTCCTAGTACAGAGATTTTAACCCTTTGCGCCACCAGAGAGGCCCCATACTCATTTTCAAATCCTGGTTTTCATGTCTTTGTGCTTCACGAAAGGGCAGGACAGTGCAAACTTGTTGATTCTAAAAGAAGAAAGCAAAGCAGCACTAGGCTGGGCTCCCAGAGGCACCCCAAAACCTGGTTGGCAGAAACAAGACTAAAATCATATATCTGAGAGGCAGATGGAATCCAACAAGACCGGGGCAAAGAAACAGTCAAGGATGAAGAACCATGTGGGTCCGTCATCTGGGCAGTGTCTGCACTGGCAAGGAACAGTTACATGTTTCGTGTTCATAGTATCTGTTAGGCAAAGTGTCATGTTCCAAAGCAGTCTTCAAATTCACTTTACAATGATTCTGAATTCCCCTGAGTTCAGTCTTTTCAGTCTGTAAAGGACACTTAAAATGATATCAGGAACATTTAAACATACGCATCTAGAGTTCGTTGAAAAGAAATATGTATAGAGAAAACACATATTTAGGGACATTTCTGAAAATTCAACATTAGAAGATCGAGTGAATTATGATATTCTTATGGATAGAACACCTAAAAATATTAGGCATATGTGTGATCATCAGATTTTACACACACACACACACACACACCCGTGTGTGTATAATTTGGATAAATGCTACTTTCGTGTAACTTTTAAAATTCCTTTACCTTTACCAATTGAACAACTGGTAAACACCAGCCCCCTTGTTTTTTCCAATGTGGGAAAGTACAAGCTGAAAATAATGTAAAACAAAACCTTGTGTAATTTGATCAGGGCATGATCTCAGAATAGTGGCTAGGAATCCAGAGGGCTTCTAGGACACAAGTGATCGCAATGTCAACACAAGGAAACACCTGGTTGGTTTTCCAGGCTGGCCCCAGTCAGATTTCATTGGCAAGAAATCTCCTTGGGGCACCTGACATAAATTAACCTTGATGAAACGGGTAGCTAGCTAAGCTTTTGACCAAGCCTTAAAACCAGAACCAAAAAGATTTTGGGTGGAAAGTCTGTTTTGGATGCTACATTTGGCTGATTTTGGAAATTGCCCTGGAACTAGTCCCTTGGGGCACAATGACAGGGCATTGGGAAAGCCTGACTGTAGGGTTAATGGAAGTTACCAGGTTTTTTTTCAGCTCTCCCACCATTAGCATAAATGATTGACCCGTGGGGTCCTACATGCATGCCTGCACCTGGAGTAGGGTGTGGGCATGTGTAGGTGGGCGCACCCGGGCTGAGAGACTGGGCATATAAGGGCAGTGTCATGGGGCTACCAGCAGTAGTGGCAGCAGCAGTAGCAGCAGTAGAGAAGCAGAAGCAGAGGCAGAGAGCGGCAAAAGAGAGCGCTGGAGAGCCCCAGAGACCATCAGAGAGAGTTAAGATTCCTTGGCCAAGGACCCCCTGCCTGCTGTGTACCTGGTGGCCTCACTGCTGGTTGTGCAGAAAGATAATGAAACTCTGAAAAAGCCGAGGGCTCCAGGACTCCGTTTACCCGTGTGCCCAGATCATAGAGAATTTGCCCTATGCCTTCCTGGCACGACACTGATTTAGCGAAGGGAACACTAATGTTGGGAGACTGAGTGTGGAACTTGGATGAAGCAGAGTAAGGATGAGAAGCACCCCATCCACTCTCTCAATGCAACAGACACGTTCCAGCAGACACACCAAGGGATCCAGTTCTCAGTCTTCACCCGCTGCTTCTAATGGCTGCTTGATTCCAATTGGATAAAAAGCACCTGGGACAGTATCAAGTTTCCACTAATTACAAGCATTCCTCATACCACTTTGCTCTTAAGACAATCGACATGAGTACCTGCCTTCACAAACCAAAGGAAATCTGGAGAGCATTTTACCTTTACAACAAAGGGCAAAAAGGGAAGTGGTGCTCAGCGTTTTCTTTGTGGGAGTACTGCAGAGGAGCACTGCCCGCCACTAAGCTTCTTCCCTGGTAACTGCTTATGTTCTTACTCTACCAGTATTATTTTAGTTTTGATGCATGATTTGATGTGCTTCGGTAGGTTATTTGGGGGTGTCTGGGAATGTTTAAATTTTTTCCCTATAACTGACTGGTGACTGATCCTTTATGCCATTTCAGCTTACTAGTCATGGGTTTCATGAGAACTCTACCTGGATAGGGAAGGAAACTGGTGCTTAAGTATCAGCAGTCTCAGGCCTCCCTGGTGGTGCAAGGGGTTAAGCACTTCACTATGAAGCATCTGCAGCCACTGCAGCACAAGTACCAGGCCAGGGAGGGGACCCACATGGTGCGGCAGACCTCTCTTGCCTCATCCGCTGCTCCCCTCAGTAGTGTGTTTCTGTCCATCTGCCTGTTCTGTTCCCCACTCTGTCTCTAGTGAATCTTCTAACCCACCAAACCTCTGGCCTGTACCTCAGTCCTTGTATGCGTAAAAAATAAATCTTAAAAAAAACCAGCAGCCTCTTTTCAATTGGGAGCTAATTAATGATCATAAATTGATATGTAGCTCCTTTTCTTAGAAAGAGCACGGAAAAAGATTTCTAGCCACACTTCTATAAAAGACATGCTTTTTATTGCTTCATGTCACCTTCTTCTACCATCTCCCTAAAAAAATAGTCATTTTTGCATAATGTTTAAAATTTATGTCTAATTATTATTCAGTGTTATAACAATTATGTAAATCACCAAATGAGTCAGATCAACTTTAAGTTTTGTGTGAGTACAACACAAAACTTGTGTGTTCTCAGTCTTCATAATTAGTTGTTCCTGTATCAGTTGGTATTGCTTGGATTGCACTAACTAAAGCCACAGTTCACCCAGGCTTACTAATAAGGAACTTTACAGTGTATAAGGAACTTTACAGCGTCAACAGCAGGGTGATTCTTTTTTTATTAATTTCTTTTCTTACATTGTTGCTCATTTTTATATATTATTTGATTTTTTTCCCCTCAGGTGTAATCTCGGTAGTTCTCCTACCACTGTAACACTCATAACCCATCACCATAGTCCCTTGTGCTCCTCCTGACTCTGTTTTGACCTCTTTCCCTCCCACTCCCCTGCTGTACGTCTCAGATCGAAGATCAATTTGCCAGTTTTATCTTTCTCCAACTGCGGTATGACAAGTTTCAGTGGCTCAAGCTACACCATCAGGTACCTAGAACTACTTTTGTCTTTCTACTATGTTACCTAGTGTATTGGTTTTCTTGTTGTAGTCATAAAATGGCTGCCAACCGCAAGGTCTGTTGTTGACATCTAGAAGGAATGCAAGAGAGAAATAGTGAGAGAATGTCAGATGTTGACTCCTTTAATCTAATTATTTTCCATTGTTTGTACTGGGGATTATGTCAGTTCCTTCTCAATCATGTAGACTCTGTGGGGCAGGAAAAATACCTGAACGAAATCAGGATTTTGGAAGTAAGCAGAGAAAGGGAATAAATGTCAAATAAATTGCCAGCAGTTCTTGCTTTAGAAGTCATGTGGAAAGATTATTTTTCTGAGGAGGTACATGTAGGAAAGAGAGACGCTATCAACCAAGAATCACCTGAGTGGCTCACAAATTAGAAAATTTCAGAGAATCCTCTATGTTGTGAGCAACCTAGAAGAGCAGCTTTCTAAATTTTTTTTTTTTTTTAAGAGTTCCTTTCTTCCTGGTCTCCCTGGTGGCACAGTGGGTTAAGCAAAGCACTATGAAGCAAATCATAGCCACTGCAGCATGAGTTTGATCCCTGCCCCCGGTTAGGGAGGGGACCCACATGGTGCAGCAGACCTCTCCTGCCTCGCCCGCTGCTCCCCTCAGCAGTGTGTTTCGGTCAGTCTGCCTGTTCTGCTCCCCACTCCCCACGGTCTCTGGTGAATTCTCTCACCTCCTTGGACTCTGGCCTATACCCCAGCTCTTGTATGCATAAATAAACAGATCTTTAAAAAAAAGAGTTCCTTTCTCCTTTTAAAGATTTTTTATTTTTTATGCATACAAGAGCTGTGGTATAGGCCAGAGGCACGGGAGGTGAGAGGATTCACCAGAAACAGAGCGGGGAGCAGAACACGCAGATCAACTGAAGTACACTGCTGAGAGGAGCAGTGGGCCAGGCAGAAAAGGTCTGCTGCGCCATGTGGGTCAGCTCCCTAGCCAGGGATTGAACTCTTGCTGCTATGCAGCAGATATCTTCACAGTGCAGTGCTCAACCTGCCGCGCCACCAGGGAGGCCTCCCTTTTTAACTCTTAAAAGCTTTGTTGTCAGTATGCAATTAGTATGGAAAAGAAAAGCTGGGTGAGCTCACATCTCTTAATTGACCCAGTAGTGTTGGGCCAAAGTTATAATCCTACTAAATTAAAGTTACCCCACTGGATCAAACCAAGATTTCATTCCTTAACTTTTCCTTTCTTGTGGGTGATCTTCTTACAGTGAGGCTTTCCAATTGCCTCTAGAAAATCATTCACTGGTGTTATTACCTCATCTGCCATTCAGACACAGCTGGATTTGTCTGAACCTGAACCCCTGTGGCTATACCATCCAGGCGTCTATCTACAACTCAACTATGTTAGCAGCGTCTTGCATTAAAAGTAGAACAGGAATGATCAAATAATGAATATACCCAAGTCTTAGCTGTACTCTGCAGAGAATTAGATAAATGATTGTTCAAGCTAAAATCCATTTTACCAAGTAGAAGAATTGATGTTATCTGATTAAAGTGTAGCCTGTTGGAATCCAAAGGCCAGTGTTTTATCAGACTTTGTGACCTATGGCAATTATCTGAGTTTAAAAATCCTTCAGACAGCAGCTTCCTATGAAGGTTCCCTTCTGAGGGCTAGATTAGATTACACATTCTCCAATTCATAGACCCTTGGCAACTGGAGTCAATGAATGTGTGAATCATGAAAGCTCCTTTATTATTTAATAGTTTAAGTTTTTACCATGTGCAAGAAACTGTGCTAAGTCATGCCACTGCTCTCCACAATTATAAATTGGCATGTATGGCTTCAGTGAAATATGCTTTTTAAATTACAGATCTGCAAAGTGCTTTTCAGTCACAGGCTGCAGTGATAAATTCCTTCTGAAGATATTAGGGCAAAGGAAAAGTCCTTAAAATATGTAAATTCTTGAGATGAAGAAAAGAATTGAAAGTGCATTGGTAGGGAAAGGGAATTTTACGGTCAAGGGCACAAGATATGAATAAATGACAAAGTCAAAAATGGTTAAGATTTCAGGAAGAAATTGTAAGAAAAATGAATGGACAGGCAGTATAGAAAACCATAAATATAAGACAGGGATTGTGAAGACATGAGTTTGAATCTTACTCCATCTCTTAACAATCTACGCCCCTTTCTTCATCTGTAGCTTTTGGGTGTCAATCTACCCTAACTGCTTCACAAAGTGATCGCTGGCCATGCCACAGCAGGTAGCTCCTCTGTCGTAGATCCACCAGAGTCTGACCTTCCAAACCCCAGTCCCACCAACCACAGCCTTTCCTCCATCTGCTGTGAGGAGAGAGGTAGATAAGAGCCTACCGGAGTGTGTTGTAGCACCTAGCACCAATACATGACAGATACAGGTCTGAACTGCTCTTTGAACAGTTGACTACTAAGAAGATTAAATTCATAAAGGAAACACTTGTAATCAACTATCTGAGACCATGGTGGAAAATAACTGTGAAGCACATTTTCAGATGAACTGAGACAATTGGAGTATGTACTCTCTACTTACTCTGGACTATAGTGTCAATGGTGAATTTTCTGATTTTGACACATACACTCTGTGCATTTAAAACATTTGTTGTTGGAAAATGCAAATGAATTATTTCATGACAAAGGGGTATGAGCTCTTCAATTTACTCTCAAGTGAATTTTAAAAAGTTATAAATATATATGTATACAGGAATGCCTTATTGCCATTGCTCTGTATGTTTTGAATCATATCAAGACAAAATATCATTTTATGAAAGAGATTAAGGCAGCATACTGTCCAATGAGTCATGAGATCACTTACCAGATCCACCTGACGGCAATAACAAAACAAGTGACTTTCGGAACAGAGGGAGGAAAGCTCTTTGGGCAGCCCTCTGCTACAGTTCAGAGATGTAGGTGCATATTTCATAATATATGCTGCACAGCCAGAGCAGGTAACAGCTGAGACTGGGAAGAAGTCATGTTTGTCTCAGCATCATTTTCTGATGGCTATCTAGAACCCTTTAATGAGTCTCTATACATATATATTTACACACATATTTACATTTCATGGACTGACTGAAGGAAAGAGGAAAAGGGAGGGGGGAGAAAGTAACAGAAGTAGGCACACAATTTAGATGCATGAATTTTATTTACTTGGATATCAATTTGGAATCAAAGTTTTAAAATAACAAAAGACTGTACAGGTGTTTGAAATTGAACATAGAAGGGAACAGAGGAAATGAACTATACTGGAATTATAAATATTCTGATTATAGCATGTTAAATAATCCTGTAGCCTCAAAGCACTAACACATTTCCCAAAAAGGCGTTATTTTCCATGGGGTCCAAAAACCTCTAAAAGGTGAGTTTCCATCAGTAACACTGTCTGTCCTTGTCCTGCCCACTTGGACTGTATCATGAGTGGCCTGGAGATTGTAAATCTAGAGGGAAACCATTTAGAACGACTTTGTAGCAAGCACATCAAATACTCATATATTCTTGACAATGAATCCACGAGGTAGATATTATGTTCCCCACTTTATGGAGGAGGCAACTCCATTCCATTGAAGAGAAGTAACTCCAAATTCCCACAGTGTTCAGTGACAGAGACAGAATTCAAAATAGGCCTGACTGCAAATCATACTCTTTATCATAGCATCATAATGCCACTGAGAGTCCATTTTAGACAGGTGCCCTTCTAACATTCAATGTAACAACCATTCAGAAAAACAAATACATGTGCATGCCGAGTTTAGAGAACAGGATTTTGGGTGACATATCATCAAATGAGAATGACATTCAGGATTCCATTCTGATTGCTCCTCTCAGGGGAATTTTAAAGATCAGAGCTCATAATAGAACAAAAACAATAAAATTGGCATGATGCAACAGTAAATTGGTTTGGTAAGCTGTGAGAGCTGAATCCAATTTTCCTTCTTATTTTAGTCTTGGAATCTGTTTGTTAAGCTGCTTGTGACATAAGTTCAAATTCTGTTACCCAGTGAATGTTTTTGCTCCCCAGAGTCCATTTCTAGATGCAACAGATGTTCCTTCTAAATGACTCATTATTAGTGAAAACCTTTTAGGAAGTCAGCTTTTTTGTGATTACTTCCAAGCTTCAGAAAATTCAACACATATTTCAGGTGGAGAATTTTGTTTGATTTTGTTTTTGTTTTGTCTTTTCAATGTGCTAAAGGTCAGGATGGCATGTTTTATTCTGTTATCACTCATGCAAAATACATCAATGAACATTCATCATCTGAGAGCACATTCATCAAATATCTACCTATCCTCCTACCCCAAAACAAGTTCTCATTTATGACTTCCTTTAAAATAGCTGAAACTCGCACCATAAAATTCCCAATGTTGAAGATTTAAAGATGTTTGTATTAATCTCCATTGAGTTTCCATTGTTCTCTTTCAAGACTATATAATCTTTTATATTTGAATAAGAGGTTCTGCTTGAAGACATATTATAGATATGCAAGACCAAGGCTACAGCAATGCCCATATCTATATTTCATAGCTATAAATAGCTATGAAATATAGCTCATATAATATATGAGTCCTTGTATGATACAAAGAACAGGGAGAAGTTAAGGTTGACTCCTGGTTATGGTTAGGCAGGAGAGTAAAGAGGTTTTAATTTTGAAATTCCTACTAATATATATCCAGCATAGGCTGTACACCTGCACTGTGTAGATGCTGGGGAGACATTGATGGATAGAACAATAGAGTCCCTACCCTGCTGTGGTTTATGATCCATTAATATGTTGAGACATTAAGTGGAAATTTCTAGCATTCTGGAGGAGGATCTCTGCTAGGAGACACTTTAATTTACCCATGTAGGTTTATTAATTGTCAAGCTAGGTGCTGATAGTGTGACCAAGGACAAGACAAAAAGGGCCCCAGTGGTTATTGCACTGCACTGGGAGAAGACAGACTTTAGCCAAGAACTTTGTGATGTATCAAATAAATGTAAATTCTCTGAGGATATACAAACCAGGGTAGGGAAAGAGAAAGTGGGAGAGATAGGTAGACATAGTATTTTAAATTGAGAGGGTAAATTTGTCTCTCCCGTTTGGAAGGAAAGGAGGACCCATGGCAACCCCTAGAAGGAAATTTTCATACCCACAGTATGAAAATTACAAGACGTTGTAATTGAGGCATTTGTGTTTCCTAGGAACAGATAGGAGGCTAATGCCATCAAAGCTCATTGAGTTGCAGAAGGCTGGGCTTCAGAACCCAATGGCTTTCAGATCCAATAGAACCTTGCAGGCCATGATGAAGACTAGACTTTCTTATCAATGAGTTGGGCATTTCTTGGTGATTTTTGAGACCTGATATGACTTATATAAGTTAGGACCATTGGCTGTTCAGTGAAAAATACTTTCCACAGGGTTAATCCAAATTATTTGTACTGGGTAGCTTACTCTTAGTGGTTATTAGATAATTAAAAACTAATACTCTTTCTCTTTGTTCTTTTTCCTTCCCACTCTCCCTTCATAGAGTCATTCTTATATCCTGTTGGCCTAGAAGAGTTGCCTGTATACTTAGGGGACTGTTTTGTCTCAAGAGGAAACAAACAGATTCCCTACTGATGTAATTTTCAGAAATCAAGGTAAAGGAGATCTTTTCAATTCTTTCTACATTGTGCATCTAAACATTATGCATCTAAACGTGCATCTAAACATAAATATAAAAGAGGCTTCAAGGCAGAAGTCTCTTTGAGAAATAGACATTGATTTCAGTGGAGGCTGTATCTGGTGCCTCAATAACTAAGACACAACAGTGAGTGGGGCTGGGGGTTTTGACTTGCATTGTGGAGATAATGGTGAAGAAAAAAAATCCCTATGTTCAGTTGAGGAATAAGGAAAGCTGATGTGACTACCTTTCTGAGGAACTCAAATCTGAGATGTGCAAAGAGAAATGGAAATAGCTGAGTTTGGTGGAGAATGCCTAAACATGAGAGGCACTGCAGAACAGAAACCACACTGTTTTGAACTCAATTTGCTTAACATGAGGGAACAAGAAACCTGTGAGTTACTTTTAGTAGGAGAAAGACCTTCTGCCTTTACAGCTGAAGTCATATGTGGGTGAATTTTTTTTTATATCAAACATCCTTATTATTGTTTGCTGACAGGTATAGTTCAACCAGAATCAAATAGGACTTTTTCACTTTCTCAGTCCTTAAGCCATGTAGCACATGAGGGTTCTACAAGGATCTCTCTTGTTTCTAGCAAGGGCTCCATGTTCTCACCCCTGATACCTAGTGGAACTATTGTCATCAGGAAATGCAAACAATAATGTGCTACCACCACATACCTACTAGAATGGCCAAGATCCAGGGCACTGGCACTGCCAAGTGCTGGTGAGGATGTGGAGCAGCAGGAACTTCATTTCTGGTGGCAAAGTACTGACACTTTGGAAGCCAGTCTGGCAATGTCTTACCATACCACCTGGTAATTATGCTCCTTGGTATTTACTGAATTAAAAAAAAAAATTGCCTCCACACAAAATACTGCACAGGAATAGTTGTAGCTCTTTCATATGTAATTGCCCAAACCTGGAAGCAACCAAGAAGTCCTTTAGCAGGTGAGTGGATAAATAAACTATGATAAATTCAGATAATAGGACGTTAGTTAATGCTAAAAAGAAAAGAGCTATTAGTTCATGAACAGACGCAGAGGAAACTTGCATGAATGATACTAAGTGATAGAAGATCAATCTGAAAGGGCTACATACCACCTAAGTCCAACAATTGTTGGACTATATGACATTTGGAAAAGGCAAAACTAGGAAGTCAATAAGCAGACTGGTGCTTGCTTGAAGATAGTGAGGAGGAAGGACTGAACAGGAGGAAAACAGAGAAGTTTTAGGGCAATACTACAATGCAGACACCTGTCATCACATATTTGTCCAAATCAGAGAATGCACAACACCAAGAGTGGACTGTAATATAAACTATGGACTTCAAGTGATAATGATGTGTCCATAAGGGTTACTAGATGTGATAAGTGCCCTTCTCTGGTGTAGGAAGCTGACACTGAGGGAGATACTGATGACGCTAATATTGAGACTGTGCTTTGGGGCAGGGAGGGCAGTGGGTACCATCATTCTCCAGACTTTAGCCTCAATATTTCTGTGAATCTAAAAGTGATTGGGAGGCTGGAGGAATGCCCAGATCCAACCCCAAAGATTGAATTTATTTATGTTTATATATTTAATTTATTAATTTATTTTCCTATATCACTGTTCATTTTTGTATAGTATTTTGTTTCTACCCTCACGTGTAGTCCCCGTAGTTCTCCTACCATATAGAACATGTGACCCATCACCACAGTCCCCTGTGCCCTTCACTGCCATGATTTGGCCCCTCCCCCTCCCCCGCTATATGCCTCAGATCTATGTTTTACCTGAGAGTTTTGTCTTTTTCCTGACTCTTTGTTTGGTTTCTTTATATTCCCCCTGTAAGTGAGACCATCCAATATTTCTCTTTTCCTTCTGACTTATTTTGCTATCATAGTCCCTTCCAGTTCCATCCATGTCACCACAAATGGCAGGAGTTTACTGAAGGTTGAAATTTTACTGGTCAGAGGATGGAGCTGAGCTTCAGTATGATTTTTTTTTTTAAGTTCACCAAGTGATGCTGAAGCACTGCCAGGTGAAGGGCCCCCCCGCCAAGTAAACATGTCAACCTGTGTCAGGCAGATAATTAATTTCTGGCTCTTGGCTTTAGTACTGACTTCTAATTAAATTAGTATTTATAAAGTTCTTTGTAATTCCCTGCCAAAAGGCATTTATAACTTTTTCCCTCTGTGGTATTAGTAAAATGCCAGTAATTAATCCTTCAAATTGAGAAAAATAGGAACTCAAAAATTCAACTTGCAGAATCAAGGCTCTAGGTTGATGGTTTGTGTGTGTCTTTAAACAACATCTTTATTTCTTCTGCTCCTCATCCCCTTCTAAGACCTACAACATCAGTATCACTGCCAGATGCAAGGCTCTAAACAAAGTGAATTGTAGCATCCATTTAGTCATTTTACTATCAAAAAGGAAGAACGTCAGAATGAATGTACTTTTCTTAATGATCAGTAATGATTGGGGAACAAGACTAAGTCCTCCAGTGGATGTTGGAGAGATTTTTTGTGGCAGGGGTGGTGACAGAGAAGAGTGACAGATGGCCTGTTTGGTGTACACAGGGCACAGGGCGTTATTTTCTCTTCTAGCTTTGTCTTCCTTAAAAGAGAGGGATCTAAGAAGCCAGGTCAGATGCTGCTTAGAAAACCTTTCAATAACTTGACAGTTTGGAAAAATGAGTAAATTATTCATTTACCACTTGCCTCTACACTGTGATGTAGCCACAGTTTACTAGATTCTTCCTCCACTCATGAGTGGAAGAACATGCTTCTTTGCTCTAAAGAACAGCTTCTTTGCTCTTTGCTCTAAAGAACAGCTAAAAATGGATTTTGAAACTAGCACCTTAATATTAGTAATGGAGCCCCCATTACTAATCAAATCAAAAACCACCAATAGGAATCCTAACTTTAATAACAGTTCACATTTCTTGAACACATATTATGTGTCAGGCATTCTGTTAAGCATTGAATATGAATTACTATAATTCTCACAATAACTGCATGACATAGGTGCTATTTTCAGTCCCACTTGGCTGGTTAAAGAGAACACATCTCCCACACTGTAACTCCAAGGCCAATATTGTGCAGTCTTCCTGGTGGACATTCCTGTGTGTGCCACCTAATGCAAATGTGATTCAAACTTGGAGGCTATCTGATAATTCCTTGCACTAGAAATTCATACCTAAAAACAAATTCCCTCACCAAAATTATACAGGCTGCTAAGACAAAAAATTTTCTGACAAGCTAGCAGTCAGCCAGAAAACCAAGACCATGGTTCTCAACTTTGCTACATATAAGATCCATTTTGGAATCTTAACAAATAGGAAGCATCTCTATTCCCAAACTCAGAATCTCTGATTTAATTGATACAGATTGGGACTTGGGCATTGGGATTCTCACTATCCAGGTTATGTAGCTTCCAAGACCAGCTACATAATTGGCAGGGCCATTTCTAAAGAAAAACATAGGGTTGTTGTTAAAAATTAAAAATATCATCTCCCTGGTGGTGCAATGGGTTAAGTAGCAGCACTACGAAGCTATCCACAGCCGCTGCAGCACAGAGAGCTGACCCACATGGCTCAGTAGACCTCTCCTGTCTCACCCACCTCTCCCCTCAGCAGTGTATTTCAACAGATCTGCCTGTTCTGCTCCCCACTCTGTCTCTGATGAATCCTTTCACCCTCCCCGCACCTTTGGACTCTACCCAAGTTCTTGTATGCATAAATAAATCTTAAAAAAAAATTAAGAACAATGCATCTGAGCAGATGACCCTATGCCTCTGAGTAAATACAGTGTTGCAAACCAATATCACTTTTAAAAAAAGTCAAATATAAATATAATGTTAAGGTGGCAACAGCAGAGCAATAAACCATTTGTGGCATTTTTCTCTGCCTTGCTCTGGACGAGGCCCATGCATTTCTTCGGATGACTACACAGGTCACATACCCAGAAAGGCAGCCCTGCACTACACAATGCTAATATGCTGAAAACTTGGAGAGATATTGGACGAAGGGTTCCTCTTGGTCAGACCCCAGCACTGTGACTTGGGTGGCTCTTCCTTATCATGACCATCATTCCGTGCATTGAGTTGTTTGCAAGCATCATGTAATCCTCACAATGATCTTATATGGAAAGAACTGCAATTGCATCCCCATTTTTCAGATGAGTTAACTAAGGTTTGCTAAGTTTTTTCCTGGGGTTCCTTAGCAGTCCAGCCCACAAAGATTCTGGATTCTGTACTCTTATTCACCAATCTATTCTGAAGCAACTTGAGTAAGAAATCCCTTCTTGAAAATTCTCTATTTGACCCTAAATGTAAAGAAAGATACTATAAATGGAAGTAGATTTGTGTCCAAAAATTCATGTCATTTAGTTTACTTGAATTCATACTGTTTTTTGTTTCACTGTATTTCTACTTTGCTATTATATTGCAATACACTGGCTAGAATATGCCTAGACATATATGGGGATTTAACGTGTATATAATGTCATTTATAAAACTCAGAAAGGGATTCACAAACTCCAAACCTTTACTTTGTGCAGCTTCAAATTCTCTCTGGGATGAATGATACATATAGAGCCATTCTGTAACTGAAGGGGAAGAGAATTTCCGAATCTTAACTCAGGAATCTTAAATAGCTTTGTTTGCAGACATGAAGCAATCCTCCAAGTGCATTCCACTCCAAAAACAGAAAGACTGTGAGATTAATTAGCTACCTGTACCAGGGATCAATAGTTTAATTTAGTCCTGGTGGAGACTTTTGAGTGTGACTCTATTTCATGATTCTGTAGGGTGCTCCTAACCTTATGTTGAGAAGGAACTCAGTTTATGCAACTCTCTCATATGAAAAGATAATATACTTTCCTCCCCACTCCACAGCGCAGGCTTTTTGTGACATCAGTGTATCTTACTGTAGCTTTTATTGGAGGTCCTGAAATAATTTATTATAGTAGGCCTTGGACCATGAACTTTGGTGCAGAGACTGAGTTCTATTCATTTTGTATCTCCAGCTTTATAGGGTATCTGACACATACTTGGTTTTCGATGTTTATTAAATGAAACAATGCAAGAATGGATAGTGAAACTCACACATTCATCTGTTCTCTGAAAGTCCCTCACAGATGCTATTCTTCCCCCTTTTTATAACTTCTGCAGCTACTTTCTATAACTTCTGAGAGCATTTCACTTATTTTCATTTATATTCCTCTGTGAAATCTAAATAACTCCTTTTTTTACAGCCATCATTTGTATTTTATGGAAATTCTTCAAAGCATTTGCTTGTGCAGCTTCAGAGAGTTGTCTTGGGAACTACTATTTATCTTAGCTTTTAGAAGGATTTTGATTCCTAGCAAAAGGTTGTGGTGTTGGAAAGTATAAATTCATTATTATCCAAGCTCTTGACAGTGACAGAGGACTAGAATTAGGTTAGTTTTAGCTCACCTTTGTGATTTTAGTCCCTCCTATTCTGTTTTCTCATGGTTTCTGTTTCTTGTCAGTATCATCTCAAAGGCCTTGACTATCACATAAAATTTGAATATACACTTACAATCAGTAATACAGCATTTTATTTTGTTGATTATCCAAATATTTATTTATCATCACTTGTTTTACAAGGGACACTTGCATATAAAGTTAATCTCTGCTATTAACTTTCTGCATTTTGCAGCATTTTTTAATCTGTTAGTATTGATTGAGTCACATACCCCAAACTTAGTCTTTCTACCTAATGGTCATTGATATATAAAACTCTTAGTCACAGATAAGACTTTTTCTCCTGAGGGGAGTTCCAGCTTGTCCATGTCCATGTCTTATTCACTGATGTGATTTGAGCATTCTCTTCTTATGTTCTGCCATTCATGATTTCCCATTCTTTCCTATGAGTTTAACACATCATTTTGCATTGCTCTGGCAAAGAGAGTTCTAATAGTAACTTAATCATAGTACTCCTGGAAGTAGAAGCCTTCATTCTGTTCTGAATCCTAGTTTTAAATCCTCCCTCTCATCCCACATAATCCCTTTGCTTATTTTTATAACTGCTATTCATTCTTCAAAATATTAAATTGTTTAAAATATCATACTGAAATAAATATTTTTAAAAATCATACACAAGTCTTATCCAGAGAATTAATAATTTATTCCTATATACTACTTCGTTAATTATACATTCCCTTTTTGCACCAATATCACATTGTAGTCTATTATAGACTTTTGTTTTCTTACTGAAGTTAAATTCCTTGAAGGTAGAGGCCAATTCATGTCCAAGTTTTTTTTTCCCACATGTCCTTACAACAGTATCGATCAGATAATCAAAAGGGGAATTGCTATAGAATTAAAATCCTCTTGGTTTCTTAACCAAGAAACACCTGATTGGACCTGCCACGGGCACTGGGAATAGAGGAACTAAACTGTATTGTTATTTTGTTTGTTTGGGGGTTTTGTTTTATATTTTTAGATTAAAAGAGGGGTTACATTCATAGAAACAAATTAAGAAGCTGGCTTCTCTCTTTCCCAAAAGAATAGGTAACATCATGATTTTACTGTACTTTCTCATCAAATTCTTGATTTCTTTATTAATAAATGCTCTCTCTCTCTCTCTCTCTCTCTCTCTCTCTCTCTCTCTCTCTCTCTCTCTCTCTCTCTCTCTCTCTCCCTCNATATATTCTCTCTCTCTCTCTCTCTCTCTCTCTCTCTCTCTCTCTCTCTCTCTCTCTCTCTCTCTCTCTCTCTCTCCCTCCCCTTGTGTATTTACCCCTCTTAAACTTTAGATTTACCTATCTGTTAAATAGATCCATAACTTACTTCCTTTATAGGAGCACAGATTTTTCACATAGTCCCAAATGTATATCTGCTACCCTGTATATAATTCCAGTTCAATCCTGGAGATAAGAAAGTCCTTGATGTCCAGGAACAAGCTGAGTATCCTAGCTAGTTCTTGATCTTCTCCTGTTGAACATAAACAATTTCACAGAAGGTTAGCATTAGACAAAGTCACACCATGACCAGGATTAACCAAGACCAAAATAGGACCACTCCTTAATCATGCAAACAGACAATACATAAATGTTGCCCAAGGCACAATATACCAAATATACCACCTCCTGGGTACAGGCCAGAGGCGGGGAGTGAGAGAATTTACCAGAGGCTGGGAGGGAAGCAGAACAGGCAGATCGACTGAAATACCTTACTGAGGGGGGCAGCTGGCAAGGCAGGAGAGGTCTGCTGTGTCATGTGTGTTCCCTCCGTGGCCAGGCATCGAATTCACCCTTCAGTGACTGCAAAAGCTCCACAGTGCAGTGCTCAACCCCTTGCACAACCAGGGAGGCTCAGCTGCAGCTTCTTAACCAATAATGCATTTAACCTCAATTTCTCTTCCTAGATAAGATCGACTAAGCTATCCAGTCATAGAATTAACCCTGATTCCTGATGGCATGCAATCAAAAGCAAAATCCTGCTTTTAAAATCATAACAAAAGCCCAAATCCCACAATAATTTTTCCCTAATATCCTTTCATTGAGTGCACTCTCTCTCATGTCAATGAGCCATAAATCCAACTTGACAAATTACTGGAATGTCCCTGGTAATCTCTTACTGAAGAATATTGTCAAGTATGTCTTTGATTGAGTTCATGGTAAACAAGGGTAAATAGTCACTTTCCCCCTTAACTGACAAGTCCATTGGCACTGATGGAGAAAGGAAGAAAGAAATTAGAAAGCAGTGGGTAGAAAGGGAAAAAAGGGGGGAGAGAGGAGAAAGATTTAATATTCCTAAAAATATGTTGGAAGAGAGACTGATGTCCATCCTATAGCTTTTGTTTGTTTTGTTTTTATTTTGTTGTAGTCACCTCTGTTCCCACTCCCAGACCTTATGAAGAGTGCTCAGAGGCTTGGACCAGTTCCCAGATGTCACAAAATTCCTAAGAAAGCTCCAGTATTCAATGATCTGTATCTTCAAATAGATAGAAATTACACAGTAACCCAATATTCTCTAGCCCTGTGGCTCATAAGTAACAATAAAAAGAGGTTTTACAGTCAGTGCACGGAGCATCTTTTAGTGTTTGCTTCCTGTGTGTGTATATGCTCTGTTTATACACGCAAGAGTGTGCTCAGGTCAAAGCTTCTGGAACCATCTTGTTTCTCAGCTTTTCCTTATATTTTCCCTTAGCAAGTATTTCCTAAAGGTTTCCTCATCTCTGGCAATGTTTGTGAGTAAATGGCAGGGAATATGGCAGATGTGGTCCTAGTATCAAAAAGAGTTCTCCCAGCAGGTGTGAAACTACTGTCCTTAGTACGGCGTGCTTGCAAAGTCGATCCTCCCTGGCATCTGGGAACTTGGTTCTCAAGTATTCCCAGTCTACAGTTCAGTGGTAAGGGCTAGACTGTGGCTAGTTAATTTATGTTGTACATCAGCTTCCCTTCTCAGAGTCTGGAATTCTGTTACATACTAAACATACAATGCTTCTGTAACAGTCTCCACTAACAGTCCTGTCCTCTGTTTCTCTAATGGACTTCCATGGGTCCACAGTTAGCTGCTTTTTATTCCTGGAGGGAAAGTGAATTCCATGTGACCATTGTAGGGGTAGGAAGAATGTAAAGAAACCTACATAAGAATTCCTCTGGTCCCTACCTGTATTTTCTGCCCTGTATAATAATCATGATTACACAGCCAGGAGTGTATCTATATAAAAAGTCTCATGAGCATCTCTAGGGAATCTCCACAGCTGAAGGAGTTAGGGTGCCTCTGACATAGACTCTCATGAAGCTCTTACTCTACTGGAGAAGACTATGATTTCTCAAACTACAATGTGTGTATTTTTGGAGACAGAAAATGTAAATTGCATATAAATGTGGATGGAAAGTAAGAGTGAATGTGATTAAAAAAAAGAGAGAAGAACAATAAACCAGAGCAAGTATGTCAGCAGAAATATGTCTGAGAATAACTAATACATCCTGGAAAGGTCAGAGACATATTATGACTTATATTTGATGAGAATACAAAATCTAATTATTATGCCAGAGTTTATATAAGAAACCCATGAAACTTTTTCATCCTCGATGCTAGAATCATTAATCAGAGTTAACTGTATATTAACTTTATTCACATAAGCTTAAAAATAAACAATGTCCTACTGAGTAAACTCTTAATGGAGTTGACTGTATGGAGAAAGCCACACGAAATAAGTAATCAAGAAGTTATAATACATTAGAAACCACTTGGATGGGAGAAACACAAGAAACTGAAAATATTCATATAATGGAGACACTTCTCCAGATTTAGAGGGTCATAAAAGCATAACTTAGGAAGTTGGGAATGAAGGACTGGCCACAGATTGCTTTCTTCCTCAGGGAGAGGTCTAAAAAGAGTTGCCTCAGTCAGATCCTTTTCTAAACACACTAGTGAATGACTTCATGGTATTTCTATAAGATAAATCCATTCTTTAAGATGTCCTGACTATGGTCTATCTAGGTTGCTTGTTGTAACTAAATTTGGAATTTATAAATGTATGAAAGACAGCTCACTGGAAAATGTCCTAAGTTATCTCATTAATGGGATAAATAATGGTGAACTTCCATTAGTGAAATGGCAAGTGATAATACCCAAGCATTATTTAGAACCTCATATGTTCTAATATACATTCTAATATGGGAAGAAAGAATTTGGGTAACATCGTTGATGCGTTCATGTTTAATGTTGTAGTTGCTTTATGCTCTGAATTTAACAATTCAACCTTCAGTGTCACCTCAGAAATGAGAAGCTTTTAGTTGAAAAATAAATGGGAGTTCACTAGGTGAAACCATAGTGAGGGGCAAAGAAAGATATGGACAGAAAACTGTGGACAGTAAAAGGTTTGTGAAAAACAGATTTAAGAGAGATGAGCAAGTTTTGGGTAGAGCAGAGAAAGATGTAATAAGTAGAAGCCAACCCAAAGAAGGTCCTTTGGGCTACGAGAAGATTTGTCATCATTCCCAGAGCATAGGAAATAAATGAAGTGGCTTAAGAATATAAAGGACAGGCTCTGGGTTGATTTGGTGGTGGGTGTGGTATGTAGCATCTGAGGAGGTATAAACCTATTCCCTAAATCATATACAATGTTGTAAGCTAACTTTACCTAGATCAATAAAATAGTTAATAAGAAAATTAAAAAAGAAAGAAATTTAGTTAAATACAGAAGGAGACTTTACATGGCTATAAATTCTAAAGTAAATGGGACAAACCTAGGTTTGATAGTGTGAGCTAAGGAAAGGGATAGGAGCCTGGAGCGTCAAGTGGGGGGGGGGGGTGCGGTTCTCATGTGATGAGGAGGGGATGACGTCAAGAACAAAATCTTGCCTCTACATGTTTGCCCTGCCTTAAGGTAAGTTTTTCTGATCAAAAGGTTTTTTGAAGGTGACCTCTAAATTAAGTAATCTACATTCTTTAAGGTTATGGTTACAGTTTTTCCAGATGCCTCAGCAGACAGTTGTACACAGCAAGGTGAAATATATTGGGAAAAACTGTTCTGGACGTCTTGGAAAAACTGATCTGAGCCTATTTGGGAGAGATCTATCCTATAGTGCCAACACAGTTTAACCACTACACATAAAAAAGATTATAAGAAGTTTTGAGGACCTACCTGACATTGTATTCATATCCAAAAAGATGCTCCTTCCAAGGTTTGGGGGAGAACAAAATGAAGGGAAAGATGCATCTGTTATCTATAAAGCAGGAGTAATTACCCAAACTCAGAGGGTTGACATAGGATTAAGGACATGAAAGAAGTAACTGTCACCATGTAAGAATTAATAGATGCCTATTCCTTCATTCATGGCTGGAGAGTGCTGAAGACACCAAGGGCCTTGGGTCTAACCACTTGTCTTCATAAAGGAATATTCAAAACACTAAAGACAAATCATTGTCTGGCATTGTTTTATAGATGTTAGGCATGGAAATTCTATGCCCTATGCTATATTTATCACAGTTACAGCAAACAATATTTCCCAGTCCTTCCTAACAATTTACAATTGACTACATCTTTTTCTAAAATATTTCTTTTACTACAAAATATTCCTCAATAATCTCAACTCATTTAACCTTTCCTAATTATCCCTGCTTGATATGTCATTGTTGTTGATTCTCAGCATTAAAAAAAATTACTTTAAAATGTGGAGAGTAAGACAGTACATGATGCTTTATTAAGCAGGAAAATTGCTTCTCATTTTTTGTGACATAAACTATGTTTTCTTGGAAAACATTTTAGTGTTGCAAGTCAGTGTTTCTAAGAGATAGCTATAAAATGGATTCAGCCCTGAATGTGACATCTTTTAAGAGAAGTAAGAGTCAGAAGGAAAGGATGTGGATAGAAAAATGAATATCCCAAGTCTAACTACAGTTGTTCCTTGCACAACATGGCATAGTACTGTTAACTCCACACAGATTTGAAAACCCTTGCATAATTTTGAACTTAAAATCTTTACTAATCACCTGTTATTAATTGGGAGCCCTATTAATAACATAAGCAGTTGATTAACACATATTTTATATGTATTATATGTCTTATGTGTCATATACTGTGGTGTCATAATAAACTCAAGAAAATAAAATATTTGGAAATCATAAGGAAGAGAAAATATATTTTCAGTAAAGTACTGTATTTAATGATACTAAGTTTATGGTATCTGTTTACAAAAAAAACATCTGAGTACAAGTAGATCCACACAGTTCAAAACCATGTTGTTCAAGAGTCTGCTGTTCTAGTCCTGTAATCTGTCTTTTATGACACATGCACTTACATAATTATCCTGTCATTAGTTTTTTCTAACCAATCTATATTGTGTTTCATAAAAATCCTTTCAGTCATAGTTAACAGTTGTAGATGAAAATCACTTCTGTATTAATCACCATTCAATTCCTCATCGATGCCTTTTTAGAGGACAGAATGTCTTAGCCTCTCTCAATGTCCTATTTCTATCACTGTTGTTGCTATGAAATTTTTTAAGCAATAACTATTTGTTTAACTTACTGGAAACACTGATGCTTTGATCCCATAGTGATTTTTAAGTAAAAAATATAAAAAACAGATTTTCCTCTGTATTGTGTAAAACAATTTGCTTCTCCAAATCTGCCTGTGCTACTCCCTGAAAATTCACCTTAGCAAACTTTCTTCAAACAAGAAAATAAACAGAACTTCAACATTCTGCAGTTTGAACAGCCAATCAAAGCTTCCAACTACTTAGATACTGAGAGCAAGACATGCTTTCTTGTGTGGCAGAATAATTATCTTAACTGCTACAAATCAGCAGATACCTAAATCTCTATTTATTAAGTCTATAAATATAGAAGCCATGAAAATACTACTAAGCAAGGTAGGAAAATCAAAGGTCTCTATAATTTTCCACCCAAAGAAAGACTATTTACATGTACATGAATCAGGAAAGTGGAATTTTTGAAAAGTTAACACATCCAACTTTGGTAAGGAGTGTGTATTTTCCTCAACTGAAACACATAATCTTCTAGAAAGATTCATATTGTTTGTGTGAGTATATAGTGAGACACCCTTTCTGGAGGTTATGTACCTAAAGACTTACATATTGATACAGAATTATTTTTTCTACAGAACAATTTCCAAGGAAATATGAGCAGATTTACCACAAAGATTAATCATATAGTATATGAAATTGAGGAAAACTGAAATTGACGTAAACATCCTACTCTGCTGAATTGATTGACTTGTAATTCAATCATACAATGGAAAACCGCAGCCATTAAAGATTGTAGAGACACATGTATTAATATGGATAGATGCTTTTATGCTAGAGAGTAAAGACATGGCTTTAAAATAGCTTGCATTATGTGATTTCAAAGCTAGATTTATTAACATAGATGATATATAGATATAGGTAGGTAAACGGTTTTCAAAATATTCACAAGAGTTACCTGCTATTTACTGATTTTGCTAATATGTGCATATAGTCACTATTTTAGCACTCTTGTGCTATTTTAGCACTGTTTTAGTGCTATTTTAGCACTATTTTAGCACTGTTGTGTTACACAAGAAATAATAATTTTACTGAAGACCCTAGAGGTGAGATCTTGGACATTTCCTGTCTATGAAAGACATGACTAGACCTGACTATTCCCTGTTCTCTCCAATAGCAAGGAAAACAAAAGAGAATCTAAACAATTGGGACTATATCAAACTAAAAGTCTTCTTTGTACACATTGAAAGAAATTGTTACTAAGACAGATACACACTACTGAATGGCAGGGAATATTTGCACATCATGTTTATGACAAGGGCTGATTTCCAAGATGTAAAAAGAACTCATACTATTCAACAAAATACCCCAGTCAAAAAAATGGACGAGTCACAGGTACTTCAGAGAAGACACACAGGTGGCCAACTGGCACATGAAAAAAATAGTCATCACTTATCACCAGGAAAATGCAAAATCAAAACCACCTTGAGATTCTACCTTGCTCATGGAAGAATGGTTCATATGACCAGAAGCAACAGGTGTTGGTGAGGATGCTGAGAATAAGGAACACTCTCACACCGTTGGTGGAAATATAGATTGCTTCAGCTCCTCTGGAAAATAGTATGGAGGTTTCTCAAAATGTTAAAAAAATGAATAGTTTATGACCCAGTAGATACCCACTCCTAGCCAGTATCTACCCAAAGAATACAAAAACACTAATTTGAAGGGAAAGATACACTCCAGGTCATTGCAGCACTTTACAATAGCCAAACTATGAGGACAATTTAAATGGCATGGCTGAGTGGATCAGGAAGATATGGTATATAAACACATTGAAATACTATTCAGCTATTTAAAAAGATAAACTTGCCACTTATAATAAGATAGATGAAGGTGGAGGTGATTATGCTAAGCAAAATAAGTGAGGAAAAATACAAATACCAGATGGTGTTACTTGTATGTGGAATATAAAGAAGCAAACAAAGGGTCAGATAAAGCCAAACTAATAACAAACCCTAAAAATTGGCTATATAACTGAGGTTAACAGTGGTCAAAGGAAAGATGCACAATGAACTATGGTGCTGACCATGGGTGCTTTGGTAATGGGTGCGTTATAGTAACAATCTCTGGAGAGGAAGATCTTATACCTCTAAAACACAAACAACATTGTAAATCAATTTTACCTCAATTAAAAAAAGAATGTGTTACTTCATTTTACCCAACAATTTATAAGCCATTTGATATCCTAAAAGAAATTTTTTCCTGCATAATTTAGGTAGAGTACATTCTATTACACAGTAGGATCTATTTTCCATAACTGAGTGCCAAGCAATGTCACTAACATTGTTATCTGGACTGTAAATATTCTTTTTGCTTTGATTTTTTTCAGTAGAAAAAAAAATGGTAAGAAGGGAAGCAAAAAAACTCCTTTCTGGTCCATAGGAGTCCGACTTGCATATGACCTTCACACCTCCACAACATCTTGAATCATTCTCTCCACTCCCACCTACACCCAATATACCCCACCACAGGGTGCCTGTGAAGACAGCTGGTAGCACGGCCTCATGGAGACAAATCTATACTTGATAACTGAGAAACTATGGAACAGACATGCTGACTATATTTAGACTTCAGAAAGCACAGCAGGAGTGTTTAAATTGAAGCTATGAAATCAAAATTGAAAGACTATTAGTTCTAATTTAGTATTTCATCCAGATATACAACCTGCATGCACCCAAGAGTTTTTTGCTGTTAAGGATTTTGTGTTTAAAATGTTCATGGGTGGGAGTATACGTCGGCCAGTAGTGATGGGAGTGAGTCCATAGGAAAAAGCAGAGGCCAGAAAGGGAGAGGAGGTGTTATCTGGCCTTGTGTCCTATCTTCAACCAGTTGCTTTCATTCTCATCCTCGTTTCTTCAGTGCAGTTCTCCTTTCTCCTTCTCACCCTTCTGCTCCATATGCCCATCTTTATATTAGACTACCTCCACCATAGTGTTCTTTTCCTCCTCCTCCATCTTTCTCTCTTTTTATCTCAATCAGAAGAAGAAAACAAACCAGCAGAACAAAAATATTCTCTGCAAAAAGTAAACTTCTATCATACATCTACTGTTCTTTCCAATATTTAAGCATTTTTATATCTGAAAATGACACAAATGAAAGAGAGAGAAGAAGCCATGTTTAAGAAAAAGAGAAAGTGATATGAAATGGGTTCTGCTGTTTGCCTTTATAACTAGAGAAGAATAGTTTATTATTCGAAGTCAATGAGGTGTTATTTAGCAAGCATTCATCCCATTCTATGAATGGAATGTCCACTCTAAAAATGGGTTAAGAACTGGATAGAATATTATAAATAAGACCCAGTCTCCCCATCCCCAGTCAATCAGTTCATAAGAGAAGCATATACTACAATAATGGTAATATCATGAATCAATAATCCAGTTTGAGCCAAAAATCTTAGTCATCTTTCATTCTCTGGAGAGAACTTATCTCCAAGCTTTCCTCTGTGGGTTAACACCCATCCTAATCAATTATTATTGGATATTTGTAATCTCCAACTCAAGTGCTTGTCTTTAAAAATCCCAAAGAGTCCATCCATAGAATGTCTAGGGAAACTCTTTTAGGACTTAGCTTACCCACAAAAGTTGTCCCTATCCATACTCATGTTTCATAGCAAAGCACTATTGATTGACTTTTTTTTCCTTCCTTCCTTCCTTCCTTCCTTCCTTCCTTCCTTCCTTCCTTCCTTCCTTCCTTCCTTCCTTCCTTCCTTCCTTCCTTCTTTCCTTCCTTCCTTC
>JAGFMF010011395.1:3205642-3240722 GCA_019455555.1 Galemys pyrenaicus | reverse complement strand
TCTCTCTCTCTCTCTCTCTCTCTCTTTCTCTCTCTCTCTCTCTCTCTCTCTCTCTCTCTCACACACACACACACACACACACACACACCATCATCTGATCCATGATGATCAGGTCCCATTATTTCTAACTCCAGAGAATATCTCAAATTCATCTGCTTTATTTACATTAAAATTCCCTGAAAGAAGCTACTGTTATTCTCATTTGCACTTCTGCAGTGGCCTCCTAATAGAGCTCTGTGCTAATTAATTTCTAGTTACCATCCCCACCACCTCAGCTAGAAGCAATCTCAATCCTTCTGTGTCCTGTTCTGTGGGCAAAAGTATGACCCTCCATTGTGCATCATCTAGACTGCTTTGATGCCAGGTTCGGATTGGGTATGGCAGAAGAGAGACCTCAGCAAGAAATCAGTCAAAGGACTTCTTCCCCTTCTACCTTTCCTTGACACTACATCTCTGGTAAAATGTAGGCCTCTCCCTGTTCAGTCCCTGTGGTGCTCTAATGCTCACAGAGCTCTGGGTATAGCATTTGTTCCCATTTCTCCTTCAGACCTAGGACAGAATTGACAGGTTGCCAGTTTTTGAGCACCTTGATCTACACTGACTGTCCTACTATCTTGATCGCCCTGATCCTCTCTTGTCCTATTTTCTCCTGCTTGCATTCCACCCTGATTATTTTAGGGCATTCATTATGGTGGAACTAAAGGAACAGACTGGACGATGGAAACAGGATATGGAGATGTCAGACAGGAAATTGTTGTCATAGTTTGCATGTAAGATAGGTAAGAGCTGCAACTAGAATGAAGGCAGCATGAGCAAGAGGCTGCTGGAGACTTTCAAACAGGGTCAACTGGCTAATGGATAGAGGTAAGCATGAAGTTGAATCCTTCAGGGATGAATGGGAAGTTTAAGGTCAAATAAGGTGAAAATGGTGAATGGTTCCATTGACAGGATGGACACACTGTGGACACACTGAGCTTTAATGGGGCCCTTGAGGATCTAGATGGAAATGTCCATTGGGCAGTTTCTAAGAAGGATGTGAGCCCAAGAGAGAGATCAGAGATAGTTATTGCTTAGTAATTATCTGCAAAGTAACAGAGAAACAAGGAGAATGGAAGAGTCCTCTGTGGGAAAAAATGATTCCTAAGTAGATTCCCTCTGTATATCCAGTAGATAAAATGTCAGAGGACAAAGTAGACCTTGTTATCCTCTTTATCTCTATTGGTTATTTCCACTTTTAAGGCTCAGATGAATGTGGACATGAAGACTAACTTGACAGAGATAATAAATGCAACAAAAAGAATAATGCTTTCCTTTAGAAAAATTTTCTTCAAAAGTCTAATATATATCTTGCTGAAGTACATTTCCAATTTGTTATAATGATTATATAAAAAAATCTTATTTTCAATCCTTTTATTTTTACAATAGACTTGCCTCTATGTTATGGGGGTAGAATAGAATAAGTTAATTCAACTGTTGACTCCAGAAGGACATAATCTGTACTACATATATGGATTAATAATTTTTAAAGAACTATAAAATCTCAAACTCATCTATGAAATAGCAGAATTATATGTTAATTTCCCTTTGCTGATTCAAAAGGGTACACTGGGGTTTTTTATTCCTCAGGGTCATTGCAGAGACCATAAACTTTCTTTAGACCTAAAATGTATCATAGCATGGAACTCACTGGATTTTCTGATATATAAAAAAAAATCTAGTCCATCATTTTTCTCTATATGAGAAAGGAGAAAAATGAGTCTGGCCATAAGAATTCCTTGGGCAGATGGGATAATAAATCCTGTAGAAATGAATTGTATTTATAGTGAAGTTAGATTTTTTGATATCAAGAATCTATTTTATATGATCATTAAAATGCTATCACTTTAAGATTTCATCTCCTGATACTCCATTAAGCATAAAAAACTCAGTAAATGTCTATTGTTAATTTGATTGATTAACCGATTATATATTATCTTTAACACATCCCTTAAGTATGATTGATTATAATTTATGGCATTAAAATTTATCTTATAAAAATGGAAATTTTAAAATTAGTTTTAACACCTTAAGTTCTTTACATAAGAAGTGATAAAACTGATAAGCTTAAAAGAAGCCCAAATGGGACTTTCCACTGCTAATTGGGAGATTTCTGCCACCTTCATCCTAGGAGGAAAAGAAGTATTCCTTTGAAACTTGAGAAGTTCACTGTTTTCAGTGAAATTTCACAGAAATTAAATCATTTTCCTAGAATTTCTCTGGCAACACAAAGCACACTAAATCAATGCATGGGACAAGAAAGTTAAATCTCTACACAAAAGATTAGACACCCCAGATTATTATAAAGTTAAATCTATACACAAAATCTATACACCCCAGATTATAAAGAATAAATAACCAAAAGACAAAATCATTGTCCTTACCCACTCACCACATAGGGACTGGAGGAAAGTTGACCTTTGCCCAAGAAGTGAAAACCTTTAAGTACTATATAGGCAGTCCTAGCTCAGTTATCAAAACAAAAACACAACAGAATACACATTTATGATATGCATCCCTTTGAGTTAACACAAAGTTGTGCAAATCCAGAACAGCCTGTCTTTTAAAGAGAGGCTAGAACTTGACCTCAGAAGAACCTGACTTCTCCCACTCATAAAGTTCAGTGGATTTACTTCCATCTGAATTCTTTCTCTTTTGCTCCTAAGAACACTGAGAAAGGAAAAAGAAACCAGTCAGCTTTCAAGAGACCAAGACATTCCACAGAATACCAGTAACTTTAAAAACTCCTCAGAGACAACAAGTACTTTTGAACACAAGAGTATCTAATCATTAAATTTAAGCTGTCTGGAGTTCTAGACTTACATTGTCCAATATGTCAGCCTCATAGTGCAGATAACCATTAAGTACTTGAAAACTGACTAGAAAAAATTGAGATGCACTCAAGGTGTGAAGAAACCAAAAGATCTCATTAATAATTATATTTTATTCATCATATTGGGTTAAATAAAATATACTGTTAATTTATCTTTTTTAAATGTGAGTACTGTGAAATTTTAAATTATGTATGTAATTCATATTAGATTTCTACTCAGCAGTACTGCACCAGTAAAACCTGCTTCATACTCACAGACCTTGTAGAAGCAGGTTTGGTGAGAAACTATAAAAAGTCATTAAATCGGGAAGACCATCCTAAACAGTAATAACACACACAAAGTACAGCTTGAAGAGCTCTACATATACTCATTTATGTAGTCTTCATTACAATCCTGTGGGAATCCAATTTTTCAAATAAATAAACCGAAGCACAGAGATGCTAAGTAATTTGCCTAAGGACACATAGCCAATTGGTAGTGGAGAAAGATCTGAACCTATAATGTAATCACTCATTTCCACATCATCAGCTCAAAATCTGACCAGTCACCATTTGAACTCAGTCTTCTACCTTTTCTGTGCCTGCCTGAAACAGTTGAATGCTGCTAGAGAAATCATACAACTGACCCAAGCTAGCTACACTTTAAATTCATGCAAAATTCAACACTCAAAAATATACACAACATAACATCAGAACTATAATATATATCCTAGAGTGTACTTTTTTCTCCAATTTTAATTTCCTTCAAGCCCATCCTATCTTCTTCTCTATCCACCTGCCTCAGTAATCACACTGCTGACTCCCTAGAACAAGACTTCAAGAGAGCAAGAATTTTTACTGTCCAACACTAATGTTTAGAAGTATATAGCATAATGCCTGGCATGCAGTAAGAACATAAAAAAACATTGACTGAATGGTTATTCCACTTTTCTTCCAGTATTTTCACATTTCTGGGTCCCCCACTTTAGGACTGCCACATGATTTTGAAATACTTCATCATAAATTTTATTCAATTTAAAAATGTATCCATGTTATCACAAGTTATTTAAACATTGTATTTGTTGGATTGGTAATAAACCTTACATAAGACATTTTCTAAAGCAAGCAAGTTGTAACCATAGCTAACAATTATTGAGCACCCACATTTGCTAACCTGTTGCATTGGGTAACACCACACTGATAAAGAGACCCACCGGAGTTGTGGAGCAGGCTGCTGAGTACAGGGTTCCGCTGAGTCCTTGCCTTTTTATTCATAGAATAATCATACAGCATCAGTTACGTGGGGTAGGAGGACAAGATGGAAAAGATGGGTGAAATTGAAGAGTGTGTTTTTGTCATCTAGGGCTTCAGGGGGACATGAGTCTGCTGACCAGATAATTTTCAAGTGTAATCGATCAAGTGTTATAATCGAAACCATACCCCGGACCCTGGACCATCATTCTAATCTTATCAACAAGGCATTCCACTGATCAGTTTCTGGGGTCCTTTGTCATACATCAGTCCTCAGGCCCAGGTGTTCCCGGTCATATGTCGTGACATATGAGTCGGGAGTATGTTTATGCTCCGTCCTCAGCCCCCGGGCGTTCCCGGTCATACCTCGTGATGCAGAGACCCTCCCCAGGGAGATCAGGCTTTCTGCTCTTGATTTATTTGAAAGGTGCCTTATAAGGTTTGGTTCCTATGACTGACTGCCCGCTTTCTGAAGGGCAGTTCTGACCTCGTATAGGAATGCAGAACTGCAGGCAGCAGTAATGGTGGCTGAACGCGCCACTTAAGCCTCGCAGACCCACACTAAAGATCTCTCCAAAGGCTCTTCATATACTAACCCGTTCAATCTTCACAATAACGAGATCGGCACTGTTTGGTTCATCCCACCTAGCTAAAATACAGTGAGGCTTAGAAACTTGCCCACGATCTCATATCCTAAAAACAGCACTGATTTAATCATATTCACTATGTGTTACTACCCATTAAAAAATTTTAAAGGTGGAGCATTAGTACAAACTGCCAAACTTAGGTAAATATTATTCCTAAGATGAAGAATGAAAAACAGAAGAGAAAGAAAGAAGGGCAACTTTGATGTTTTACCTCCAAGATCATCTCAAATCTGTCCTTTTTCTCTCCATTGTCACTACTATAGTCCAAGCCACCATCATGTGTCACCTGCCTATTGCAGTCACTTCCTAATCTTTCCCTGTGACCCTTCATCTCCTCAAAGCAGCTAGAAGCATCTTTTATAACATAAACCAAATCATCAAAGGATTTCAATTGCATTGAGTATAAAATTCAGACTTCTTGCCATGGTCCACTAAATGTTACATATTCTGGTTGCTGCCTAACTTTTCAAAAATGTCTTATTCAAATAACCCAACTGCCAGACTAAAGAAGAGGACCCTTCTTTCAGTTCCTGGAACACATGACTCAGAGCCTTTCCCTGGAATGCTTTTCCTCCTAACTTTCTATGACTCTTTTGAGCCTTAGTTTGAAATGTTCCCTGCCCCAAGAGACAAACATCTTATACAAGGGAGCTACCTCCATCAAACTATTCCTTATCACATGGTTCTAATGCCACCATAATATTTATTTTATCTGTATATATTTTATTCATTTACCTCTTCCCAACTCACATGTAAGCTTCCTGATTTTTTAACTTTCATGTATCTAAAATGGGAAGCAGACTTCTATATATTGAAAAATTATCCTGCATGGAGAAACAAACATCTCTATAACTTAGGCATCCAGAACAGTGTCTAGAGTGTGTTTGGTACTCAAATAGATAAAATAAATGGTATGAGGCATTGCATAACTCTTAACACAGTCCCAAGGCTAATAGTTGACACATCATTCATTTCGTAAGTTAAGCCACATTAATGTCTCCATCTATATTTTATCTATTAAGGGCTCTGGATAAGACCAGGACTTCAAGTCTTACTGCTCTTAATTTGTTAGTGCAAGGAAGTTACCCCAGTTTCTTTGATCATGTGACTTGTCCTCAGCAACACACTTTTTTTATTGTTGAGCTTGTTTTTAATATACTAAACTCCGTTCTCAGAAGATGAACTTTGCCTATGACCATCTTTGCAAATATCTATAAATGATGATGGTGAGGAATAATATCTTCTAATTGGTCATTTCCAAATCATTTGTTTCAATTCAGGAGCAGTCAACTTGCCAACACCCTTTCTTTCAAATTGTTGTTATTTCTAAGTAATAAAAACAAAAATAATCATTTCCATTCTGAATAATTCTAACCATCTACATATGGTTATTTGGACAGTTAGAGAATGTTTACAGAGAATGAGTCATGTCTTAAACTCCTGTTAATTAGCACATTTTTAAAATATCAAAAGCTAAATTCTCCTTTAATTTAGAATAAAAATAGAGTTCTTCCAAATTGTCCCAGTTTGTTTAACTTCAGTCTTTATTTTTCCCCTAATTGCATTCACCTAAATGCTTTACAGTTTGTAGAAAATGAAGTTAATTCTTCAGGTGCTATGTCTATAAGCTCAAAGTTTACATGAAATATCTTCATGAAATCTTCATTTGTTCCCATTATCTTTCTACTATGCAAATTAAACCACAGAAATCCTTTCATTTTCTCAGGTATTCTGTTTTTGTTGTTGTTGTTTTAATTTTTTGTGTATTTTGTTGTTTTTTTTTTTTTAATTTTGGTGGGGCTTCTTGTTTAATTCTTGAATTATCACTTTGGCCCCCTTTGAGCCTGTGGAAGGGTGCAAGTTAGCTAGTACCAGAATCATCACACCTGCTCTTCTATCCAATGGTGGAGTCTCAGCAGGAGTTGTCAGGTAAAACTGAGGCTCCAGATTCTTTTCCTTGGTTCTTTTATAGACAATTATTGGTTTGGGAGAATAGTTGAATTGGGAACCCTCTGTCACCCCAGCCATGCTCAGTCAAGAGGTTTGCTAGAGCAAAAGCATGAGACAGGTGGAAAGTAGGATTTTTTTTTTTTTACTTGACTTCATCACCCTCAAAGTCAAAAAAAAGAAAAACTAGACGCATTCACAGGAACATGGATGGAACTGGAAGGGATTATGCTCAGCAAAGTTAAGTCAGAAGGCAAAAGAAAAATATCAGATGGTTCCTCCCCTAGGAGGAATATAAGGGAACCAAATAAGGATCAAGGAAAGGAATAAGAATAATAACAACAACAATAAAGACACAAAAACCAAAAATGAAAAGACAAGGACAAATTGGGGACACTTGGTGGGGAGGGAAGAGGGGAAGGGTTGAGAGCAGACGGGAGCACAGGGGACTGAGGTGATGGTGCACTGATGAGATGGTGATGGGGAATACATCAGGATTACAATTGATGTCAAATATATGTAAATTTTAAAAAATGATAAAAAAAAAACAAAGTCAAAAAATATATATCAAAAGGTGCTACAGCGCTTCTAAAACCAGAAAAACTTATGGCAAGAAAAAATTCTCTGAATTCAAAAACAATTTCTTGAAGAACTGAAATTGTGCCACTGCCACCCTTCATTTTGCTCATCAGATTACCCTTAGCAAGTTTCCTCCTAGAAGGGTCGAGAAAACTAATTGAAGTGACACTATAAACAACGCTGGGAACAGCAATAGAAAGAAACCAGGACAACAAGCATAATGTGCTTTTGCTATTAGTAACAGGTGGTGGGAGAAAGAAGCCTCTGCTGAGTAGTGGGTCCCTTAAATGTTCCAGTGTGTGATGATCGCTGGACATGGCAGGGGGTGAGGGCAGCTGCCCACCTTCGGTTAATGAGCTCTGACTGGGAAGCAGTTTGTTCTCATGTCCTGCAGTGTGTACAAGAGGAGACTCATGGGGTTGCGTTTAATTTACAAAGCCTTAGCTACCCTTTCTCCTGTCACATGGCAACAGCGGGTCAAAAATAATGGAGGATTTTTGGTTTTGAGCAGCAGTTCTGGTAATTTGAGGCTTCTCAGACATGTGTTTCTGGCTTGACATTAATTGCCACAATATTTTCCTCATTCCTTCTACATTTAATTTCTTGCATTTTTAATCAGTGTTAAATTGACCATTATGGTACAACAGGGGTGGCCGGCCACTGTAAATACTGTAGAGGCTCAACAGCTGTGCCTCTATAGGAGACCACCCTCTGCCCTGGGTGCTCCCTTCTATCATTCCCTTACTAATATTCTTTGTTGTCCTTTTGTTTGGGCCCTACATCCTCAATGCCCTCTTCAGAACCATCTCTCCCCTGGAGGTCATCAATCTCCAAGTGGTCTTTCAAATGGAACCCAGAATGACACTTCCACCATCCTTCTTCCGGGGTCCCTTAGATGGTCCCTCTGCGGTGGAGCCCAGACTTTATTCTTCCCTTTTCCTAAATAAACTTTTCAAGACCAAAAAAAAAAAAATAATTTCTTGCATTTTAAAAAATTTGTTTATTTTTGATTGAGATATTTGGTTTCTGGGGGTTCTTTTTTTTTTTCCTCTAAATATATTTATTTTCTTACATGGTTGTTTGTTTTGTACAGTAATGGTTTTTCCCCTCAGGCATAGTCCCCAATAGTTCTCCCATCACCATATCAATTTGAGGTAATATTTGGATACCTCCACTAGGTATTACCCCATCTTCTACACTTATTAATTGGAATTCTTCTGTAAGGAAAAGCCGCCCCTTCTCCCTTATTTATTTATTCAATTATGTTTTTAAGTCAGTTTGAACTCATGTATTTTTATTTTATTCTTTGAATCGTAATCCAGTACTTTTGCAACTTTTTGCTGCCTTGTTCAAATTGTTCCACCTTAGTCCTTTGGGACCTCTCTCAGATTAGCTGTGATGTTTTTCCAAAGAATGATTCTCTTCACATTCTCCTTCTGGGTTTTTTCAAGTGGTTGAATTTTGATTTGTTTTTAAACATATTTCAAGTTGTTGAATTGTTTATTAGTTTATTTCACATTATTATTTAGTTCTTTAAATATCATAATTGGTCTTATAATTGAATAAAATCTTCACTGGGATATATTTTTAATTAACTTTATTGATGTATAACTTATAAAATAATTATAAAAATAAGCTGTATCAATTTAAAGTATAAATTCTATGAGAAAGGAACTGAAGCTATAAAGCAGAAAGGAGATCAAAGAGATTTTAAGTGTGAAACAATTCAGTAATATAGCAGTATTAATTTCTTAGTTTTGACAGGCGTGTCATCATTACACAAAATGTTAATATTAGAGGAAAGTGGATAAATGCCATAGAAGAACGTTTTACCCATGACTAGCCTTGAAGTTGGAGAAAGGGGATGACACCCTGGTCAGGAGCCAGCAAGGGAGTAAGGAAACTGTTTGCAAGGGAATAGGTCTTACAGTGCATTATTTACAGCTGACAATAATGTGGATGAGCTTTGAAGCAAATCTGCTCCAGAGAATCCATAAAGGAACAAACTTATCCATCCTGGATTTTGCCTTGTGATAGAAAGACTAGTTGAATCTAACTGACTTCTGACCTACAGAACTGTAAGATAATAAAATAATAAAAATAGGCCTCCCTATTGGTGCAAGGGTTTAAGTCTCAGCACTGGCAAGCTATCCACAGCCACTACAGCACGAGTTCGATCCCTGGCCAGGAAGCTAATCACATGGCACAGCAGACCTCTCCTGTTTCATCTGCTATTCCCCTCAGCAGTGTGTTTCAGTCCACCTGTTCTGCTCCCCACTATGTCACCGGTGACACCTCCCACTGATCCCCAAAACACACCTCTGGCCTACACTCCAGCTCTTGTATGCATAAATAAGTAAATCTTTTAAAATAATAATTAAAGTAAGTATAAAGTGACTTATATGAAAATATTTTCATTATATTTAAATTATAAATAAATGAAATTAAAACAATAAACAATTTATGTCGTTTAGTTTTACACCCTTGATTTTTGTGGTAATTTTTATAGCAGCAATAGAAAACTAATACAATAAACAACTGGTGATTTTTTGAGTCTGTAATTTTGCTTGTAAAATAGCAATGTTAATTTTCTAGTCTTGACTAAAGTGTCATCATTATACAAAGTATTAAATATTAGAGCAAAGTGGATAAATGGTATATAAGAATGCTTTATTTTTTTAATTTTTCTGTAAATCTAAATTTATTTCAAAATAAATCATTCCCTAAAAGAAAAATCTATAATAAATACCTACATCTGTGAAACCAGCTTCACAATCAAGATGCAAAACATTTCTAAAAGCCTAAGTGTCCTCATGTCACTTTGCAATCATCCCTTCCCTCTGCTCTGCCCCTAGGAAACCCTTGATTTACAGTCTGTCACTTAACATTAATTTGTGTTTACTAAAATTTCATAGAAATGTTTCATTTTCTTTCACTTCTTGCCCTACTCACTGTATCTTTTGGCATTTAGGTTTTTGTGATTGCTCCATGGATTATATATGTCTTTCAATTATCCCAGTCTACACATAGTTAAATATAGGAAACGTAAAACAGAATGATTTGATATATCCTCATTTTGTTGTGATATGTTCATTAAATATATATGTGGGGTCTCCCTAGTGGTACAAGGGGTTAAGACTCAGTGCTATCAAGCTATATAGCCACTGTAGCATTAGTCCAATCCCCTGCCAGGGAGCTGACACACATGGTGCAGCAGACCTCCCCTGTGTCCCCCACTGCTCCCCTCAGCAGTGTATTTCAGTCGATCCTCATGTTCTGCTCTCCACTCTGTGTCTAGTGAATCCTCTCATTCCCTGCAGCTTTGGCCTGGACTCCAGTTCTTGTAAGCATAAAAAATAAAAATAAATCTTTAAAAAGATATATATATATACACACACACACATATAAGGGTATAGATAGATGTAGATGCAGTTACCAAACCAAAGAGCAATTACAATTTTTGTTTAAAAAGCCACTACCCTTTAAAAAATTAAGAGAAGAAAGAAATATGCAAATATAATTATATTTATATTTAGCCACCTGTTCATAATTTCTGTGGTTTTTCACTTCATCTTGTATATTTGAGTTGCCGTCTGGCATCATTTTTCTTCTACCTGAAGAACATTCTTTCATATTTTTTGTAGTACAAACCTATTGCACTGATTCCCTCAGTTTGGTGTGTTTGGAAATTCTTAACCACTATATTGAAGGTAACTTTCACAAGATATATAGAATTATGGGTCACCAGGCATTCATTATAACATTGTTTCTCCTTGTAAAATGTTGTTTTCAATATTTTATCTTCAGGATATTCTTTTAATTTTTTGCTTGCAATAGTTTGATTCTGATGCTCCTAGTTGGTTCTCTTTTCATTCTGCCTGAGTTTCGTCAAGCTTCTTGGACCTGTATGTTAACGTTTTCCACAAATTTTGAAAAGTTTTGCTGAGATTTCTTCAAATGTTTGTTTGTTCCTTTCTTTCTTCTCTTCTGAAACTCCAATTACACATACATCAAACTGATTTGAAATATTCCACTGTCCGCTGGGCCTCTGTTCATTCTCCCATAAAAAAGGGAATGAAAACCTGAAATATACAGTGACATAGAAGAATTTTAAAACATTATGTAAGAAGAAAAGCCAGACTCAAAATGCCTTTCCTTTTATGTGAAACATGCTAAATAGACCAAACAGACAGGAAGTAGATTAGGGATTAGCATGGAATAGAGAGAAGTAGAAATAGGAGGTGACTGCAGGTCCCCACATCACACCCACCACCAGGCATCACAGTTCTCAATCACAGACACTGTACCCTCTCCCCACTTTCTTTTTCATTCCCTACTCCCTATCTTATAGCCCCACTGCCACAGACTCATAGGGTTTCCTTTGATTTGATTTTGTGTGATCATTTGTTGTGTTTCTTTATAGTCCACATATAAGTGAAAACACCCAATGTTTCCTTTTTTCCATCTGACTTACTTTGCTTAGACTTATCTTCTCCAGTTCCATCCATGTGCACAGGATTTGAAAAGAACTGTTTCTAAAGAAAACATACAGATGGCAAACAGGAAATGAAAAGCTGCTCGATCACTGAGCATCAGAAAACACAATCAAACCTATAAGAGACACCATCACACAGGTTAAATGGCATTCATCAAAAAGGCAAGCAATATCAAATGCTGGCAAGAATGTGGAGGAAAAGAAACCCTTGTGTAACATTGATAGGTGTGTAAATTAGTAAAGCCACTATTGAAACAGTATGGAGGTTCCTCAAAATACTAAGAATAGAACTAATTTATAATCCAGGAATCCTCCTTCTGGGTGTGTATCCAAAGGATATTAAAATAGACTATCAAAGAGATATCTGCTCTCTCACGTTTATTGTAGCATCATTCATGGTAGCCCAGACATGAAAATAGCCTGAGAGGCCATCAGCAGATAAAGAAGATGTGTGTGGTATGTGCATTGGAATATTCTGCCATGGAAAGAACATCCTCCTTTTGCAACAACATGGGTAGACCTTGAGAACTCTATGTTAAGCAAAATAAATAAGGCAGAGAAAAACAAATACTTCATGGTGTAACTTATAGAGCATGATATAACTTAAAATAGCAGAAAAGTAGGTAGTCAGGGTAGAGGAGGAACATTAAGGAGAGGTGGGCCAAAGGCTATAAAACTTCAGCAATAAGACGTCTGGTGATCTAGTGTATAACTTGGTACTACAGTTGACAAAACTGTAGGGTATGATTGAAATTTGCCGAAGAGTGTAGCTTAAATGTTATCACCAAAAGAATATGTGAACGGTGGATGAGTTAATTAACTGGATGGAAGAAATCCTTTTTCACTGTAGACATGTATCAAATCATCATTGTGTACACTTTAAATATCTTATAATTCTATTTGTCAGTTATGCCTCAATATAGCTAAAATACACAAATCAATAAAAATCTTAAAACTAAATAAAAAGTCACTTGACAAAAATATCATAGTGAGAAGAGCACTGAACAATGATTATGGATTGAGAACTAGCGTATAATTTTCCATCTTAGTAAGGGGCTTTTCAGTGGGTTGAAGAGAAAAGCCAGAGTAGTACATGAGGAAGAGAATTAAAAAACAAAAAAGTAGAAATAGCTATAATTCTTTATTTCTTTTAGAAGTTGTACTTTCTCAGAAAGAAAAGACACGGGGAGACAGATAAAAAGGGATAGAGGATTTTATTGAAAAACTAACATTCTGAGCCAGCATTTAAAAAAAAATATTTCTTAAGTTGTTTAACATATAATTTTCCAACCAATGAAAGTATGAAAAAGACAACTACTTAATTGATATTATTTAGATCTTTGAGGAGGAATATGTAATTTTACTCTGGCATCATATAACCCTTATCTATGCTTACTTAATAGCAATCTAACATGCATAATAGTTTCCCTAAAATGAGTGGCTTTAGTCATAGTTCCTATTTTATGTTTGATTTCCCACTGACAATGTTCTGTGGCTACATATAAACTTAGTATTTTGATGATATGCCAAGGCTATGAAAATCCTTTCTCAAATATAAAGAAGTAATACATCACATGAAGGTAATATATATTTTACTTTCCATTTTCTGTCTTTCCAAAATGGCTTTATATTGCCACTGGGTTGTAATAGAAAGGAAACAAGTAATTACAAAAGAAATAGGCAATGTGACTTAGTCACTGCCCACGTACACTCCCTTAAGTTTTACTTTTTACATCTTCAGTAAGAAAGTTTCTTTAAGTTTGTTATGTATTTTTATAAATGAATTTTTAAGAGCTATAGTTATTGCTAATTTGAAATTTGTTACCCACTTTCTAAACACCTAAGTTACTTTAGAGAATGAACCTGAGAAATCCACATCCTCCTTAAATTTACATTGTAATAAAGACAATAAATGGAAAATCTAATCATGAATAAAGTATGCTCTAAGTAGTCCCAAAATACATTCTAAGGGTGAGCAGATTTAGTCATGCTTATTGATATTCGTTCCATTGGGACTGCAGCCAAGGAAGTTTCTGGAGCTACAGCCAGTAGTAGCCAGGACTATGAAAGAGCTCCCCTGCCTGAGCAGTGTGGGAAGGATGGCCCAGGAGCCTGTCAGGTGTCCCCATCAGGATTTCTGGTCAGGAGTGGAGGGAGCACCTTGAGCAGTAGGTCCAGCTATGGATTTGCTCGACTGGGTAGAACTGAGGCCAGAGCCAAGCAGCCCTCCAGGTGCTCCTGATCGGGACTTCCGGTCAGGAGGAGCTCGGTTGTAGGGGATAAATTAGCTCTCTGCTTGGGAAGGAGCAGACCAGGTTTCGCAGCCAGAGGGGACCTTCATTTAAGGACCCAAAGACACCAAGCGGCATCACGTCAAGTTCGTGGTCAGATGCCACCGTCTTGTCGTGCAGCTGGACAAAGCCACTCGCCGGAACGACTGCGTGGCCGCTGCAGGTAGGACCCAGCTAGCTGAGAGCTGAGCGCTGGTTGTTGCGAGCTCTTCCCCACTCCTCGTTAGATTCCATTGTTTAAACACTGCAGATTCTTCTGCTAACACTGTGGGGTCAGTCTGGATTGGGGGCTCCCACGATGTGACCCACAGTGCTGGGTGAGCTGGATGTCCACCGTGACACCACACTGACTCAGAAACTTTTTGGTGTAATGCTGGCCCGACCTGGGGAAAGGGCAATGCACCTTGGTTCTTCTGTCTCTGACTCTATGGTGCAGCCGGGTGCTTCAGTTTCACCTCCATGTCCTAGGCTTTTCTCTGTAGTGTCTTACCATGCATAGTAGTTGTTCTGTGAGAGGAGTAAAGTGGGGAACAGCCTATGTTGTCATCTTGGTGACTTTGCTCTCCTGGTCTGGAAAATTCTGTCCTGGGGGCTCTCCTGTGCACTGCAGGTGCCTGACGGGGCCCATGCCTCTACTGCTGGATGACAGTGACATCCTCCACCCCAATGTGACAACCAGTAGTATCTCCAGACACTGCCAGTACCTCCTTGGGTAGCAAAATCACCCTTAGTTTAGAAGTATCTTGTTAGGGGGAGGCTAGACGCAGAGACAAATGGAGATGGTCTTCCCCACTTTGTTCCTATTCCGTTAGTTTTGTCTCAGAGATGGTTATTCTCATTTCTAGTTTCTTTTGGCGTTAGGGTCATGGACCTCATGATGGCCCTGCAGAGGCACTGGTGGCTGCCACACTGGCCAGTGTCCTTCCTCAAAGTTGTGATCGTTGGTAATTCGCAGCCTCTGCTCCCGGCTTCAAGGTAACCCCAGCTGAGCCCATTGTTGCCACAGCTGCAGATGATGGGGTTTGGGGATTTATCCTATTGTGGCTCATCAAGAGCCAGCTGTAGGTGGGTTAAGTACCTGCAAAGTTGTTTTTAAATCCAGTGCATCAGTTGGCAACCCACACAGTGTCAAGAGGTGCCTGTATTATCTTTATCTTCAGTAGTTTTAATTGTTTTGGGCACATGTCCTATTTTTCTGTCTTGCCTTTTAAATTGAAAATACACCCATTCTGACTCTCATTTTTATTTTTACCAAAAATGCAATAGGTCCAATTATTTTGTAGTTGCCAAACCATTAGCAAAGACGGAAAGAGCTTTGAACATGTGTTTCTTGTTCAAACATCTTTGTCTGAATTGGGGGAAGTCACATTTACTTAAAGAAGTGGCTAGAGAGTAGGAGAAATAGAAACTAGGAACCAGTCACAACAAAGGTTTACAGGTTCACAAAATCTTAAAGAATGATTTAATGCTTCATATATTGAGTTTGGAGAATTTGGAAATTGCTGTACTTAAGTCTCCTGGTTTTATGAGTCTTTGCAGTCAATGTTTGTCCTCCACCTGAACGTGCCTGGTCAGACAAGGAAGGGACCTTTTTCAGTCACTGTCTTCAATTCTGATCTAGTTTGGCCTGTGACAATTAAGTAACAAATGGACTCTTTCTCCTGTGATAGCAGGGTCTTGCTGGTACCTTAGATAGGGAATTTGCTAACATTATTAACACCTGCACCCAGCTAACAAAAGCAAAAAGAACACTTTATAAGGATATTGGGGGTTCTCCAACACATTGAAATTTTGGAAACAGGGTCTTGAATTTCAGTGGGACTTAATATTTTTTCTCCTGCCTACACATCTGTTATTTCTTTCCTTGTAGTCAGCTTTCTGGCCTAAACTTTCAAGTTTTACAGGATCCAGCCTCATTCACCAGAGAAAACTGCTAGTGTTCTGTTCCCAAGTCCAAAACTATTGTTAAGGAGGAAAGGTCCTTCTAAGTGGATTACACAGATGGGTTATAGACTCCAATCCCCACTCCAAACCTACAAAGTCCAGAAACTACACATCCCATAAAGTCATTATCAAAGAGTGGATGACTGGGACCTGAGGGTAGAGTTAAGCTGCCAGGCTAAATATAAAAGCAAACACGTGGGCCCTGGGATTCCCTTTTCTTTTGGAGCCATCTCTCAGCGTGCCCTTGGGTTCCAGCTCCAGAAAACTAGTAAAACATTTACAAATCTCTATCCCTCTCTTCCTGGTTATTCATTACGCCATTTCCCCATCTCTTATAAATAAAACTATTAACTTTTGTTGTATATACCTGCAGGTAAAGCTTATTATAAAAACCTTTCAACACACAAATAAAAATCCAGTCAAACAAACCCATGTTATATTGAAATTCCCCTGTAACACTATGAAATAAAATTATTAGGTTTCAATCCAGCTTATAATTCATCAAATGTCCCCTAAAGAGAAGTTCATTTAAGAATACAGAGCTCAGTTAATAGACAGTAATTATGCCATGGACATCAGGAAGTGGTAACAGATGCGCATTTCACCCGGGCATCTATAGATGAGCAGGAGTTGGCCAAAAGGAAGGTGACCATGCATACCTGACTAAAGGAACCATCTCTGCAATAGTGCTGAGGTCTTTTCACTGTTACTGCAGCATAGGATGCCCAGGAGGAGATTAAGCTGCAGCGAGGTAGAGCAAACAGTTTGCTAAAGGTATTTTGTACTCTCAAAAATCTCCTATGCTGTTTAACAAAGATTAAATTCAGTCATAGCAGCAACAGGGACATAAAAAGAGGTCTTAGATTAAAAGCTACCACAATAGTCTCCAGACACTAATTTAAGACAGTGATTCTTAACTGGGTGTTCTTTTGTCCCCCAGGAAGATATCTGGCAAGATCTGAAGATATAACTTGGGGAGTGCTGCTGAAATCATTTTTGGAGTTGCTGGGTTAGGAAAGTGGGTCCTTGGGTTGACTCTGGGAAAGGTTTCCTCAGTGCTCCCCTTTCAGCAGCATCTGAGAGTTTCTCACATGAGTTTCTTCATGACATGGAGACATCATTACAACCAAAAGGCAGGTTTATTATAAAAGGGAGAGAATACAGGACGCTGGCATAGACACATGCAGGCAGAGAGGGCCGCCCCAAAAGGGATAGGTTTGCTAAGAGACAGGCCCGCAAGATCACAGGCAGGCAGTCTTGAGGAGAGCTGCCTCTGATGAGGAAGTGTTACAGGGCAAAACCTAATATAAAATGGGTTTGCCTGACTGGGTCCTCACCCGCGCGCTTGAACGGAACTTATAATGCCCCAACTGCAGGCACACACAACAAAGGTTAATAAAGGGTTTTATTTACAAGGAAAGGGAAAATAGCGTAGTGAATAACACAAGGGGAAGAGAGGGATACAGATCTGTAAATATCCTACCAGTTCCTTGGAGCTGGAACCCAACGGTGCACTGAGAGCTGACTCCCAAGGAAAAAGGATCACCCAAGGCCCACGTGTCTGCTTTTATATTCAGCCTGGCTGCTCAATTCCACCCTCAGGTCCCAGTGATCTGCTCTTTGATAATGACCTTATGGGATTTGTAGTCCTTGGATCTTGTAGATCTGGAATGGGGGTCGAAGTCCATAACCTATTTGTATAATTCATTTAGGAGGGTCTTTCCCCCTAACAGAAGGTCAAAAAAGAGAAGCCCCAGCAAGTTGCAGGTCATGGGCAGGCAGGAAGGCTGCTGCCCTGCAGAAGAGAGAGTTGGCAAAAAGAAGCCCCTGCATAGGCACAGCTGGGCGGAAGTCACAGGTGGTGCAGCCCCAGGCAAGTGCAGAGATTGCACTGACATAGTCCTCTTTGGGAGGGGCTCATTCCTTTACAAAGTGGTTTGTTTGCTCTCAATTTTGGATAACTATTTAGACTTTGAAAGAGACTGGAGATTCTACAATGGCCCTCAACCTCCATATCTTTACCTCCGGGCTGAGCCTACACTTTGTTTATGTCTGTGCCTTGGCACCTAAGGATTTTTAGTTCCTATAGCTGGTTTAATGACTGTGTTAATCACCTCTATGCCCCCAGGCCTCCAGCTTCCTGCAATGTGTGAGCCAGGTTTTTATTCTTGTGGTGCCTCCTTTCCAACTTTTCTATCCTTATCTTCCATTGCTACTGGCATCCAGGGGTACAGGTCAAAGAGCTGCTAAGCATTTTATAATGCACAGGAGAATCTCCACAACACAGAACAATTCAGTGCAAAATATCGGTTGTGCTAAGGTTGACATGGTTAAAATCATGGCTGTGGGACTGAAAGGCTGGTAGAAATGTTTGGAAGTGGATAGGATGTAGGAATGTTCTTCAATGTTAACCCACTATATGATTACACACCAGTTTTTGAGAAAAGACCGAGTTTAATGTGTGGCAGGAGACTGGAGACAAGGCTCTCAAGTTGGCCTTCTCAAGGATGGGACATTGGGCAGTACTTATGACTCTGAAGAGCAAATATATAAAATACAAGTTGGTAGAGTCTGATTGGTTATTATTATTATTAACATATATTTTTTTTTTTTGCTTAGTCATGGTGTAACTTAAATTTGGAGCCAAAACTGCAACAGAATGTAAAATGTGCAGCCCCTCCTTCTGGAGTTATCCAAACTGACCATGAGTTGGGTGTCTTGGTTCTGTCTGTCATGGCTACTTTTGGTCTAGGCAGTGAAATGTCATTTCAAGGACAGTGAACATTCGTCCAGGTCTGTGATCTGTAACATCAAGTGATCTGTTAACTTATGACAGACTGGGAATTCTTTTTAATTGCTTAAAATGGGTAGGGATATTTTTGCCTCATTGTTGCCTTCCCACCAGCGATTCTTGGGAAGAAAGAGCAGATGATCATCATGGTTTCAGGATCAGATGATATTAAGGGTCATAGTGACTCGAAGGCAATTGCCTGAGGATCTTGGGTGTTACTCATGCTATTAACTGAGAGCATATGTAGGGCTTGGGTGATGATAATAAACATTCATATATGATCCTAGCCCATTGGTATGAGGCTCCCATCAGAAAATTCAAGATGGCTCATCAAAGGTGAAATTGAATACTATTTGATTATGTAGGATCTCTTGCTATAGTAATATAATATAGGGAAACAGAAGCTCTGTTAGTTCTTTAGCCCTCCAGCTGCATAGTAGTATTGGTGAAACCCATAGCATATTGGTCATCATTTATGAGAATGATATACTCTTAAATGCTCTAGACAGGAAGATAATATTTAATATTGTTACTGGGCAACCCCAATGTGAGATAGGTTGGTCTGTCTGTGGGTCCTCACCATGCACTTAAAAGGTACTCATAATGAGACTCAATTGCAGGCACACACAAAAGGGTAATAAAGGATTTATATACAAAAAAGGAGATGAAGAAAGGAATAACTCAGGGAGACATAGAGGGAGATAAATTGGTGAATGTGTTCTACCTGTTCTGTTGAGCTGAAACGCCAATAATGTGCTGAAAGTGGCGAAAAACTAAAGACCCTGGTTATAGACCATCCTGGCTGCTGACTCCACCCTCAGTTCCCAGCAATCCTCCTTTCAGTGGTGATGACATCATGGGATTTGCAGTCCTTGGTGTCTTGGATCTCTTTGGTCTGGGTTGGGGGTGGGGTCCATAAAACCTACTTGTGCAGTTTGTTCAGAACATTCTTTCCCCCCAATAAGACCACTAATATATATTAAAATTAATTGTGTTTAAGCTGTTTCTGTTTGTCTAGTTATTACTATTCCTTAGTTATTCAACACTGAGTAAAAGTATACCAAGTAGGAATTGAATTTTATTGTTAAGATACTATCATATCCATTATAATCTTCAGACATACTAGTTCTTTCTATTCTTTAGTGAAATATATTAGAGATTGTCAAAGATCCTCAACTAAACTTTAGTCAGGTTCCTGTAAGCCCTCTCAGTTTTGACGTTGACATTCATCCTTGTCAAACTGCATTCATTGCCCTGTGTGAGCAAGAGTATTTGCTAAGTCGATTAGAAACCCCATTCTCAATATCTGATGAAATTTTTCATGTCCACTTTTGGTAATGTGGTCCCTCTGGTGCTACCTTCAGCGAGAATCCTGTTAGGTCTATTAAACACATATCCCTATTACCTGTAAATGTTCATCTTAATAATTTTCCATCCACTGATCCCTACTCTGCTCTTTGGTTATAAATCCCCATTGTGTTATATTTGGAACTAAGTCCAATTCTTTATACTAAAGTCTGTTTTCTTCTATTGCGATAGTTTGAATAAAATCTATTTTTACTGTTTTGACTACTAACCAATTCTGGTACAATCCTAAAATATCAGTGTAAGCCATCTCAACAAACCTAAAGAACTGCCTAGTCCCATTACTATGCTAAGTGGTTATATCAGTTAGGAACTAACCAGGAAGCAGGTGAACATTTAAAACAATTTAATGCAGGCCAATGTTTATCTTGGAGATGGCAGAGCTGAAAAATCGAAGAGCACCCTGAGGCTAGGCAGGACCTGTCAATTCAGGAATATGAGAATTACTGTTCCTAGGCCAGAGGGATGGTGAGGAGGTGGGTTGCCAAGTCCCAGGGCTCAGGGGCACACAGCAGAAGCTGAGGCCACAGTGCACATGATCAGTAATAACTGGACCCGGGAAGAAGCGAGACCACTAATATATATTAAAATTAATAATGTTTATCCTGTTTCTGTTCATCTGGTTACTATTTCTTATTTGACACTGCATAAAAACAACTCTGAGAAGGACTGATACTCTCCTGGGAAACAATACCAGGAGATTGTCTAAATCAGAGGGATGCTCCTATAATGTAAAGCTCCAGGACTACAGGCCCTAAATCCCAGCTGCAGACTGTGCACTTTTTTTTTATTGCATAAAACAAAGGTTCTAGCCTCACTTTCTACATAAAACATTATTGTTCTATTTAATGGGGCTGTCATAGACCTAATAACCCCAAGGATTTGCAAGCATTTTAATGAAAAATACAGTAGGATTTTAAAAGTAATTTAGCCCAGGAGGACTGAGTTTGGATACCAGGGAGATTTATTCTTGGTAGTCAACAAAGCACTGTTACCTGGGGATGTAACCGCATTAGCACATATGAGTTTACGTGATAAGCTGTGCCAGTAAAGAGCAGAACCTGAAGACAAGTAGGAGACAGGAGAGGGGGCGTATGGAGGATGACAAGAGGCGAGGGGAAAAGGGAAAATGAGCTGCCTTGCAGAGACACAGTTTACCTCAAGAATAGGGGAACTGCCAGGGAAGGGTATGGGGTATTTTGTTACTATTTGTTTATTTTGCTGCTCTCTGTATATTTGCTAAATGTGTATTTCCTTATCACCCAGGTGACATCCACCTTAGCAAACCACCTTGTATGGGTTCATAAGGTTAAGTAATATGCAAAATACTACCTGGACTCTTATAGAACAGGTGTCCATATATTCTGATCTCTACCCTGATGGGTTAATGGGGCCTCAGATAGTTCATGGTTTCAGCTATTTCTTCTGGAATCCAGTAACACTGGCAGTCAGTTCCTTAATGTGATTGGGTTTTTGTCTCTGATGTTTCTTTAGGATCGTAACTTTAATCTTTGTATTAAAGACTCATCTAGGCTTGGGTCTTTCTACACTTAAATCCATGAACATTAGGTGATCTTTAGCCTGAATGCTTCTTCAGTTCTGGTAAATTCTCTTCTATAACTGTTTAGTGAATGCCCATCACAACTTTTGCTACCACAGTTATTTTTGTTTAAAACAAATGGATAGATTGCGTCTGTGAATATTCTGGTCTGTTTGGTATCTTAGACTCTTTTCTAATCAGTACTCTCTAGCATAAAGAAATCTGGCAGAGAATTTTAGTGAGGCATTTCAAGCCAAGTCACTTAATAAAATCTACTTTATTGTGAGCCAACAGAAACCAATTCTAAGGCTACAAATCTGCCCAGATTCTAGAATGAGAAATACTTTCCTTGGGAGCCCCAAAAACTTCAATTTCCTTAGCTACAACTAGTTTTGTTTTTTCCTTTAAAAAGGCAACAAATGTTTTTCTTGGAAGATACCATCTGCTTCTATGAGCAGGACAGAGCAATATAAGGAAGGCTCCTGATACAGCTAGCCCATAGAGAGACATTTAATTAATCCCTCATTTACTTTCAGCCTCATTCACTTTCTAATCTACCAAATGAGAGCCCAAAGCCTCCAGTGTTCTATTTTGGTGAAATGGCTCCTGTATCTTCAGTATTACGATTTTCTCTACCTGTTTTATCATCAACACACCTTCAGTTTCTGTCTTCCAGAAGTTGTTCTTTAAATACTTAATCTATTTGAAGGTGATCTCTAGGCTTTTATTACCCATTTGAATGAGCATTTTATATATAACATATAACAAATTTTTACTGGTATTACATTTCTTCCTTGTTTATACATATCTTATTTCAAACAGGATTTAAAACAAATTGCTTTAAAGATAGTTTTTGTCATTCAAATATTTATAAAATTTTAATCTCTAATACTAGAATCCTTGTACTCTAAATTGCAGGCTGTAGACAGTTGTAGCAGGTAGAATAACTCCCCCTCCCCAAATGTCCACATCCTAATGTTGGATCCAGGCCGTGTCTTAGCATGTAGCAAATCCGTCTAAGCCCTGGACAGGAGCCCTCAAGGAGGGTCGCTATGTGGCCGTATGACACCGAATTGGAGAGCCAAGGCACGGAGACGAGTCAGCACACCGGAGATCGATTGGTTCACAGCAGACTTTATTGCTAGGTTAACCTAGGGTCCCTGCCGGGGGAGCACTGGCGTAGCAGCCTCACCCTTGGAGGGAAGGACCTATTGCTGCTTGCGCGCTGGGATTTTATATGTCACAGAGTCACAGACAAGGAAGATAAGGGAAGAAATACGAGTCTGGGGGCTTTCCATACTAGCGCCAGAAGAACTGTGTGTAGGTAAGGGAGCAAAGGTAGAGCAACCTTGCATACTTTTACTGATTAACTTTTACTGGTTATAGTGTATTCATTTGCTTATTCCTAATCTCCAGAACCTGTGTTTATTACATTACAAGGCAAAGGAACATAATAGTTGCTTTGGAAATAACTTAAAATAGGGAGATCATGGGCAGCAGACCTGTCTCACTCAATGCTTCTCTTAGCAGTGTATTTCAATAAATCCACCTTTTCTGTTCTCAAATAAAACAAGACAAAACATAGGGAGAGGGGCCTCCCTGGTGGCGCAGTGGGTTAAGCAACACACTATGAAGCAAACAGCAGCCACCGCAGCACGAGTTCGATCCCTGCTGCCGGCCAGGGAAGGGACCCACATGGCGCAGCAGACCTCTCCTGCTGTGCCCGCTGCTCCCCTCAGCAGTGTACTTCCGTTGATCTGCCTGTTCTGCTCCCAGCTCTCTATGGTGAATCCTCTCACCCCCCACACCTCTGGCCTGTACCCCAGCTCTTGTATGCATAAATAAATAAATCTTTAAAAAAAAAACACTAAAAAAAAAAAACATAGGGAGATTAGCAGGTGGATAATTATCACCTGTATTATTCAGGTATTCACAGTGCAAACAAAAGGGTCCCTAAGCAGAAGGAAGCAGAAGAAAAGCACAGTTTTAGAGTAAATGCAACAGGAGATAAAGTAACCACCATTGCTGGCTTTGAACATGAAAAATAACTTCAAGTTGAAGAATACCAAAGAATAATGGCAGCCTTAAGAAGCCTGAAAATTCAAGGAAACAAATACTCGTCCACCCCATACCTAGTTTTTGCCCATTGAGAATCATTCGGAACTTCTCATCTCTGAACTATTAAGTTTGTGTTGTTTAAACTACCAGATTAGTGATAGTTACTTTAGTAATATACCATGTTCAAGATTCCTTCTGGGATTTCTACTGCAGTTCAGATTTAAATGGGCAAATCTAGCTTGGCAGAACTAGTTAGTCTTCATTTAGCACAATAGTTATATCTTTGTGAAAGCCCAGTAATAATATCAATATATACTAGTTTTTTAATGTGGTTTTAAGTACAATTCTTGAATAAAATTAAGGAGAAAAATTGCCACATTAAATAACCTAAATATTTATGGCGATGTTGAGTTTTATTAAAAACATTTCCAACTCAGCCTTAATGCTGAGCTGGTGCTTTGAACTGACTATAGCTTCTAATTTCAAGTCAGTTAGAAGAGTTGGCATCTACTTGCCTTCAGACTACTGTCAGTCCTAGGATCAATATTTATTAACACCAAAGAGGAACATTTGCTCCAGGACAGATGGCTTGCACCACTCCTTTCCCTAACTCTCTGTAATGAGTCAATACTTATGAATCACTGTTCCAGACTCCTACCAGGAATGCAGTGGAAACCACTAGTTAAAACTCTACCAAAGAAGCTCACTCATCTCATCTCAAAAATCTGTCACTACAACTGGCTCCCCAGTAGGCAGACTTGGCAAATAGGTCAACAGACTTTCCTGTTTTGTTCATCATTCATGGACTCTGGTTAGGTCAGGGAGCTTAACAGGTTGCTGTCTTTGTAAGATACGGTCTTGGGGTAAGAAAACAAATACCTTTAGCCCCGGATTCAACACAGGTAGAAATGATACCTTGAGAAATAAAACATCAAGGCAGGGGATAGGAAAAGTAGCCAAAATTGATGAGAGGGTCCAAAAACAACAAAAAAGAAAAAAAAAAATCATTGCCTAAAGGCAGTTCAAAACAACTGGCGGGCATGCTTTCCTTTTCAGTATACAAAATTATAACTCTTTTAAGGCTAATTAGGAATTATCATACAGTTAAGGTCACTCTTCAGATAACTGGGGAAACTATAAAAAGCATGCATTTGGAAGGAATTAGAATTCCTTTTCTTGGCTATGGTAACCACAGTGGAAATTATCTAGACCCACTCCATCAAGCATGACATAAACTCATGACTTTCTAAAATTGCAAACCAAGTTGTCTGTCGATTTGAATTTGAATTTTTGTGTGTGTACATGTAATGTTACATTATAACATTGCATATTTCAGGAGAGGTCTGCTGCGCCATGTGGGTCACTTCCCTGGCTTGGGATTGAATTTACACGGCAGTGACTGCAGAATCCCCACAGTGCAGTGCCCAAACCCTATCAACGCCAGGGAGGCCCTCTGTTCATTTTTACTAGGGTTCTTTTGTTGTTGTTTTCTATAATCTTTGTATATTTTGGATATTAGCCTCTTGCTAGATTTATAATGTGCAAATATCTTCTCAGTAGGATCCCTTTTTGTTTTGATGATAGTTTCACTGTTCAGCTTTCTAATTTGAGGTGGTCCCATTTGTTTTTACTTTTGTTTCCCTTGTTGCAGTCAAATCCCCAAACACATCTCTAAGGCAGATGTCAAGGACCATATAGCCCTTTCCTGTTTTATGGTCTTAATTTTTACATCGAAGTCTTGAATTCATCTTTTTTTTTTAATTCATTCTTGAATTAATCTTTGTGTATGGTGTTAAAGTGTTCTAGTTTCATGCTTTTTAATGTAACTGTCCAATTTCTCAACACCATTTCCTGAAGAGTTTCTTTGCTCTATTCTATGTTCCTGGCTTGTCATAAATTAGTGAAGCTAATGTGCTGCTACCGTGATTACAGCTGCTGCTTTTCACCCCAGTAAACCTTAAACTGTCACAGGTTCTTGTCCCACAAAGTCATAAAAAGGAATTTGCAGTCTTTTTAGATTAGCAGAAAGAAGCAAACTTTATTCAAGAAAGTACAGAAAAGTTTATTTAGAGAAAAGAACAAAAACAAAGACCCTAAGGAGGGGCAGAAGACAGAATAGGCCTGTGTCTAAGGGATATTTAACTTTTTCTTCCTCTAAAATCTCATCACCCACTTTTGTGACTGACTTTCTCAGTGACTGTACTTCTCTAGGCAACTGTGTCCAGCTAACAGCTCTTAGTCTCTTTCATTGCCTTTGTCCAAGTTCTCTTAAAATTTACCCTTCTTGTTAACCTTAAAATTTACTGTCCCTATTAGCCCTCCTGGAGTTCTCTGTCCTTATCTCAGCAGCTATTTTTTTTAACTCTCCCAAAGTCACTGCCTGTCCCGTCCCTGAAGCTGCCTAATTAACCCTAATTTGCTCTTGGACTCATTAATCCATAAATGTGAGTTTCTGAGCTATTCTGTTCCACTGATCTGTTTTGATAACAGTAACACACTATTTTGATTACTGTAACTTTATAGTATAGTTTGACGTCAAGGAGTTCAGTATCTCCATTTTTGTACTATGTTGAGGATTATTTTGGCTACTTGAGAATGTTTGTAGTTCCAAATAAACTTTTGTTTTGGTTGTTCTATGTGTATGAAGAAAGCCATTAAGATATTTTTAAGAAAAGATTTATTTATGCATGCAAGAACTGGGATGTAGGCCAGAGATGTTGGGGGAGGGGAGGTTCAGAGGATTCACCAGACAAAGTGAGGAGCAGAACAGGCAGATGTACTGAAATGTACTGCTGAAGGGAGCAGCAGGCAAGACAGGAGTCTGCTGTGCCGTGTGCATTATCTCCCTGGCGGGGATTGAACTTGCATTGCAATGGCTGATAATAGCTTGATAGCACTGTCTTTAACTCCTGTGCCACTTGGGAGGGCTGCCGTTGAGATTTTGAAGGGAACTACATTGAATTGGTTTTGCTTTAGATAATTTTAATTGTTAATTCTTTGAAACAATGAGAAAGGAATATCCTTCCTTTTCTAATTTGATCGCTGAACCTAAGCTGGGTAGAGCCAGGGTGGTACATAGATGAGAAAACAGACTTTTTAACCATATAAAATTTGTTTGGTCACTGGTCATTAATTCAAAGAGAACAGTTTTACTGATATGAAATAAGAACACTGAATTTTGTTCTTCTGGAGGATTAAGAAAAAGAGCAAATAGCTGTCTTTGTTTACAAAGATATATTTTACAGAATTATTTAATGATCTTAAAGTTACTAAAAACATGTATTCTAGAGTTGTCAAAATTCTCTCCATGAATTTTAAATATGAATACATTAGTAAAAGAGTAAAAGAGAAATTGTCCATGAATAACAACAACAACAAAAATGAAAATGCTCATGGTTAAAGAACTGATATAAGCAGATTGTTAATTATTTCTGAAATACATTTAAAAATAAGTAGAATGACAGTGTTAAATTCCTATCAAACTTGTAGAAGTTCATATAAATTTAGACTACTCAGTTTTCCATGCAACTTAGAATATTAAATAAGTCTTATGTTCAATAACACTTAAAATAAAGGAAGAACAAATCTTTCACAGTAGCTAAGCCAAAAAGATGTTACCTAGAATTTGTTTCTAATCAATATGTTGTTTTAAAGGTCTGAAACACTTAAATAAGATCAGATTATGAGACAATATTTATCCATTTAATGAACATTTCAAAGGCATATATAGAAGAGTCACATAGTTTTAAGTAAAATTAGCTTCCATTTTAGTTAACTAGGTTTAATTAAATATCTGAAGATAAAGATAAACACGACGTAAAATTTTTGCTTGGCAGGTACATTCCTAAAAGGTAATGAAAGACCTTTACCACTAGTTAGATTGAGTGTTAAAAAAAAAGCAAAAACCTTAGTCGTTTTAATTGGGACCAAGTTAAACCTATTTTAATCTTAGACTGTTGGATCATACATAAAAGTACTTTAATACCTTATTTCCTTGTATACATGTTCTCCTTATTCTTTTTTATTAGTTTCATATATATTACTTTTAATTCTTAAAACCTGAATTTCTAGTGAAATATAAAAAATTGCAGATTGTCTACTATATTCATATTCTGTGAATTGGCAGACAATAAAACTTTTAATTTTGATGTATACTTTTCCTCATAGTAAATTTCCCATAGTAAATTTCTGATATCTTAAGTTTATTAGTAATAGTAGCAGAAGTAGTAAACTTAGGCTTATTTATGATTTAGCATCATTTTCTTTGCAAACTGTCTAGACTATATTGAATTCTCATAACTTAACAAAACTCCAAAGTCTAAGTTAGCAAAGAATAGTCGAGAGTGGTAAAACTATTGCTGGAATGTTAATTTAGAAATTTCTGTCACATATTATTACCTATACTGTTTACTTCCACTATGTTTAGATTAACTATTATAATGTAGGTCAATATTAGTCACACATATTTTAAGCTATTTTTCTTGTTAGGTAACATGAGTTATTTCGATTAATGAACCGATGCATGTAAAATAAGAATATTACACTAATGTTATTAATTGTAAAGACATCTCTGTTTGAATTAACCCATTTTAAGCTTATTTTCTTTTTTTTTAAAGATTTATTTATTTATGCATACAAGCACTGGGGTACAGGCCAGAGGTGTGAGTGGGTGAGAGGATTCACCACAGAGAGCGGGGAGCAGAACAGGCAGATCAACAGAAGTACACTGCTGAGAGGAGCAGCGGGCACAGCAAGAGCAGTCTGCCGCGCCATGTGGGTCCCCTCCCTGGCCAGCAGCTGGGATCAAACTCATGCTGCAGTGGCTGCGGTTTGCTTCATAGTGTGTTGCTTAACCCACTGTGCCACCAGGGAGGCCCCACTTATTTTCATTTACCAAAAATTATCCCAATTTACATTAACTTGAAAATATTTGGGTTAATTTCTATCACTTTTCTAATTTTTAGAAATAATCATCTCTATAAATATTTATAAATTAAAACCCATTTTCCAAATTGGGTAATAACATCTGGAGGAAGAAAATAACATAAATATATCAGAGGCACAGAAACATATAAACATCAAATTTGACATAACCACAGACCTTATATTTTTCATTTAATTATTTTCATGTCATTTGTCAGGGAAATGGAAAAACTCGTAAGGCTAGACTCAAATTTTCTCTCTGGCAGTTGGAAAAGTTCAGATGATCTCAGATGACTGAGCTTAATATCCAAAGAGAGATATAAGTATTTTTGCGTATTTGTCCTTAGTGTGTTTTGGCAGGGGAACCTGATAGTTGCTTAGATTAAATAGGGCTTATTTTTTCTTCTTGTCTCAAAGTTTGCATTTTAAGGGAGAGACCCTGAACTGCTTTTAAAGTTGCATTTTCTGATCTTGCAAAGGTTGATAAGGTAAGAGTGCCTATCAGCTTAGAGAGAGCAGTTACAGCAGAGACTTTAAAGAGGGCAGCTATAGCTGGGAGGAGACCAGGGGATATAGATGGAATGGGTCAAAAGGTGAGGAGAACTCAGCCACTCTCTCAAGTTTAGATAGGTGTGACAACAGATTTCATTGCCTAAAGGGAGGCAAGTCTCTCAACACTGCATTTGGAAGCCTCCAAATACCAGTTAAAATACTTTCACATATTACGTGTGGATCTTTTTCTAATTATGCATGTCGGTAACGAAGTTAGGAATTTCAGACATACCTCATTTTGGCCCATGGCGTTTTAAATTTTCCCAAGTTACATGGATCCATGTAAGCTAAAACCGTACAAGATTAACTAGTTCTTCAGCATAAAACCTGACAGTGGTACATTAGACTTGAACATTCCCAAACATGAATTCCCATTTTTCCTGACATAAAGGGCCTAATGGATGGCAAGATCCCAGCGTTCCCTTGAAGGCAATTAAATCCCTCAGTAGCAGCAATTACAAGACTCTAAAAAAGTTATGGGTCCTCTCACATGGATGGTTCCTAATAACTGCAAAGAAACACCAGAACCTCAACCTGGGAGTAAGTACAGATCCAGGGGTCCAAGTCCAACAAAGATTAGTTGCAAATAATCTGTGTGGTAGTAGGTCTGATGGGAAGATTTTGTTGGACCACTGGGAAGGTGACTCTGGACCCTGTTCATTGCACAACTGTCCAAAAGAAAACTTGCGAGCTTTCAGAGAGAATGGAAACTTGTGAAACTTGGTTAGTGCCCCCAATTTACAGGTTATTAGAAAAGGGCTTATAAAGAGGAAAAACTGCAAGGGGACTTTCTAGTCTGTGTAAGTTATTTGTCAAAATTATGATTGGCTACTAAGTTTCTAGCCAAAACATCCACTGGAAGCATCTTCTGGGTAGCTGTACTCTGAAACATTTTTCCTCTTTTGGGTGGTGGTTGCAAAAGCTGCAATTCTCTAACGGCTCCCTACCCTCTGCTATAAATGCATTTGTCAGTCTCTTTGGAACTTTTCCTTTACCTTCAATAAGTCCACGATAAAGCCTAATTTTTACTAGCTCAACACCATTACTTGTTCAGTATGGCACACTACTTAGTACTATGAAGTAATTAAAGTATTCTAGTAATCAGCAATGATTAGGAGAATACTGTAGTTTTCCTTTCTTATTTGCCATGTATAAGCCACTATTTGTTGTTTCCTTATCTCTATGGAGTAACACAAAAATGTATGAAATGTCTATATAATGATTTAACCTGTACAGCAATTTCCCTTCTGAGTAGAAATGTGATTGTTGTACATTATCCAAAGTACTTATATTTAATATTATTAACCATTCTCACATTCTTCAACCGTCTTACCCTCTTTCTAAACCTTCCCACTGGCAACTCTTCTGCTGTCTTGTTTGGGTTACAGCCTCAGTCAAACTTTTTAATACAACCACCACAGCCATTCAACCCAGCCTCTCCTCCCACACACACAGCCCAAAGTCATTATACTTGGAAATCACTAAAATATACACATTCTTTTCTCCTTAGCACTGCATTATCTTTAGCACAGAAGACATTTTATGGCACATAGTTGAGCTTACGAAACATGTTAAGATAATCAGTACTGTTAAATTACTCAATGTGAAAAACAGTACTACTTTATCATAAATATTTTATAACTTTCCATTTTTTATAATACAAACAAAAATAGGCATTACGCTTATAGTAAATACCACATTTAAATGAGTTTATTTTTTAAAAGTTGAGAATACAGTTTTAAGCTGACTTAAATGTGGAATGATGGAAACATTTCAAATAACAGCTTGAAATCACTGCTCTGGACTTAATACTTTCTTAACATAGGTCAATATGAATCCTTAGGATAATTATCCTGATAAGTTTGCAATTCAACATTAATCATTATGTTAAAAATCACATGTGCAAAGGAAAGACGTGATTGCTATATGGAAATTTTTATGTACACATGGTTAATTAGGCACCACTGAAGTCTATTTTTTTTTACAGTCCCTAAGAGGTTACTTATGATCTTTGGGGAAAAATTTAAATCTCCCATAATAAAGACTTTCAGTAGTTTACTGTCTAAATGATCTTTTGTTTTCATTAAGTTTTACAATGTAACATTCAAAAGTTCTGAAAATATCACTTGGTTTTTTTTTTTTTTTGGTTCAACCAGACCTTTTTCTTCTATGATCACGACCTCATGGTGCTGGTTATCGAGTCTCTTTGGTAATATCAGGAGTACTAAGGGCTCCAACTATCATTACCAGTTCTCAGGACATTTCCCAACTTTTTATCTTGCATCCCAGTGTATTCTGTAATAATCTTTAGAACACAATTCCCAACTTTTCCTTCCTTTCCGATATCTCAAAATAGGATCACCCCTTTTTCCTTCTTTTGCTAAAATTTAATTCAGTCAAGCACTTGTTCATATAGCAAGAGATATTAGGACAAATTTTCTATATCTTCTAAGAGACAGAAAGGGATACAGTAAGGTCTCAGCTTTCCTACTGAAATACAAAATTCCACTTGAGCTTGATGTAAGAAAAATACTTAAGCAATTTTCCAATGCATTTTAAATGCATGTCAAAAGAAATCCTAGGAAATAATGATAAAACTAAAAAGCAAAAAATATTTACTATAAAAGCAAGAACTTTTTCTTAACTGTAGAAATATGTGTGGCAGACTGTTATTAATGATCCAAGGAATCCTACTTCCTGCTATCTGTATCTTTATGTAACCCCCTCCCATACAGTCTGTAGACTTGACCATGTGACTGACTTTGTTCAGTGGAAGATGAACAATTTTTATGGAAGCACAGGCTTGATAAACTCTTGCGTATTGGGCTTGTTCTTTTCCAAAAGAAAATCAGAGAAATAAGCCCAGTCTAGCCTACTGGAGGATGAAAGGTCATGTAGAACAGAAACAATCAAGATCACTGAATCATGAAAAATTGTTAAGACATCCTTGTTTCAAACCACCAAATATTAGAGTTCAGCAATAGGTAAAGCTATACTTTGTGGAACTTCATCATGTCTGTCTTCAGGGCAGCATATGAATAAAAGTTAAAGCTATATACTTAATTAGAAAAAAACATAAGTTTCTCAGTAAACTGTAACATTAGACGTGAGCTTGTTCCCTGTTGTATCTCCCCTCTTCCTCACCTAGTTGATCCATTTAAATAACTATTTACAAGACTCAACAAGTAGTTACAAGACTGGTATCCTATACATTCCAGAGATATATCATGTAGAACCTGTATCAATGAACAACGAGTACATGAGAAATATTTTTATTTTTAAATACTAAGTTGTACATTTCATATAAAAGATGGGAGTCTAGTCTGTTTTTAAAAATTAACTGCACATGCTAACACTATCTTTACATTTTTTTACAGAAGCCAATTTTTCTATATTTATAGCTTTATCCCATAGCTTTTATAAAATCATAATCTCTTCCATATATTTCCAATTCCCCTTAAAAAATAAATTCATACAAGATGTTTTTATTTAACACATTAAAACTTAATTGGTTATAGCATAACTGCCCAGCTTTCCAGCATTCACTGAATATTTTTCCAGTACAGGGAAGCCAGTAAGTTGGAGTAATTAATTCTCAGTATTTACCTTTATTAAAAAGAGGTTTTTGGTAGTGAGAACAAATAATCTCTCATTTGTTGCCTGAAAGCCTAAAATAGGATCATTGGTTTCTATGCTAGCTACTTGCTGCTTAGCAACCTGCCCTATTTGTCTGCCTTCCTTTCTGTTGTAAAGTACAGTGGACATGGGGGTGGGCTGACGATAGATGAATACTCGACGGAGGCACTCACAAAGGGCTGCGTAAGAGTGATTTGGAGCACAGGCAAAAAATTTTTTGTCTCTCTTGGACGCTTGAACGTAACCTGCCAAGAAATGAGGAAAAATTACATATTAGACAGGAAGAGAAAAACTGGGACTTCACAATGAGTATTTCTTAATCTCATTACAAATTAAAATGCCTAAAATATATATACGTATTTTCTTAATACCCAATATTGGTTGAATTATGACCCATATGGGTTAGTTATAATGAATCTCTCCCAACCGGTGCAAAAATACAGCCTTAATTCCTAATGGGCAAAACTAATAGGGTTTCCGATGTTTACAAAAACAAAACAGAGTTCCACATAATTAATGAATAATTAAAACACTAAAGTATGTCAAGCTATCTTTATATTGCAAATATAAATATTAGGCTCATCAATCACAGATATGACATAACAGAATATTTAACAAAGAAATGGGAAAATGTCTATAGAATACCATTATAATGTAGTCACCTATCTAAAAGACTAATATAGACAGTGTATTCTCTTGTGAATTCTTTTTTAGTGGTATTTTTATACACTAACACCAACACAATAACGGTTTTGTTATAGAACCTTGAGACCACTGCAAGCTCAAGAGAAAGTTCAAGTATCTAATTTAAAACTTAAGGACATCCCTTAAAAACAAATTTTTTTTTCTAAGTTTCTCTCTTCAAAATTTAACTTTAAAGATAAAAAGGACATTTGTAACAACATGAAATAAAAACTGTAACGGTGATGTAAATTGAGGTTTCCTCAATGACTGAGCAACCGCTGAGCACAAGTAGATCAATATTGGTTTTTAATACAAAGCAGGTTTATCAAGTCCCTTGTTCATATTCTAATACCAGATCGCTTAACTGGAATAAACAAATGACTGGTCATTTTAATCAAAATGGCTAGATAACCACTCTGATTTATATTCCGTGTTGATCTGCTGTACCAGCATAAAAAGCTTAATCCTACTGTTCCAAAAGTACTAACATTCATTAGCAGTAGCACAAGCACAAGTCAATCCAAACGTAATTAGGACAGTTCAAGTTTTAAAAAAGGAAAAAAGAAACCTTCAGAAAGATGACAGTAATCTTTTTTATATTGGCAAAAGCTGCCGAAGAGCTTGTTTTCTACCTAAAGCATTAAAAGTTGCTATATGCTCCCACATGTCATCTTGTTTGCTGGAGTGTGGCTGCCAGAGCAGGGCATCGACATCATGGCGCAGACAGAAGCAGGGCATTTCTTTAGGGTCCACTATGACAGAGAAGAGGTACTGGTTGCTTCCAAGATTCACCTAAAATAAAAGTGACAAAATCTAACTTGATTCAACAAATTAATGAAGAGGATGACAACACCACAAAGTATTACATGTCTACAACTATTCTAAACTTTTTATTTCTATCTATAATGCTTGGTGATTAACCAGAAGAAATGCTTTCATAGTTCAGATATTCATGTTTCATAGTTCAGGAACACAAGATAGTGATGAACTTCATGGAAGTCTAGCCAATGAAATCCTTTGTGTCAAGATCACTTTGCACTCTGAAAGATACCAGCCTTCCTCATCTCCTTAAACTCTTCATGGAATCTTAACTTCTCTAGAAATCTTCATCTACCTTCTTTTTGGTTTAGCCACAGCAAACACAGCACCAGAAATCATGGTAGTTCTTCCCTGTGGAGGAGACTCCCCAGAGATGTTCTTCCACACTGAAGAAGAAAATGAGTGTTCAAACTGCCATTCTAAACTTTTATATACCTATTTTGAATGACTCGTCCATAAAGTCCTAGGAAGAAATGTGCTATTGTTAAGTCTACTTCAAAACTGAGAAAAGTCATGTACCGGGCTTTTAAGTAATATGTTCAAGGTCAACCTGGTAATTAGTCATGGAGTTGTGATTTGAACACAAAGTCCTGTTCTTTTTTTTTTTTTTTAAGATTTATTTTTATTTATGCATACAAGCACTGGGGTACAGGCCAGAGGTGTGGGGGGTGAGAGGATTCACCACAGACAGAGCGGGGAGCAGAACAGGC
>JAGFMF010011395.1:3065170-3205592 GCA_019455555.1 Galemys pyrenaicus | reverse complement strand
TCCCCTCCCTGGCCGGCAGCAGGGATCGAACTCGTGCTGCAGTGGCTGAGGTTTGCTTCATAATGCGTTGCTTAACCCACTGCGCCACCAGAGAGGCCCCAAAGTCCTGTTCTTAATCGATCTAACCTATCAATAGTTTAGTAGCTAGTTTAAAGCACGATATAATGCACCAATTATGTAACTAGAATATGTTTAAACCATAGAACACAAATATCATGTTTACAAATCTAATTTCCAAGAACAATAATAGCTACTAGGATTTATAAGCACATTCTATAACAGGCATGTTATAAATATCAATCTCAACAATTAGAAAACTGTTAATGTCTTTTTAATAGGTAAAAGAACAGACTTGAAAAGACTAACTTGTTTAAGTTACATGCAAAAAAAATGCAATGGTATTCAAACTCAGCTCTCTTATTTTTTAAAGATTTATTTATGTGTAGAAGAACTGGGGTACAGGCCAGAGGTGTAGGGGGATGAGAGGTTCCACCAGAGATAGCAGGGAACAGAACAGGTGGATCTACTGAAATACACTATTGAGGGGAGACAGTAGAGAGGTCTGCTATGCCATGTGGGTTAGTACCCTGGCTGGGGATCAAACTCAGATTTTACCCCTACACCACCAGGGAGTCCCACAATCTGTTTACTTACACATATTTACTTTGGTACACTGTGTAACAGTTACAGTGTCAATGCCAAGAATGATTCTTATGTTACAGTCCTGCAATACTGATCACTGCTCATTTTATCAAGGTGAGACTCATAACTGGATCCCATCTACAATATTTTATTTCATGGAGACAGGTTCCAATGATATGGTCTTAATTTTGTCTAATGTTTGTAAACCCTTTCAGCTTCTGTTTGTCTGTGAAGGCCTTTATTACCTTGCTTTGCCTGCATCCATTAAGTGTTGGTATTTTATACATTCTGTTCTCAATATATTTTTAAATTTCTCTTATGATTTGTTCTTTGATTCATTACTTTTTCAGAAGCAAGTTATCTCACATATGTGAATCCTGCAGTTTTTTTTTCTTATAATTGATTTCTAGTTTCATGCCATTGTGGGTTAGATGACTGTTATATCACAATATTTTAACACATATTTAGACTTGTTTTGTGGGCTAACATATAATCTATCCCAGAGAATGTTGTACGGTGCTTGAGAATCTGTAGTCTGTTGTTTTGAAGGAAATGTACTAAATTTATCTGTTAAGTTCATTTTATTCTAATGTGTCATTCATTTAAAGCTGACAATCATTTACTGATTTCTGTCTGATTGATCCATTCACTTTCAAAAGTAGGTATTCTTTTAAATACTATTATTGCATTGCCATTATTGCTCCTCTTTATGTCTATTACTATTTGTTTTATATATTTAGGAACTCCTATGATCAGTGCATTGATATTTACAAGTATTTGTAATCTGTAGGAAACCACTAAAAACACACCCCAATACATCAAGATAATGTCAAAGTATAATCCAACCATTAAATCAGAGATTGAAACAGCACTAGAAAATGCTTGTCATAATATTAAACAAGGGAAAAACGTGAAGTTATACATTATAGGGTCATATACATAATACACATTTGGACATTTAATTATCTCACCTGAATAATTTCACAAATTTTTAGAAATATCATTATCAAGACTTACCACATGAGTAGTTTTTAATGTAATACCATCAAATCTGCATAAACTGGAGCTCTCCTCAAAGAAAATATCACATTCTTCTAACTCTTGGGCATTACAAGGAGGTTTTTCTTTATCTGGATTTGGATTCTTGGCGGGTGGGGGGAGAGGGATGATAAACAAAAATAAGAGAATGGATTTCTCATTCTTAAAGTTAAGATTATAACAATAATTAAAATTCAGACCCATGACCAATTGAAAATTACAATAAAAACAAACAATATTTTATTATTCCAACATTCATTCATAACATCTATTATAAATGTTCTACATACTCAGAGTATATAGAGTACACACTTAAAGAAAACATGAACATATATAGATGATTAAACACACATAAACTTCTAAATATGAATATGTAAAGTGGAAAACAAAATAGATGACTGACCACTAACCAGACAGTACAGAAAAAAAGACCTGTGAGCTAAAATACAACTAAATCTATATAAAATGAACATGGAGAAGACAAACTAACACAGAGGCCTCTAGAGACCTGTGGAACAACAGCAAGTGGTCTGACATGAGTAATTAACTAGAAGGGGCCAGGAAGAACAAAAAAGTCAATTTTTTTTCAAATTTGATGAGAACTATAATTATACAGATTTAAAAAAATCAAAGCACCCAACCATACAAACATTAAAAATAATCACTGCAAGTCACATAATGAAATTGTGATAAATCTTAAACAAATGAAAACAAAAAAATCCTACAGATCAATATTCTTTAGAGATGCAAAACAAAATATTAGTGGACCAAATCCACCAGTAATATGTAAAAGGATAACACATCATGACAAGTGGAGTTTATTCCACAAAGAAAATGCATTTGACAAAACTATGCAACTTTTCATGATAAATCCTCTAGAGATAACCAGAAACAGACATGATAAAAAGCATCCACTTAATGATGAAATATACTTTTTTCCAAGATATGAGAAAAGAGATGTTTGTTTTCACTATGTTCGTTTTACAATGCATTCTTTTTTTTTTTAAGATTTATTTATGCATAGAAGAGCTGGGGTACAGGGGAGAGGTGTGGGGGTGAGAGAATTCACCACAGACAGAGTGGGGAACAGAACAGGTGGACTGACTGACATACACTGCTGAGGGGAGCAGCGGGCCAGACAGGAGAGGTCTGCTGCACCTTGTGGGTAACCTCCCTGGCCGGGAATAGAACTTGTGCTACAGTGCATTCTAACCAGTGCAGTAGGGCAAGAAATAAACGATTTGAAAAATACAAACACCTTCAGTTGCAGAAGTCGAAAATCTGTTTTAGTCAAATGTAACTAACTTAAATATACCAATACTGATTTGATATCAAGTTTAAAAGGCAATTTGCAATGATTACCTACACTCCCAAAACATGTCCTCGCTATCACCATTATTGACTCTCCAAAGCGCTATCACACTGTTTTTTGACTAAACAGGGCAAAGCAATGTGATGGTTTGCAAGAGGACTGTTAAAATTTTGTACTCTTACATGTGACCGGTGATCCCTGAAATTTTCAACTACTGCCAGAAAACAAGAAATTTGGTTTCTCCATTTTTATCATGTTTTCTTTTGACATTTTAAATATTTTTACTTCTCCTTTCTACCTTCGAATGCAACCTACCCACAAGTATGAATAGTTCGTCCATACATATGTGATAGATATACCTCCGGATAGTGTAAAGTTGCCTAGAAAAATTCAGTGATAAGTAGAATTTCACAAGGCTATCATAAAATCAAATTGTACCCCAGTCAAACTGTCAGTTGATTCTTCTAAGGAATCAAATACAGGGACATACATACATGCACAGGTAAATACAGACATATGCTCTGTACAACATGTCCACACACATATATACCCACACAGCATAAGGAATAAATATTAGAATTTTAAGCAATATACAAACACCAGGTCAGCTAATCTGACTCTTACATTAGAAAAAGTATTAGGTAGGGGCTCCCTGGTGGTGCAAGGGGTTAAGGCACAGCACTATAAAACTATTCACAGCCACTGCAGCACAACTTTGATCCCCAGTCAGGGAGCCAACCCACATGACACAGCAGACCTCTCCTGTCTCACATTCTGCTCCCACTCTATCTCTGGGGAATCCTCTCACCCCCCATATCTCTGGCCTGCACCCCAGTTCCCACATTAAAAATAAATGTAAAAAAAAAAAAAAAAAGAAAATGAAAATGAAAAAAAGGAAAAAAAAAACAGCATAATCCTCACAAAACATACTTCTGGATTCTGGGAAAGTCATACCACAGTTGGAATTTCTTACCAGTTCTTCAGAAGTCAAATGCATCAAACGTTCCGCTATTGCAGCACATTGGGCTGAGTCTCTTACAAGTTCCCCTTGTTTATCACCAACTACTAGCTCTGGCCATGTTAGTCCTTCATTTTTCTTAATCAAAGATATCTCCAAGCTAGAAGTTTAAATGAGAAGAATGGTATTAGCTATTATAGAAATAATCAATAGCAAACAGAAGACTCTTCCACAGAAATTACCCCTCTGGCATCCAGAGGATGTTTTACCAAAAAGCATGTCCTGTTTATTTTTTCAGTTTTTTGAGTTAAATCATGATCATTTTAGCTTTGCATGATGGATAACTTATGGCCCAAGAATGAGTAATTTAGATTTAATGAGTAAACAAGAAAGTAACTAGAAATGGTGTGTCAAATGGCTTGATACAGGGAGTGACTGGAAACAGTAAGACTATCCAGAAAGTACTACAGTCCAGTATCTTCCTCCAAACTTAACAGAAAACCAGGCCAACAGCATGGGAATGGTGGGATGGTGACCATAGGTTGGATGCGGGTGGGCATGTAAAGTTAATTGGAAAACAACTAAAACCAAAGGTATTACTTTATATGTGAAGTCAACAATGACCTTTGTTTTCACAAACAATAACAATATTATTAATCGAAGGGTGAGACTCGTTAACAAATGTTAGCTTTTAAAATATATATATTTTAAAGAAATATGGAAATTAAGTTTTAACTTTAATATGGGGGGGAAAGCTAATGTGTCAACTTATGTAAAATCTAAGCCACCTAACACATTACAAATGCACTAAAAAGTACCTACTAAGAAACCTTGAGATTAAGGATTGACACAGCTAAAAAGGGAAGCTAAATCAGGGCAGATTATAGACACAGGAGATTAGGAAGTTGTCCATGTGCCCCTTGAACAAGGGAAATCCAAGTAAGCTGCTTTGGGTGCTAGTTACAATACAGAAAGAGGCTGGGTGATAGCAGCTGTTCCACAGCAAAGCAAGCTTTCCATGTCATCTTTAGTGCATGTGTGCCATGCTAACCCATGCCCTGGAACATAACTGCAAACAAGCAATTGTAAGACCACAGTAACTATTATCATAATTACCAAATAGATGATACAAACTTACCTATTCTTTTTCAAGGTTGTTATTATCACCAACTCATGAATTACAGTACTTTAAATTTACTGAAACTATTTTTAAGAGACTATACAAAATATCTCTTATGTAACATGAGCTACAATATTAGCATTAAAATTACCACCATAATCAATAATACCCAGATTTACTTACATGTCCTAAGGAGAAAGTTAATCTTGATAATGATGATAAGGATAATGACAGAAGCCTCTAAGTATAATGCTTGCCACATACGAAGTGCTGGCTTAAGCACTTTACATGTTTTTACTTATTTATTACTCACCACAACCCAAAAGTAAGTACTATTATCTTCCTTATACAAATAAGAGGGAAAAAAAGGCACTGAGAGTTTTTAAGTAACTTGCCATTGTCACAAGCTGGTAAAATAGTCTGGCTCAAAGTTCTTGTTCTTCACTACTGTACTATTCTGCCTCTCTGCAAAAACATACATAATAACTATAAAGAATTTTTCTCCAGTGACCAAAATAAATACTGTTCTTAGTAGCTGCTACCTAAATAAGTTAGAAGAGTTCATAAATCAGTTACATGGACTTTCTCAACTATCATAAATCTGCATACCTAGTCAATGCACTCCTCTTAGTACTCCATTTCTACATTTTAAAACTAGTACAATGTACTATTATGAGTGAAAAGGAACATTAAAATCCTGTACCTTTTAAGCTAAGACTAGTTAACAAATCCTTCCAAAGTGAGAGGGAATATCATTTGGAAATGAGATATGAATAATTTAATCAGGTAAAGAGAAAGCATGTATTTTAAATCAATAATACCACCTACACATCACTGTAATTACCTTTTGTAACATAAAATTGCAATCAAATAGCTCAAATTTAATGGAAAACAATACTGGGGCATGTTCATGTATTAAATGCCAAAACTATCTGCATAAGGTCCAGCTATTCTCCTAGACCTTTGCTTGATGACATTTTTAACAAAATGTTCTGGCTAGCTTGCTGGTCTATAAATGCCACCCTCATATCTCCCAGATACATAAAATGTTTAAAAAAAGTATGTGGAGATATATTTTTTAATGAACATTTCATAGAACTGAATTATTGAAATAACGTATAAAAAAGTAACAAAGTCACCAGATTTCTCCATTAATAAAGTGAATTCAGGGTATCTGCTTTAAAGCTTACCTTTTTTTTTTTTGAACTACATATATATTTACGTTTTAGACTCCCAGAATAGACTCATACCAGATTCACATAGACTAATAAAGAACGAGAGTAAAAATATATAATCTACATATTTGACCATTTTTAAAAATAAATGTGTAGTTCTATTCATTAACACAGCACAGAAACAAATATCTGATACACTATAAAAGAATAATTTTATTAATCCAAATGGTGAGGGAATGAAATATCTGAGTCAATGTATTTCTAAAGAGGCATAGTGGTGAGGACAGGATTATAGTTTCATAAGACATTTCATCTTTTTGACATAGTCTTTTCATTGAGGTGTAAGCTATAGACAAAATAAGATTTAAATATAGAATTTATTGAATTTGACAAATATATATACCTGTGTAACTCCATGAAGATAGTGAACTATTCCAGAAGTTCCCTTTTCCAGTCCATCTTCCTACACCCATGAGATAACCATTATTTTGATCTATATAACCATTAATTATTTTTACCAGTTCCAGAACTTTCTTATGTGTAATCAAACATTATGTCCTATTTTGCTCTGGGTGTTTTATTACACATAACATTTCTGAGATTCATTCAATCTGTTGTGTTTATCAGTAGTTTGTTCTTTTTTCTTCTATAGAGTAGCATTCCATTATATGAATATATCATCACCTGTATTCATTTACCTTTTCCTGAATGTTTTAGTTATTTCCAGTTTTTGGCTTTTAAGAATAAGGATGCTTGAATATACATTTAAAAATGTGAAAAGGCTTTTACTTTTTTAATACTTTCATATACTCAAATGTCTAGGAGTGTATTTCTTGGGTTTCAAAGCATGTATATGTTTAAGAAAGAAAAAAGGCAATTTTATGTACAGAAAAGCTTTCTTTAGAAAATGAATTTTTCATGGTTTCTTAATATATGTGTCCCAAACATACAATTCACAAAAGAAATGTAAATAGCTAATTACATAAGAAAATATTACTCACTATTTTCAGTGTCCCATTCCATTTATAGATATTTATTCACCTATATTCCTGTGCATGTGAAATGGTATATTCACTGTAACAATGAACTGGGAATAATCTAAATATCTAACAGTAGAGGACCAATTTTTTTTTTTTTTTTTAGAATGGCTGTGTATTTGATAGCATAAGACAGAATGAACCATACAAAGTTATCCAAAGTCAAGAAAAACTAGTAGCGTAACGGTACATATGTTGAAAACTTTTTTTTCTTAAAAAAATATAGTGCATGAATATACATTAAAAAAACTAATAGTGGTTGTAGAAAGTGAGGTGACTGGATGTTTGAGTCAGAGGAAGACCTTTCACTGTATACCCTCATAGTGAACTAATTTTAAAGAACAGGAATATGTTGTAGTCAGTAAGTTACACTAATTCATACTAGTATCTTTAATCTTCACTAAACTTATATTCTTTGACACAGAAATTCTAATCTTAGGAAAAATAATCAGCAATACAGATAGCCCTACTGTAATATTCACCTTTGATGTAACCACTATAAGAAGGACAAGAAAAATAATGAAAAAAAAATTTTAAATGTAAAATATAAAAATACCTATTATTATCTTTCATTATCCATGTACTGCTTTCATGATCAACAGATGAATAGAGATTTCCTTCCAAAAGCCTCTGGCCCTTTACCGCAATGTTGATACGATCAGGCAAAAACTGTACTTGAATGTCCTCCTTAGTATTGTCTTCTGAAAGCCGTATTGTTACTGTCAAGTCATCTTCAGTCTGTTGCCAATAATACAAAGGTTCTATTGGGAAAAGAAAATACATTATTTAATAAAAAACACTGATAATGGGATATTCAAAATTAGACTCTAGAACATACAAAAAGAACATCTATCTAAGAGAATTTTATTTATCTTACAAGAAAATCATTATAAAGAAACACACAGACCTCTTTGGGGAATTTTCATTCAAAAGAGTTTAAGCAATTTCACAAGACATGTTCCCCTTCCAGACTAACCCAATGTTCAGGGGATAAAGAACTCATACAGTATTAGTGATAGCAATCCTTTACCCACCTTTCCCTGCCTCTTAGTGGGTCTCCCTCTCCCTCTCCCTCTCCCTCTCCCCTCCCCCTCTTATGTAGATACACATACATATAGTAGATTCCTAGTCAAAAGAATACCAAATGTGTCATAAACCACAGATAAAAATTTACATCATTGCCTTGATTTGTTCATGTAATTTATGTCCTCTGTGATATAGGAGACCACTATTTTATTTGATGGAATATAAAATGCACACAAAAACAAAAAGCTCTATTTTCCTTATAAAAGCATTGGCTATTCTATTCCATGACTTAGTTGCACGAAATTAATTTCATTGGAAATTGAAGGGCTATTCACATATTTGGCTAAATTCCCAGTCAAAAAATCCTTTCTTTACCCCCATAACCTGTATACCTAAAAAACCAGCTACTAACAAAACACCTTTAGACCTATCATACTATAACCATGGAATTAAAATATAGGTCATAAATGCAAAATGAATAAACACTGGCCTATTGGCACCCATAAGCATTAATCTATCCTCTTATCAAAAAGGAACATAACATACTAGGTTAAGGAGGAGTTTTCAAATTGACTAGTCCGGGATCATAGTTCAACAATTTTTTGATTCTGGTATACATATTTTAGCTTTCTGAGTAAAAAAAACAAATTTGGTATACAACTTTATCTCAAGTTTAATTTTTCTAATTTGGAAAACAAGATATTACCAGCCTCTACGACTACTGGCACTTAAATGAACTAATGCATTTTAAAACATCCAATATCAGGCCTATTATCTATATATATTATAAACTCACTAAATGTGAGATTTTTTTCAATTTTTACTCTTAGCAGATACTAGATAGGCTCAAAGATATTGGTGTATCTTCTTGCAGGGTCACTTTTACTTTGTTAGGACATATCACAGAATTTTTATAACAGACTTGCTACTCTGGAGTAATTTCTAACTTGCATCACTTTCATTAAGTAGTCTTTCAGATCCTCTCTTCTCTTTTGCCTTTAGAAGTTCTTTAATATAAACTCAATAAAAACACCTGAACTATAACTGAAAAAAATAACTACAAGCTCCTTAAAGTAATTGGTTTTATTCATCTTCCTGTCTACCACAAAACTTAACAAGGCAGTTTATAATAATGACTAAATGGATATTTCTGCCAGATATAGCAAGAGAAGCCTACAAAAAAATCACAAGAGCTCTTTGTATAAATTAGAAGTCAGAATTTTTAATCTTCTCTTCGCTAAATGTATACAAACACCTAAATTATATTCTTGATTGGTTGCTTTGAGTGCCGCTACATTTTTAATGATTATGTTTTAGGTCTTTCAAATAAAATGCTATTTTTTATATCATTCTGATAATACTAAATGGGCAACAGACAATAACAGTCTTCTTGCGATATAGAAAATGAAACCTGTATATATTATGAAGAGTATTTAAAAGAAAATATTATTAATGAACCATTCACGACTCACATTTTAAAAAAAATTACACTGCTCTCCCTTCACTGTAGAGATCTATGATAAAAATATAAAGAATAAATTTTCCAATAGCTAGTATATATAAGAAATTAAGTAAGGTTTATTTATTAAAACGAAAACAGAAAAATGGAGGGAATTTGAGGTTTACATTAAAACAGACATAATGAATTTAGGAGGAATTCAAAATATAATTTAAGCTATCAACAAGAAAAGCAATACCTGGTTTGGCAGTGAATGATTTAAACATATGTTGTATCCCACCTAGATTGCAATCTCTTGGAGCCAAATGTCCTAGCCACATGTCCTTTTAGGTAAAAAGGTTCCAAGGTTCATCCCTTTGTAATTACTCATCAAAGGAGGTAGTTCTAAAAGACATGTGGTCCAGAGATCTGAACAGCCCTGCTGGCTAAGCTCTAGGAGAGTTTAACACTATAATGAAGACAGAATAGAATTTCGTTCAGAAAGGGGTCTTAATCTAACAAAAAACATACCACAAATGAGGAAACCGAGTTAAGAGGCTAAATAAAGGGCCATCAAGAACAACTCTTACACTCTAAGGTATGTATATATGCCTGGGGGAAAATGTTCAAATATTTAATACATTAGTATTTAAGTACTTTCAAAAATTTTTCATTTTGGGGAACCTCCCTGGTGGCAAAAGGGGTTTAGTCAAAGCAGTATGAACTATCCACAACCAATGCAGCACGAGTTCAATCCCTGGCCAGGGAGGTGACCCATATGGTGCAGCAGACCTCTGCTGTCTTGCACGCTACTCCCCTCAGCAGTGTGTTTCAGTCCATCTGCCTGTTCTGTTCCCCACTCTGTCTCTGGAACATCCTCTCAGGCCCCTCTACCTCTGGCCTGTACCCCAGCTCTTCTATGCATAAACAAACATATCTTTAAAAAAATTTTCATATTTTAGAAAACTATACATTAAAAACAAGCCATTTAAATAATTTCGTTTTGAATATACCTTTTATGTTACTAAAGTAATAATTAACAGATTTTCACAATATTTAATAGCTAAGTAAAATATGAACAGTAATGACAGAGGGTGTTCTCTTTAATATTTTTGAAAGAATATTTCTCATATTTCTTTTGAAAGACTTTATCACCTTGTTACTTTTTCATACTAAAACATACATCACTCATTCATTACTAGAAAACCTGGTCAGTGATTTATGCCCTAAAGGACTTTCAATTTAGTATGAAAGTTAAGAACATGACTATATACCTACCACGAACAGAATTTAGCATATTTGAAGAGTAGTAGCTTCATTACTAATATGCTTGATTTTTAAATACCAACAAATAGTATTTGTCCATTTAATATTTATTAAGCATCTTAATCAGATAGGTTTATAGATTTTTAAACATTTTTGGTGATTACAAAATTATATAAGCAGTTCACACTATTTAGGTGGTATTACGAAAGAATATTCTGGGAAGTATATAAAAATAAAGAAAAATTAAATGCCTGTAACCTGGCAAAACCTATAACCTACATGAAAATACAAACTAGATATGAATGTATGTGGACATTAAGTACACACAAGCTTTATGAAAACTAAAAGTAAAATTACCTTTGATTTTCTCTGACATAATTTCATCCTTATTTTCTTCAAGATCTTGATCAACTTGAACAAATGTGAAGGACTTGTAGGAGACAACCATGAGCCCATTCCCATCGGACTCAATAGCAGCATAATGTGGTACTGACTTGCCACGGAGAATATCACGCTTAATAATTTCATATTTATTTCCTATAAGAAAATAAAGTATGAGAACAAAAAAATCACAAGGGACTATGAACATATTCTGGAAAATATGTATATGATAATCTATTCTAATATACTTCTAAAAGGCACAATATTAAATATATTAAATAAAGAGAAAGAATGTACAACAGCTTTCTGTAAAAAAAAAAAATCCTATTTTAATACACAGGGTCTAATGAAATTGGCTCTGGATTGTGCTAATATGGTAGCTACTAGATAAGCTATTTAGGTAAAATTACACAAAACCTGAAACTCAATTCATCAGTTACACCAGTTACATTTCAAGGATGTGTCACATTTCAAGCTGCTATTAAGCTAAATGGTACACATATAAAACATGTCCATTGTGCATAAATTTCTATTTAACAGTACTGCCATAGATTCAGAAAGTGACACTTAACCTGAAATAAACTTCTGAAGATCTACCTGTTCCTGAAATACAGCCTGCCTACTTTCCCAGCAAATATAGGAATGATAGGCATCTTTAGCAAAGAGCCACAAACTGAAGATAAGGGGGAAAAAGTGTGGTATGAATTGTTTTTCTACCCATTCTAGCGACTAGTAATGTTTTTTTTTTTAATTAATTTTTGCAGATGTGCTTTTTATATAGCCAGTTCAACGTAGCTTCTATAATCAAATATAAATAAGGACACATAGAATTTTTAAGATATACACAACTGCATTTTAAAATTTCTGGTAAATTATTTTCATAGAAAATATAATTAATCTTTTGCTTCAAAAAGTGCCCAAATTATTTCAGTTGAATTTATGCCTTTAGTTATATTGTAGCTCTATTAGTGGGTTGTACATGTAAGCGTCACACTGAGTTAAAAATCTTAAGTTATACATAATATTAAAATCCGTACTAAAATATCTCCTTTTTACTCTAAATCCTTATCTTAATTCATATGTTTATTTAATACAAATATAGAATGAACTAAAAGTCCTTCCTATTTTTCCTTCATAGGGTACATGTAGGACAGTTTCACCTGTCTTTAAAGACCTAAATTATACACTATATATTTTATAGGGTAGCTTTTCCCGACATATGTAGAACAGAAAATAAAAGTTGAGTCTCAAGTGAATTCTATGATTAAGTTAGAAAAATTAATTTTAATCAACATTTCCTTCTAAAAGTTCAAAACTTTTAGAAACGTCAATTTATCTTAATGTATAATGGGGATATGATGCGCCTACATTGTCAAATTTATTTCACCACTATATATATATGTATGTGCAAATATATATATAAAATATGTAACATGTAAAATGTTCTCAACATGGTTTAGGAAAACACTGCTCTGCTATGTTCATTAAAAAATAAAAAGAAAAACATTAGTAGGAGCCAAGACGTTAAAAAAAGATTAAGTAAACCACAGGAAAAATCTATAACTACAACCTTGGGAGAAACAAATAAGGGTGAGTCTAAATATATCTGTCCTGCTGAGACAAGGAACCAAAGATGAAGGAACCAGAGCAAAGTGTCACTGTGTTTTGAGGCAATCTGATGACTGAACTTAAAGCTGTCACAGAACCAAGTGTCAGAAGACATGGAACATTTCTCCTATAAGGTGGTGAGTTATGCACCTTACTAAAAAATTTAAAGCTTTTACTATCTAAAGCAAAAATCTGCAAATTACACCTGTGAGCCAAAGCTGAATTTATGCCTATTTTTTATGGCCTGTGAGCAAGGAATGAATTTTACATCCTAAATGGCTAAAAAATTTTTAAAAAGAGTGTTTAAATACATGCGAAGTGTCCATACTTAAACTGGAACACTGCTATTCTCATATTTACAAAAGGTCTTTGGCAGCTTTTGTACCATAATGACATAGCTGAGCAGTGGTGACAGATTGCATCATTACCATCCAGCCCTTTATTAAAGGGAGGCAAGGATTCCAACCCCTAAATTTTTAAAATACTGTTTTCCTCCAGAGATCAAACCACACTATTAAAAACAACAACAAAGTTCATGAAGCACTTCAAAGAACAAATCTATGAGACTTACTTATATATAAAGGGGTATATACACGCATATACACTGTGCCTATCTATGCATATATATGTAAATATATGTGTATATACACACACAGAGAGAAAGTATGTTCATTGTAAAATAAAAGGGTGGGGCTTCTTAGGAAACAAATTTTAAGAGCCTTCATCAGATTGTAAACTGGCAGCTATGGTAAAGAAATTTTTTTCTAGAGATCAATGATCATGAGACTGATAAGTTAATTAACTTCTAAAAACTACTGAGAAAGGAGAAACTCATCATGAAAATAAACTCCCTTAGTTCTCAACTACAGGAAAATTCACTCGATGACTCAGTAAAAACTGACCACTGGCAAAGAGCAAAGTTATAGCATCAAAGTAATCCTAATTAATAAAGGAAAAATTAGTTTTTAATGTCTACATCAGAAATTTGACAGTTTCAAAGAGCCCAAGAGTAAGAATTTTTCTACACATAAAAGCACTCTGGCTGAATAAAGCTTACAGGTATCCTGAGGACAAAACAAATGGCTAAATTCAATTCAATTTAAAAGAAATCAGAGATGTGATTTAAGGAGATAAAGGTAAACCTTATTTCCATATAGGTAGTTATATTTAATTCATACTTCAATCGCACTGCAATATGAAGTAAATTTGCATTTAGTTTTAGATATAAATTCTTGTCTCTATGTGTGGGTATATGCACAAAAGAGTATGCTTTGTACTGTGTATTAAATATACACACTTAAAAATATTCACTTGAAATTCTTCGATATTTTTGTGATTATGTCTCTTTATATAAAAAGTCACAACTGACAGTAGAAGCACATTATTTTTTCTATAACCAATACCTATGGAGAAATCATCTATATATATTCTTGTTACCTAGTGGCAGATACTAAAAATCACAACACAATGTCAAGAAAAATCAAACAGCATTTATAGAAATAGCTTTGCTTTTCAAAACCTACTAAACTATCTCAACTACTACAGACATTTTGAGAATTTTGTTGTTTTACCTTTATTTTTCTTACTGATTGTGACCCACTCCAAAGAAACATAGAAACCACTTCCTTTCATATCCAATTCTTCTTTCTCTATTCGAAGAAGTAGAGTGGCTATTGAATGTTCTTCAGCTTTCAGCAAAGAGATACTATGAATTATGATAAAAGGATCCCCCAGCTCTTCATTAAACATTATCTACAAAAAAGGTTACATACACACAAATGTATGTATTACATGAATACGTGAGGAAACATAAAATTCTGACAACCCAACAATCAATTTAAATACTATTTCATGCAAGGAACACAAAACTGAAAAAAAAATCTTTAAGGGTGCAACTTTAAATAATATTCCTTGAAAAAATTTTAAAAAATTCTATTTAATAGAAAACTGCTCAGTACTCTTGGCCTAGAAACAAAGAAAACAAGGGGCCTCCCTGGTGGCACAAGGGGTTAATAAGCACACCACTGTGAAGCACCTGCAGCCACTGCAACATGAGATGGATCCCCAGTCAGGGCAGTGACCCACATGGTGCAGCAGACCTCTCCTGTGTATCCCCTCAGCAGTCAATCTGCTTGTTCTGTTCCCTGCTCTGTCTCTGGTAAATCCTCTTACCCCCCCCACACCTTTGGCTTATACCCCAGTTCTTGTATGCAAAAATAAATAAAGCTAAAAAACAAGAAGAAACCAAACAGCACTTAAAAGAGAAAAAGAACTAAAAGCAATCTCCTTGAAAAGAATTACTAAGTGAAACAGTGCTCAGTATAAAAGGAGAAACCACCAATAGGTCAATATTCATTCCTCCTCCTCTTCCCGAGTCACATGATTTTTCTCTGCTTTTTTCCTCTTAAACTACAGGATACTGTAGTCTTGTATGCTTTCTTCCTGTTATTTTTGTTCCATTTTAGTTTGTTTTTCTGCTTGTCTTCAGGGAGTTTATAAATCAAAGGAATTACAGAACACATCACTAAAACTCTTGTCTCAAAAACAAAGTCCTTTTACACTTAAAGATATAATTCAACCAATTCCATTTACAATATAATACTGAAGTTACTTTTTAAAAACCAAATCTAAGTGCCATACAGAACACAAAATCTTAGCAAACTTTTTATAGCAAATATATAGAGGACAATTACATTTGTATTAAACTTAGTACAAAAGAGATTTTTAAGATGGATTTTTAAACAAGATTTTTTTATTTTTTAAATAAAAAATAATTGAAAAGCCACCTTTAGCTGCTATAATCAAATATAAATAAATAAATTTTTGAAAACAAAAATTAGTTTTTTTAAAAAACATATCTAGAATTCAGGCTATCTCCTCCAACTTAAAAGCCTTACACAGTGTGCTTTAATGTCATGAATTACCCTCCATGTTTGAGAAACTCTGCCAGGAATCTATGCTAGTCTTCCACAGGCCAGAGGAAAAAAAAAGAACTCAAACACTCAAAATAGGAATGATAGAGACAGCCTGTTTAACTGATTGATGGGTTTTGTTTGGGTGACAAGGAGAGGCAGGAAAAATGATAAATTTTGCTAGGTCAAGTAGTTACTCTATTGTTCCTCCCCCTCTTTCTCTCATGTAAGTGAATGTGCAGGAGTAGATATCTGTACGTCTAAAATTTGAGAGGACGAAGGCTCCAGTTCCAGTCACAACTCAACTGTGATTGTGTTGGTAAGTAGCAGCCCCATCATATCACTGAGCACACGCGTGGAAAGCAGACAGTCTTCCTGTTTCATTTCTCATTCTACACTTTAGTCGTCACGATCGGCCTTGTTTGGTCCCTTGTTATGCCTACATCAAACCTCCGAAGCAATCCCACCTTTAGCTTCCTCTGTCACAATAGCCTCAAAGTCCTAAAACACTCTTGCTTTCTTTTAAACTGTCTAGTATTCCTTAGTATTCTTCCCACTTCAGTTAATGCCCAAATCCTATCACTTTTATAGCCTTCCCCACACACCAGTGAAAACTATTAACTGAAACATCTCAGGGTGCTTATTTCATTGATGGCAGTGTATACCAAAGAAAGCATGTTAGATTTAAATGTTTAATTGAGTTTCAAAAATTACTGAAGGTCTAATAAGTGCCAAGGAGATATATGTAGCAGAAACCAAATTAATTATAAACCCATATGAATTTCGTTTGGACGAATACATGATGTTAAACTGAATGTGAACTGTGACAGTGTGTCTCTTCCTGCTCAAAACCAAAAGAATTCATACTGCTTGATAACAGATAAATTCTCATTCATCTTCCTAGTCCTTAGTTGTCCGAGTTCCTTCCAGATGTGTCATATGCTACACAGCTATTGCATGTCATGGCAGAAACTGTCAATATCTGAAGTTATGACTGCAGAGGCCTGCAAAAGTCCCCTGTAAACAAGATCTTAACGTTCTGGTTAATTACTGTGTGTTTTTATTTAGCCTTTATTACATTTTGGTAGTATACCATTTAGTATGCTTTACTAAAACAGGTAAAACTGTGTTTCTAAAGCCTTCTTAGCTTTCTCAATAAAGCCTAATCTTGTAGGTACCTAGTGAACAAACAAAAATACTTCAAAGACATAAATATACTGAAGTCATGTCTCTTTGCCTAGCACTAAAGACTATTTACTAAGATTAGATAGTACTATCACAGTATACATGACATTATAACTCAGTGTCACTCTTTTGTATTTTCAAAAAGTATGGCTTTTGAAAAACTAATTTCTTATTTAATACTATTAAATTCTTAAGCTGCCCATCATACTTATTTATTTATGCATATAAGAGCTGGGGTATAGGCTGGAGTCGCGGGAGGTGAGAGGATTCACTAGACAGAGCGGGGAGCAGAACAGGCAGACTGACTGAAACACACTGCCGAGGGCAGCAGTGGGCGAAGCAGGAGAGGTCTGCTGTGCCATGTGGGTCCCCTCCCTGGCCGGAGGCAGGGATCGAACTCGTGTTGCAGTGGTTGCGGTTTGTTTCATAGTGCGTTGCTTAACCCGCTGGGCCACCAGGGAGGCCCTGCCCATGATACTTAAATCTAGCTCATTGTTTTAAAAAACTGACGTGAAAATGGCAACTGACGTAACTATAGCTGTGTTACAGTATTTTTGGAAGTAGGAAATACACTGGTAAACACAGTATGCCAAATATACACTAAGAAAGCAATGTCAATGCTTACTGTACTGCTAGTATTTGTTTAAAAAAAAAATGAACGCAATTCATGACAATCACACCTACACCAGATCAAAACAGTAATGGTTAACATCAATTTTGTAAAAGGTATACATTTTACAATATAATTAAAAAGATACCCAAAACATTATGTCACAAGAAACAAAAAGTCTTATGTAAACTATCCATAAAAGGTGTTATTTCAGGGCCTCCCTGGTGGCACAGTGGGTTAAGCAATGCACTATGAAGCAAACCACAGCCACTGCAGCATGAGTTTGATCCTTGCTGCCAGCCAGGGAGGGGACCCACATGGCACGGCAGACTGCTCCTGCTGTGTCCGCTGCTTCCCTCAGCAGTGTATTTTAGTCGATCTGCCTGTTCTGCTCCCTGCTCTCTGTGGTGAATCCTCTCACTCCTCCCCCCAACACCTCTGGCCTGTACCCCAGTGCTTGTATGCATAAATAAATAAATCTTAAAAAAAAAATGTTATTTCAAACCCACCTGAGGTTTAATTTGTATATACTTTCCAGACTTGTGTGTGTGTATTTTCAGACATTTTAAAAGGTCAGGTTTATTAGGAGAAAAAAAAACAAGAGACACTGCACAGACATAGGTGAGTAGAAAGTTGCTGCTGCTACTTTGCTCACACTGTATATCTTAACAACAACAACAAAACCAAAAAACCCTGAAAAACTTACCTCCCATTTTTCAGAATCACTGTTTCCACGTTCACCTGTTACAATGAGATACAATCTCCCAGTTCCATCTGATAAGGCAACCCAGGTAGAAGATGTGAAATGGACAGATGCACAAAGGCGAGTGTCATATGCTGCCAAATCCGTAGGAAGTCGAAAAACCTCTCGGGGTTTTCCTAAAGCAGTGTCCTAAAAAAGAAGTCAAACATTAAAATGAACCCCTCTCTCTGATCTGTAGTGGTTCCTCTTTAAGAGAAAAGATGCCTAATTGAATGTGAACTGTACTATTCTCACTTCTAACAAAATACTACAGAAGGAATGATATGTGACTTCTCAAATTAGGTATTTAAGACTTTAAATCTTTTCTTTCTCGCTCTTGGATTGCACATGCTAGGCAGACTTGCAAGGGGAGAGGCTGGGGTTTCCTGCCAAAACCAGTACCCTGTGGGTGAATCATTTGAAGAATAAATATGTCCTTCACTCCAGTCAAGACTTCAGATCATAGCAGTACAGGCTGATATTTGACTACAATCACGAGAAATCTTCAAACAGAACTACATAACTAGGCTACTCTCTGATTTCTGACCCATTGAAACTGTGAGATGACAAATATGCACTGTTTCAACACACTGAGTTTTGAAATAAATTATTACACAACAATGATAATGAATACAAAGCAGTAATCTATGTCTTCATTCTCTCAAATTTAGAGTTAATGGGGCCCTCCCCCGTCACACAAGGGATTAAGGTACAGCGCTATGAGGCTATCTGCAGCCACTGCAGCACAAGTTCGATCCCCAACCAGGGAGGGGACCCACATGGCACAGCAGACTGCTCCTGCTTCGCCTGCTGCTCCCTTCAGCAGTGTATTTCAATGGATCTGCCTGCTCTGCTCCCAACTTTGTCTCTGGTGAATCCTCTCATCCCTCACACCTCTTCCCTGTACCGCAGTTCTTGTGTGCATAAAATAAGGCTTAAAAAAATTTAGAGTTAATGGTCAGTATTTTTAACTAAAAATATTACATCATATTCTAAATGTCTACAGAGACATTGGTGTGCAGTATGAAAACACCACATTTAAGACTACTAACTACTTCTATTTCAGTTGACACATTTTTATGCTCCGAATTGTTATAATTTAAATGAATTGTCTCATTAAAATATTTTATGGTAAAGCATAAAAAGGTCTACATTCCTAAAAGTAAGCTTCCTCTCATACACCAGACTGTACTCAATTCAGTCACTGTTATTTTAGTTTTCACTTAACAACTTTTTCTATAAGACAGAAAGAACTGGGGACTCCCTGGTGACACAGGGGTTAAGTTTCAGCACTATCAACTCTTAGGACCCCTGGCCTGCCCACTGCTCCCCTCAGCAGTGTATTTCAGTAGATCTACCTGTTTTGCTTTCCACTCTTTCTCTGGTCAATCTGCTGCCGGTGAATTTAGCAGACCATTCTGTTGAATCATGCCTGGCCTACCCCAGGTTCTTACACGCATAAATAAATAAAAATAAATCTTTCAAGAAAAAAAAGACAGGGCCTCCCTGGTGGCACAGAGATAGGGGACCCACATGGTGCAGGAGACCTCTCCTGCCTTGCCCACTGCTCCCCTCAACAGTGTTTTCAGTCGGTCTGTCTGTTCTGCTCCCCACTCTGTCTCTGGTGAGAATCCTCTCACCTCTCACGCCTGTCCAGTACCTCAGCTCTTGTATGCATAAATAAATCTTTAAAAAAAGAAAGAAAAGACAAGAGAATCCTTGACTTGTGAATTTCATCAGTACCCCAGAACAATTTATATCATGTATATTATTAACAAAATTTAAATAAACTATGTCCTTAAGACCTCAAGTTTTCTAGTAACCCATTGTTTCTAAAGCATACAATTTAGTTTTCTTTGAGACATTACCTTTCCTTCAGTGTTGTACTCATATTTTATTGATTTATAAAATAGATTAAGTAACTTGCCCATAATGCCACTGATAGATGATATCAGGACTAAGATTATGATCCTGACTGACCCCACCTGCAAAGTTGATGGTCTTCCCTGTATTCTATACTTTCTTGAGAAGAAATCATTTTCCTAGTGAAATAATACCTTATATCTCACTGCAATTTCTAGGTTACTGCCTCCCCCCAAATAAAAACCCCACTAGGAATGCAAGTGTTATATTTTCTTCAGGCTAATATTCATATTTTCTTTAGGCTAATAAACAGTATTTACTTTTATTTTTTGCAAAGAACTGGGGTGTAGGCCAGAGGTGCAGGGAAGGTAAGAGGATTCACCAGATAAAGAGTAGTGAGCAGAACAGGTGGATTTATTGAAATACACTGTTAAGGGGAGCAGCAGGTGAGACAGGAGAAGACTGATGTGTTATATGTGGGCCAGCTCCCTGCCTGGGGATCAAACTCAGGTCACAGTGGTGATAGCGCTGAGACTTAACCCTTAGGCCAACAGGAAGGCACCATGTACAGTATTTTAAATTAGGCTGCTGCATTAATAAAACAATCCAAGAGTTTTAATATGTAAACTGTATATATTAATGGAAAACATCTCAAAACAAGCATTTGGGGCCTCTTAGTTATAAGGAAATAAGCTTTGAACCAACAAAGCATTTTTCAAATAAATATTTATAGAAAGATGGAAAAGAAAAATTCAATAAGGATGTCATTCATTAGTATTATTAGAAATTGACATTTAAATTTTTTCCCTTTTAAAAGAAATATTTTTTTCCCAGAGAAAGGCTATCATCACTAATAACTTTATTTGGAGAAAAAAAAAATCTTCCTTTTTCCTTCTGCTTTGTTCCTAAAGTTTAAAGATGTTTTAAATTGGGCCTCCCTGGTGGTGCAAGGGATTGAGCACCACACTGTTGGGCTTCCACAGCCACTGCAATATGAGTTGAATCCCAGGCCAGAGAGGGAACCCACATGACACAGCCAACCTCTCCTGCCTCGCCCACTGTGCCCTTCAGCAGTGTATTTCAGTCAGTCTGCCTGTTCTGTTCCCCACTCTGTCTCTGGTGAATCCTCTCACCCTCCACCTCTGACCTATACCCCAGCTCTTGTATACATAAATCATTTTTTTAGAAAAAAAAAAAAAAAAAGTTTTAAATTAATTGGAATTTGACAATTTGATTTGTAACTTAAAGCTTTCCATAATTAAGTACATACAGTTCCAACAACTTAATTCATCTCCCCCCCTTTTTTAAGGTAATTAACTGGATATTTCTTAATTAACTGTAGACTATAAGCTGCTGACATTCATGTCTAGAGGTGACCATAATGGCATACAAATGAAGTGGACAAATAAGTACCTGTAACCTGTCACATATGCTTACAAATGGAATCCATTAACTCTGCTCTGAATTAGTAAGCGTGATTTAAAGAAGGACCATGAAATGGCATCCTCTATAGTAGCAGAAACTAGTTCGAATGGGAAAAAGTTCTAACAGAATTAATTTCCTAAATATTAAGAAACAGAACACATTAAGCCCAGAATACCATAAAAAAAGACTATGAAAACTAAATTTTAAACATACTGTGTTTGGAATTTTTGTGTATGTTTTTTTTTTTTTTTGCTTTCTTAAAGCATTTTCTAGGTCCTGCGCACATTTCCTCCCAATTAACATTTCTCTAAAAGAGGATTGTAAATCCACTTGTTGAACTTGGAAGTAGACTGTTGCCTAAAACCAGTGTTAAGCTACTGCCACCTGCTGGCAATTTTAGGCAATATCAAGAGGACATGCAATAAATAGACATTATTTCTTAAAACCTTCACTTTGGTCACATGTAGTGTTTAGTTAGCCCAGATTTTACAAGGGCAGTCATTTGCAAGCCAGTCACAGGAATCTGCATTTTATCAAGCACCTCAGATGATTTTTGCTTGTGGTTCAATCACCAATTTTGAAAAATTCTATACAGAGTATCACACTTATTTGTTATTTTTCTGATCAGCAGATTGGTTCTTTGATTCAATATTGTACTATGCTTGTCTGTTACTCTATCTGTAAACCCCCTCTCCCAGTCAAGTACAATATGAAATCTTTCCGGTCTTTCTTTGTTACATTTCTTTCTGCTTAACACAGAATGACATGACTAGTCATTTGGAGGCACTAGGAGTTAAGTACCACACTATGAAACACTCTTACCCACTGCAGCAAGAGTTTGATCCCCACTCAGGGAGGTGACCCACATGGCACAGCAGACCTTCCTGCCTCGCCCGCTGCTCCTCTCAGCAGTGTACTTAGTCTGCCTGTTCTGCTCCCCACGCTGTCTCTGGTGAATCCTCTCACCCCCCACACCTCTGGCCTGTACCCCAGTTCTTGTATGCATAAATAAGCAAATCTTAAAAGAAAAAACAAAAAAAACCTTAAAAAAAAATAACCAAACCCTGGCTTCCTGCTATAGCAACTCTGTTTCAGCAAATCAAAGCAGAGTATCTATGAGTGTGGAAATTTGCTGAATGTGCCTCATGAGTTGCATGCACACACAGCCATTCCAATCTTTATGGTAAATTGAGTCTTCAAAACTGTTAAGGTGACATATCCTCTGAAATCATCCATGAAAATTTCATCCCTCAACTCTTACCAATTTCCTTTTCCACACTACTTCTGCCTCTTAACCCTATTTCCATTGTTACATGCCAATTTATTTGTGTCTATGGCTATGAAGCACACAATTGTAGTCTATAAACGTTTGCTGGGAAAAAATAAGTATTTCTTATGCATTAAATTGTTTACTCAACAAACCAAAGATTCATACTTGTACCTAGAGAGAAATAACAACAGAAAGATCTTACCAAGAATGTAAAACCAGAACAAGGCAGATGATGGGGTCAGAGAGGGTTGCCTACTTCACTCAAAATGGGAAGGGATATGAAAGCAGTCCAGAAGGGCAAAGGAGTCCATGACTTGGGGCAAAAAGAGAGTATGTCTTGGACATTGGAAACCAACACTGACTATGCCAAAAGACACTGAAGAAACTCCATGCAACAAAAGAAAGAGATACATCTAGAGACTGTGACCACGGTTTGAGCCTGCAGTGCTCCTATATGTGGCTGGCAACTATGGGAAGGGGAGAGCTGACTAGTGCAGAGGCACATTCTTAAGTGAAGAGAGATAATGGGCAGAGGCGCTTGGATATCCAGGTAGACCCAGGTCTCAGTGAAGAATACAGGGCTCAGAACTGCACTCCCCCCACCTACCTCCTTGGGACTTAAGCTGGTCCTGTTAAGGTGCAAGAGCGTAGTCCCACAGACTATGGAGACATAGGTTTAGAAACCCAGAGAAGAGAGAAATCAGGAAGAGCCACCCCTTGCATACCACTTTCACTAGTGACTGGATCCCACCAGGCCCCTCCTCCTCTATTAAGTCAGTAAGTGCAGATCATCTCTCAAAAGATCCCACAGTTCCATCTGCTTAAAAAGGAGAAATTCTGCACCCTTAGGACATGAAAAAACATCAAACTGGAAAGCTACAAAATAGGCAGACAGAAAAATAAAAACATGATACCTTGACTACTCAAAGAAATATTTCATCACGGAGACAAAACAGATGTCCAGAATGTAAACCCAAAGACATAGATCTTTTCTATCAGAGTTTAAAATTGCCAAGTTAAAGAAATGGAAGAAATCACAGAAAAGCTGATCAAATATATATGAAAAAATTCAGAAAATGAATAAATATCCTACGAAATAAAGGAACAGAAGATCGAAAACAAAGTTTTAAATAAGAAAATAATGGAGATGTAAAATGTTAAAAATTAATAGAGGAAACAAAAAATGCTGGGGAATTATGGAAGTAGATAACCAAGTGAAAGATCAGTGATTTGACTATGTTAAACACAAAGAATCTAGGTGGAAGAAGAAAGGGTAGTACAAAAAAATTTTTAAAAATTTGAAGAAATACTTCAAGAAATATCTGAATCTATGAAGAAAGACAACATAAAAATAATGGGTATTTCAGAAGGGGAAGTGAGAGGGAAGGGAACAGAGAACTACAGAACTTAAAGAAATTATAGGTGAAAACTTCACAAACCTGGAAAAGGAAATTCACAAGCCCATGAATCTAAAGAAAAAAAAAAAAACCTGGTTTATATATAATGAGACTATAATATATAATGAGACTAAACCAAGCTACATAATGATGAAACTTTCAAGAGTTCCAGACAAAGAATATTGAAGCTGGCTAGGAGAAAGAAGCAGATACTTCATAAAGTTACCTAGATCAGCTTATATCTGACTTTTCTGAAAAAACACTATGGGCAAGGAGAGAATGATGATGTCTTCAAAATCCTAAAGGTTAAAAACTGTAAGCCAAGAATAATATGTACTGCAAGACTTTCCTTCATCTCTGAAGGAGAAATAAGTGTTCTCAAATAAAGCTGAAGGAATTTGCAAGCACTAGACATCCCTCCCAAGAAATGCTGAAAGGTGCTCTTGCATCTAAACAGAAGAACACTGACAAAAAAACAAACAAACCCTGAACAAGGAAACAGAACCAGCAAGCTTAGGGGAAAACAGCAGTAGCAGACCCTCAAAACAAAAGTAAAAATTGCCAAATCTATTATAGTCAGATCTAACACCTCATAAAGTAAACTATTGATAGACAGTTCTATCAGTATTGCTATGTAAATCCCAGTACAGTTAGGTGCCTAACAGAAACTAAGGGAAAAATTTTAAGTGAATTAAGCAGAAAGGAAGTCTTACAGAGACTAATTTTAGGATTCTATATACTAAAGGAAACTGTACATCAATGGAAAATGGACACCAAATTCAAAATGAACATTAAATTCAAATTTATTGGACAATCTTAGCTTTATGTAATTTTCCTTACCAGCATTACTGTTAAGTTCATAATTCTTCCAAGGTTATCAATGTAGTAGACACTATCTTGAAACCATGAATCACAGTGTAGATAATTATACATTCCAAAAGCATGCATGTGTTCCAGTGTATATTGATCATCTCGAAGTTTTACTTCTGCTACAGCTGAAATATAAGAAAAAGAAACAAACATCACAAGTCTTGCCTCAGATGGTTCTTTTCTGCAAAATGCCTACAAGGCAAACAAATCACAGACAGCTAATTACAAAGACTTTCAGGACAACTCACTACATTCAAAATAATTGTCCAAAAAGAATTTCTGGACACTTACTATTAGGCAAAGGATAAACAGTAAAACTGACATAGTTCATTCTCTTATAGAACTTAGAGTATAGCAATCATTAGAGATAAAGTTTTCATGTTATAACCCTCTTTGAGGCACCTTTTCCTTGTAATTATGAATTAAAAGAACAGAAATGCGAAAACTGAAGGATTTCCTACCTGCTCGGCAAATATGAAGTCCGCTTTATTATGTTAAAAAAAGGCCTTCTAAAATATGTTTTACCACTATTATCTCATTCAATTTTACCACAAATTAATAAGGAAAATTATTTACCATCTCATCATACACTTATGGAAATAGATATAAACACAAAGGGTGACTTCCCCAATGCTATACCACGTCTTTCCCAAGAGTACAGAAAACATTATATCTGCAACAGAAACAACGTATTTTATATAAATAGTGCTTTTTCCATGAGAGCATATAGCTGCTTCCACAATTTTACATTTTCCAGCTTTATTAAGATATAAGTGGCATAAAACATTGTATAACTTTAAGGTGTGCAACATAATGATTTGATGTGTATGCACTGCAAAATGATTACCACTGTAAATTTAGTTACATTTGTTGCCTCACCTAAACAATTTTTTTTTCTTGTGATGAGAACATTTAAGATCTACTCTTTCAGTTGCTTCCATAGTTTTAAATCTGTCAAATGTGATTTTTGTTTCTTGTTTCCTCATGCCTTTTCACTCAGACAGGAACCCTGTGACTTAGAATTAATTTCTGCTCTGAAGAAAACACAGAAGTGGGTTGAGCTAGGTGGGGGTGAGGGGGTGCTGTGAGGGGAGTGGGAAGAAGGAAGAGGCAGTGAGTGTGTGTGTGTGTTTGTGTAATGTTAACATAAAACTCATCTTACTGAGGCCTGATTAAAAGTCTTTTTTCTTTTACTAGAATGCTTCTGTGCTCCTACTGCTATTACTACTTTGAATCCTGGGTGACTTTCATTCATTCATTCACTCATTTATTCAGCAACTATTTTAATAGGCAGCAATGATACAATGATGTGCAAAAGACACAGAATCTACCTTCTTAGCATTTATGATCCAGTGGGGAAACAAACATATATTCAATCCAATAATCACATAAAAATATATCATTGAACAGTGCTACATGTTATAAAAAACAATTACTTGGCCAATCACAGGGAGAAGGAAAGGCAGGCAAAAGCAAAAAAGTAGAAGGCAAGACAAGTATTCAAAGAACCTGGGGCCTCCCTTTTGGCGCAAGGAGTTTAATCCCAGCACTAGGAAACTATCCACAACCACTGCAGCATGAGTTCAATACCTGGCCAGAGAGGTGACCCACGTGGCGCAGCAGACCTCTCCTGTCTCACCCGCTGCTCCCCTCAGCAGTGTATTTCAGTCTAACCACCTGTTCTGCTCCCCACTCTGTCTCCAGTGAATCCTCTTTTCTCACCCCCCCACCCACCTCTGGCCTGTACCCTAGTTCGCGTATGCATAAATAAATCTAACTAAAACAACAACAAAGAATCACAGGGAAGCCAGACTGGTCAAAATACAGAGCACTAAGAACTATAGCTAGAAAGGCTATCGATAAATAAAGCTAGAGAACTGAGTAAAAGAACAGGCTCATGAAGGCCTTTTCTTTATCTTTGTTGATAAACAATGTAAAGAATTCATTAAGAGTTTTTAAGCAGTAAAGTCAAAATTCATTTTTATAAATGATTACTTATAACTACAATGTGGAAATCATACAGGAGAAAAGCAGGGGTAAGGATGACCCATTAGGAAATGAACACAATCCTGAGTACAGGATGATTAAGGTTTAGAGGTGTTTCAGAAGTAAAATCATCACAAATCTATGACTGATTTCATAGAGGTAATGTTTACTTTATAGGAACTATTAGAAATACATATCCCATTGATTGAGAAGGTAAAAATCATTAATTCTTGGTGACACTGATACTGGACAAAGAGTGCTTGGTAACATAATGGCCCAAAGCAGTAATATTCTTGATACCTGTGTCAAAGACCCCTGGGCAATTCTGAACAAGTCAAGGCTTCTTAACTCTTTGCCTTCTCACAACACATTATGTACGGACATATGGCTCTGGAAAACTGTTGGACAACTATGGCATAGTCTAAGTCTTTGATTATTGCATGTCAATAAGACGATTAATGGAAGTTACAGGACAAAGAAATAAGCATAGACTGTTTTGTAAAAGATGATGGTACACAAAAAAAGATTATATTTCTGACCCCAAATGAAGAAAATAAAGCATTCAATGCAATAATCATTTTAAGTATAAAAAGGGAAGGCAGAGCAACAAACAGAAAAACTGTCCAGAATAGGACAAGCTTAACCACTGGCAGGGTAACTTTGTAGACCCCCTCCTAAGAAAGGAAGTGGAGAGCAGGGAGTCTTAAATCTCCGCTTGGATCTTTAAAATGGTTGAAGAGGAGGATATTCTTTATTAGAGGGTTTAGAAGTCACTGTAGCAGTATTTTAATTATTTAATATTATATTGCATTGGCAATAAAACACTGCTGAAATATCCTTATCTACTAGTCTTTCAAGAATAACTTAGGTCTCAACAAGGAGGAAGTCTCCCCTAATCTTTACCTCAAATTCTTACAATCCATGTATGAACATCAAAACCCAATAGCTTTTCACTCTTGAATTATTTATTGCATATTCCCTATGTGCCAGACAGTCTGCTTGGCATTGGGTAAACAATGGTAAATAAAACAGACATGATCACTGCAGTACAATGGTTACAAGAATTGTTGTGTCTTTTCAAAATATACTATCACATATATTTGAATTACACAGAACTGCCAATATTCAACTCTTCTGACACCAATTAAGTATGAGCACATAATAATGTAACAGTTACTATTTGCTAATATTAGTCACTTTTATATGTAAGTAATAACACATAATTCAACAATACTTACATAAGCAGAGCACAATAGTTTAAAAAAAGGTGGGACAGATAGAAGCACAGGGGATTTACAAAGGTCACTTCTTAGACTTTCATCTTTCAGAATCAAACCAATGAATCCAATTTGCTATTTATGTTTAAAGGACTATTACAAAAAAAATGTACAAGTTTGTATATAAGTTTATTCTGTTATCCATAAGCAGAACATTCACATTTGGTATGACTTGGTAGGTTATTTTTGGAACTGGGAACACTCAAATACTTTTTGACAAAAATTAATGGTAATAGTGTTCTCACACTCAAAAAATAACTCACCAAATAGGAACATTCTACTTTCAGACAGCAGGGAAACACTATGGGTCCTGCAGCAGGATTTATGGAACAGGGAGGACTAGAATTAGAAGCACTGCTCCCTCTAAACTACGTCATACAATGCAGTTGCACACAGAACAAACTCACTGCCCATCTTTCCCTCCAAGACCGTAGATGTAAATGTCACAAACTACATAAATACAATGATTACCTAGCTTTTCTCTCCTTTTACCTCTCCCTGCTCTGAAGAAACAGCCCAGATACCATATAGGTTAGAAAAAGCATGAGATCTAAGGATCAGTGCTGGCATTTACCTGAAGCTTGGTTAAAGTACCTAACCTTTTTATCTGTCTCCTCATCAGTAATAAATGTTAATAACACTTCTCCTATAACATTATTGACAAGCTTAAATTAAAAACATGTAAAATATTTGCACATTAAGAAAAAGTGTTGATTTCCCTATTTCTCTTTCCTCTTCCAAGGCTAATTCCCACAGAGGTGGTTATGATTTGACTGACTTTTTTGTATAGTTTGAAGTAACTCCCTCAAAGGCAGGAAAGAACAATTTAAAAGGATTAGAGGGAACCCAGTTGGCACTCACAAATCTGGGCAGTGACTTTTCCTACCAGGCAGACTGTAAAAAACTCCTAACTCATGAGAGAAGGGGTAGAGAACACAGAAAAGTCTACCTCAGTTGTGGGGAACAATTAGCGCTGCTTCAGACCAGTCTAAAAATGACAAAAGCAGGCCACAATAGCATCAGTCTGTTTCCAAGTAACTGAACTTTACCCCACAACAAAGATCATGAAAATTTGTAGAAATACAAAACATCCTCCACCCACAAGGTAAAATTTCACAATCTGAGTCATCCAGTCAAATATTACTAGACATTAACAGAAGAAATAAAACCTTTTAGAATACCAGTCAATAGATGCTCACCACATAACTTGCACAGAAGTTATAATTAATAGAACACAACAATAAAACAGTTGTTAAAGTACATTCCATATATTCAAAATGGTATGAGATATGAAAGATGTAAAAATGATTTAAGCCAAACTTCTAGAGATGCAAACTATAATACCTATGGTGAAAAATACACTGAACGGGAGGGAATTAATGACTGATTAGACATTACAAAGCAAAAGACTAGTGAAATAAAGAGCATTAAAATAGAAACTATCCGAAATAAAGGAGAAAAAAATATCCCAAAGCAAAGAAAAAGATGAACAGCTGAGACTACATCAAATTAAAAAGTTTCTGTATAGCAGAACAGACATTAACCAAAACAAAGAGACACCCTACTGATGGGGGGAAAATTTGCACACAATTCTACTGATAAGGAACTGATCACAAAGATGTACAAAGAGCTGACAAGATTCAACAAAAACAAAGTAAACAATCAATCCAGTCAAAAACTGGGCAGAAGAGCTAAAAAAGACACTTCTCCAAAGAGGAAATGCAAATGGCCAACAGGCATCACTTGTAATCAGGCAAAAGCAAGTCAAAACCACAATGAGATACCACCACCTTAAACTAGTGAGAATGGCACAAATTACCAACAACAAATGTTGGGGAGGATGTGGAGAAAAAGGAACTCTCCTACTCTGCTGATGGGAATGCAAACTGATGCAACCACTGTGGAAAGTTATGTGGAGGAGGTGCCTCAAACTACTAAAAACGGAGCTTCCATATGACCCAGCAATTCCATTCCTAGGCATCTACCCAAAGGACACAAACACATTAACTCAAAACCACACCACTATGTTTACTGCAGCACTATTTACAATACGTAAAATATGGAAACAACCCAAATGCTCAAAAAAAGATAAACTCATGCCATTTGCAGCAACATGAATGGAGCTAGAAGGGATTATGCTCAGTAAAATAAGCCAGAAATTGAAAAAGGTAGACATTTACCATTTAAGTAAGAGGGATTTTAATAGCATTATTAAGACAAGATAACAAACCCTAAGCATCTTCACCTTCATAATCTAAATGCAGAATTATCAGCAAAATTTAAATCTCTACTTAGTAAATGAAGCAGGTGGCAAACATATGACCTTTATTTTGTATTGTAATGACTCATACCATTGTTACTGCTAATGGTTTGTTGAATATAAACTCCTTAGGTTAGCAGAAAGAAACCAAATTATCAGGAGAAACTTCTCAATCATACCTTACTCCAGTGGGGCAACCAGTCACAGGGTGAGCTCAGAGGCTGGGGACCCAGGAGATTGGCAGGCTCCTCAGCCCCTAGGCGCATCTGCAAGCTTTCTCTCTTTGGGCTCTCTCTGGCGTTCTCTCCTTCTCAAATAAGTAATGCTGAGCTCCTGTCTGATGCCACTCTCATAGCATCAGCCTCCAGCTCATGCGTGAACACTTACGCATGCCCACACCATACTCCAGGTGTCCCCAATCAATCATGTGTACCCCAAGCTCACACTCCCAAGTCCCATCTGCAAGGTGACAGCCACAGAGGCTAGGGGCATAAAAGCCTGACCAATTCACTTACCATCTCTACAAAGGATAGTTTTTAAAAGAACTAAACTCTTCATCCTCAGGCAATTCTTAATGAAATCCTTTATGTGAACCATCTCCAACCATCCAAGTATCCATTCCTTTCATGTTCTAAACTCTTCTAAACCTTCACAGGATCTAAAAGTAAACTATCTCATCCCTAAATCTGTCCCATTTCCCTTCTATATTTAAAACTCTTAAATGACACCTCATCACTTCCAATTATATATCCGAAACACAAGATCTAATACTGGTGAAAGGAAAAGAAAAAAGGACAATCTAGTGGCTTCACTAAAAGTTAATGAATTTAATTTTTTTAATATATTCAATTTTAAAGGACTTTCTACTATGGGATTTCATTTCTTGCTTTTCTGGTGATAAAAAATATTTTTGTTTAAGAAAGAATTAATGAGTGCACGATAGCTTTAACATCTCCATTTAGCAAGTTGAAAAGTTGGCAAATCTATGACAGCTGAGTTTATGTATTTATGTATGTATTTATTCATAATGGTTAATAAAAAAGGTCTGGGAAACACTGACTTTCCAGATAGAATCCTAAAGAGAAACTGTGCTTTCACCTATCTTTCTTAGTCCTTTTACTTTCCCAGGGGATTTTTTTTTCTTCGTGTCCTGCATATATCAATTAATTCTTTCCCTTTGTGATTTTCCATGAAAGGAATAATCTCAACTCCTTTTCTTCCTCATTCACTCTGTCTAATATCTACGATGTCAAGCCCTCAGAACAGAGTAGTATCCAAAATAGAAACATACTGTCTTCTTGAAACTCACAGTCTATAGGCGGAAACAAATATAAAAAACAAAAAACCCGCAAAATTAAGAACTATCATAGGGCTGCCTTACAGAGATTGCAATGAAGGTGTCCAAAAGTTACAGCAGGGAGACTAGTCAAAACCCTACTACATACAGTTCAAGCAAAAAATAACTGTGATTAAGACAAGGGTAGAGGCATGCAGAAGACAAATCTTCAGTGGATTTACTGAATAGAAAGCTAGAGAAGAAATACTCCATGACTTCAGAATAAGCTACTATGTAGACTTGCATTAATATTCCAATTTTTATGCCATCCTGGATCTAAATAGTTACAGGAAGCTCATACCAAAGGGCATAGATCTAGAATGGCTTAAAAATTGAGACATTAATGCAAGCCTATATAGTTGCCCATGGCCAATGACTTTATACTCACTCCACGCAGTACCTTGTGCATTACAACTTTTTTGTTTTACTGGAATAAACCTGAACTACTAGTCTGCTGAAGGATGAAGGAAAACCAAGCAGAGCCTACATGAAATAACCAAGCAGAGAATGCCCAAACATCGGAAGAAATCCAGTCAAGATGAGCAGAAACACCCAGCATGTCCAAACTAAACTAAGAAGCACAAATCAGCCCATGTCCTACCAGAACTATAGACCTGTGATCAATAATAACTTTTGTCACTGAATTCTGTGGTGTTTTTTTAATGCATAAATTAAACACAATGGTACCATTCGCTGACATAGGAAGAAAGAAGGAAAAGGAGCAGAAAAGAAAAATCAAGCTCATTTTATCTCACCGCGGTCAACTCTTACCTATTTTTCAAAGAACTTAGATATCAGTTCCTCCAATCTTTCCCCAGGTTGGGAAAGACAGCTAAGTACTTGAGGTTTTCATCGCCTTACCACATCGTTTTATAATTATCTGTTCACATATTTCTTCCCAAAAAGACAGCAATACTTTCACAGTTAAAGACTGTGTCTTTCTCATCTTGGTATTTATTATTAACATGTAACATAAAACAAGCTCTTGATAGATGCTTCTGAATTTTATGAGTTATTAAACCCTTGATACTATGAAATCTATTAACTCTAGGCCAGTAAATTATTACTGATCTAGATCAGTATTTCTCAAAGTGTGATCCACTGACCACATACATCAGCATTAGCGGTTTGCGTGTTTAAAATGCAAATCTCTAGGTTCTTTATCATTACTGAAAATGCCATTCTTCACGTTGTAAATACAAGGATGACTATTCTTTTTGACTACAGATAAACAGCAGAAGTGTGGGTATTAAATCAACTTCCCCTCAAAATGTTCTACAGATGTTCAATACCATGAAGTCCTTAGTCTGGTAGCACCAGGTAACTGAAAATACTCTTAACTGTAATAGGGTTTAGAGGAATCAGGAGCTGGGGATCCTCCAAGGTACGCTTTCTCAACGCACCCGTTTAGAGAATGCTCCAGGGGAAAAGCATGTTCTCAGCTTCCTCCACAGCAGGGACCAAGCCAGGGGCAGGCAGGTGGCCGGAACCTAGAGAGCAGCCGCCTGCTGGAGCTTGGAGCCCCGAAGGCCAAGCAAAGGGTCGACTTGGGGTCCCCTAAGGAAGAACTCCACGAAGGCGGCTCTCACGGGGTCCCGGGATCGGGTCCTTCTCCAAAGGTGGCCACCCTGAGTTTACCCCAGCCCGATAGTAAGGAAGCCACGATCGCCTTGCTCGCCCAGGTCGGAAAGGAAGTAAATGCGGGAAGATTCGGGCGACAGCGGCAGAAAAGTAAAAGAAACCAAGTGTGAGGGGGCGCCTCCGCTTCCCACCTGCGTCAAGCTCCAGCTGATAACAGGGCAGCGGCTCTAAGGAGAGCTTGTAACCCTCGAATCGGGGATCCAACAGTGGTCTCTTCACTCGGAGGGAGCAATTAGCAGCAACCTCCATGGCTATCCAGGTTCCCAGCGTGAAAATTAATAAAGCTCTTGTTGAAAGGTCCGCGCTACACTCGTAGAACCCAGGTCGGGAGGCGGCGTGGTTCCCATCCCAGAAAACACTGCGGAACAGAATGCCTTCTGGGAAGTGTAGTACTCTGGAGTACGTTGACTGTTGCATGCTGGGCTATGTAGTTTTTCTGGGATTTAGAGCCCGTACGACAGTGCGGTCTGGACTCTCTTACCCAGAAGGCTGAGCAACCAGGAGGCGGCCCGCGCTGGTTAAATTCTCACATTATAGGCAGGGAGGCGAGACCCCGCCCCGGAAATGCGTGTTCTAGCTCTCTGTGCTTAGGTGCCCGAGCTACTGAGGGTCTAAGTCTGGGCAGCCGAAGAGTGTGGTAGGTAACGGTCGTCAGCGCAAGGGTCATTTCGTCGCTGGGAAGGGACGGCCCTCGCCCGCGGTGATGGTGGTGAGCTATGCCCGTGGTCCTTAGGGCCGGGACCCGGGCCCAGCCCAGGCTCCTTTCGATGTGCTGTCTTCTCTTAGCTTCCCCGACCCGCGCTCGCGGGCCTGTAGGGCTTTCCGACAGGGCGTGCTACCGGAGTTGGCCTGAAGCCAGTCCTCGCTTTGTTTTCTGGCTCCTCCCCTCCCGCCTCTCCCGCTGTCTCCGCCCTTGTCTATTTTCCCAAAGAATGTCTGAACTGAGAAGAATCCCTTAGCGCCCTTATTTTACCAGTGAGAAAACTGAGGCCTTTAAAAATTAAGTGACTTGTCCAAGGTCACTATCCGTATTTTAGGGGCCACGGCGAAGTCATAGTCATTATTCTAGGACTAGTGCTGACTGGACCTTTGCGTTATTTTGAAAGTGTGAGCCTCCAACTACAAAAGCAAACAGTTCCTAGAGCTTTCTCTAGCCCCTTCTTTATCCTGCTCACCTCAAAAAAATACAGAGATCAACTATGAAAACTAATTGGCAAGTATTTCGTTTTCATATAGGCGAGATGCAAGACGACAAAAGTAGTCTCAAGTTAGTGACAGATTAGGTGGGTAACGTTAGTTTAGTCCAAATTTTACAAGTTAACGTTTCTCTCCTTTTTACATCGTCTTAGTTTGGCTTCTCTGTTTTTGCTGAAAATTGAGAATTATCTAAATGAAGAGAATTAGTTTCAGCAAACTTTGGTAAAAAAAGTATCTTCTTTCTTTACTGCTAGTTTGGCAGTTGTGAATCTGGGTACATCCTCAGTGAAAAGTAAGCACTTAAAACTTATCAGGAGAGCTCATTCTTTTATTGATAGGTTATTTTGAGTGCAGTGAAGGTATAGAAATGCTTAGCAGTCAGTTATGTGCCATTGAAGTGTTTTGGAGTTCTGCAGTTAAGAGTACCTGAGTTCAAATCCTGCTTTCATCCCTCTAGCTCTGTGCCTCAGTTTCCTCATCTGTAAAATGCACATTACATTAGTACTTAAAAGAACAAGTTCTGGGAATTAGCTGTGATAAAAACCCAGTAAGCCCAATACCAAGCATATAGATGTTTAATTTTAAGTGTTAATTATTACTGTCCAGAGACTTGTTAACAAATGGGGTTTGGGGGGAGAACATTATAAAGTGAGTTCATCAGTATGACTTCTTGAGATACAGTAAATAATATTAAGTGTAATGAAATTTTTAACACATTGTTGAAATTTATTATCCTTGGTAGACAGAATGTTAAATGTGTTGGGGTTTTGCCTAGAGGGTTTAGAAGAAAATGCTTTGTAAGTGTTCTGTATCTGAAAATACATGTTGATGTTCAGGTTAGCAAGATGAACAAAGATGCGCAGATGAGAGCAGCGATTAACCAAAAGTTGATAGAAACTGGAGAAAGAGAACGGTAAGTAATAGATTATGCTAATCGATTTGACATCTTTAAATTATAGTTGCATTATAAGAATCAAATTGTGAGGGAACAAAACTGATGTCAGTGGAAAGAATTACAGCAAACGGAAATTATCAAGTTTCATCTCCAGGTATGTTCATTACTGCAAGTCCTTGAGGGAAGTGAGTAATGTAGGACTATGAAAATGACAAAGAATTATAATCTGCATGACAGTAACGTCAATTGAAGACATACATGACATTATCCAATTTTAACAAAGAGATGGTATAATGGAGCCCATTTCAGCCTTTAACTTTGGAGCAATGTATGCTGTTCCATTATCAAACATTCTTATTCCTTCCCCTTTAACTTACTCTCATCTTTGAGATTTTAATTTAAATACCATATCTTCTAGGAGTCTGTTAAGTCCCCAATGCTTTGTTCTGTCATAATGTTCTGTTATACTGTAACCACCTCCTTTTTAGTTTGTATCCTCCAAGTTAATCTAGGTTTCTTGGCAGTGGTAATACTGTTGTTTACCCAGCATTGTGCCTACCACATAATTGGCCAAGTACACATTTGAGAATGAACAGGTTTAGAAGGACAGAGAAAAGCTAAAATATCAAGGATCCTTCCAAAAACAGGGTGATAAGTTATATAAGAGAAATATATATAAAGGACAGGATGGCTTTACTTAGGGATTAAGATGATCACTGTTAAAATCTCACCAAATACTAAAAGAGGTACTTCAGCTGGGGAAGAAGATTTGTAATTCTTCAAACCAGTAGAGAGGGCAATGTAGGTAAATTTAATAGAATGTGCAAAATCACAGAGACTTGTCACAACATGATAATGTTCTGAGGAACTGTAAAAAGAAAACTAGAAGGTAAAGTGTCAGGACAGGAGGACTGGATTTTGTGTCAGAATTCTAGCCATTGAAAGTGTTAAAAACTGGGCCTCCCTCATGGTGCAGGGGTTAAAGTCTCAGTGCTAGACTTCAGTGGCAAGCTGTTGCCTCTGCAGCTTGAATTTGAGCCTTGCCAGGGAGTAACCTACATGGTGCAGCAGACCTTTCCTGTCTTGCCCACTGCTCCCCTCAGCAGTGTATTTCAGTTGATCCATCTGCTCTAATCCCCACTTTGTTTCTGGTGAATTCTCTCAGCCCCCTGTACCTCTGCCTAGACTCCAGTTCTTGTATGCATAAAAACATAAATCTTTTTTAGAAAAGAAAAAATGTTAAAAACTGAACTCATTGGCTTAACCAATGGGAATATATAAACTCGTAAAAAATCTAGAGTTTGAAGTAGCTTCAGGCAACCACTGGATTTAGGCTATCAGATTGTTTTCAAGAATGTCTTTTTTTTCTCTGCCCTGCTTTTTGTTGACTTTATTGTCAGACATGATCTCTCTATCCAACTAGGTGATAGAGATTGGCATTTCAGAGTCTACTACATTCTGCTTAGTAGTTTCAAAAAACCACCTAACTCTCTTAGGTAATGGGCCAGTTATCCACCTATTATATATAAGTTTTGCTTATTTCTATTTAGATCCCTATCTAGTTTTCTTACACTGAGATGGTAGAGTGGTTTTCTTGTTGGTGGTGGTTTTTCTTTCTGTCAAAGAATGGGCAGGAAAATGGGTGGTGGGTTTGGTAAAATTTGTGTTGTTTATATCCTCGGGTAGTATTTTAAGATTTTAAGAATGACTTGATCACATTTGCATTTTAGGAATGTTGTTCCAGCAATGTGGAGGGTAAACTTGAAGGACTAGAGATGGATTATAGAAGAATGTGTTAGAAGATTTTATTAGGTTAAAAATGAAAAACAGCAAAACTGGAAAGGAGAATTTAGAATATTTTTTTAAAATAAAAGCAACTGTCAATACAGGAATGGGGGTGGGGTGAGTATAGGTGATTATATTTCTTCATTTGTTCATGTTTTCAAACACTTGCGGCTTAAAATTAGTTTCTACCATATGTCATGTCTTGTTAAGGTACAAGAGATACAGTGGTGAACAAAATTAAAGCTATTTTCCATTGGACTTATATTACAATGGAAGGAAACACAATAATTGTATAACATGTCAGATGGTGATGAGCTGTAGAGGGAAAATAACACAGAATAATGAGGTGGGTTATTTTGTATATGGAAAAAAAAACAAACAAAAAAGGCTTCACTAACAAAGAGATCTGAAAACTATGAGGGAGTAGGAGGAGCACTGTTAAGAACCAAAGTCCTGAAACAGGAATTTGCCTGCCACTTTTGAGGAGCTCATGGACACTTATGATAGTGAATAAGTTGCAGGAGAGAAGAGGTAAACTCAGGGGCATACCTGGAGAAGGGCAGGTCATGAAGGGTCATTTAGGCTACAACAAAGACCTGGAATTTTATTGAGTAAATTGGAAAGTCACTGGGGGGTTTTAAGCAGTAGGAGGAAATAATAAACAAAGGAAGAGCAGAGAGACAAATTAGAGACTTTGGTAACAATCCAGTCAGGACAAGATGGTGACTTGACAGGGTAGTATGGCAGAGAAAATGGAAAACATTTGGATTTTAGGTATATATTTTAAACATGGAGTCAGTAGGATTTACTCATGGGTTGGATGTGAAGTGTTAACAAAATTGTTGGGTGGAGGAAATTGCCTGGATCAGAACAGAGTCACTATTCTGACTGGGGCAACGTGATAATGTGCGAAAGAAGCAAATGTTGGATTTTTCGCCCTTTTACATGAAAAGACCCAATTAAATATTGAGGATGGTAATGCTGCTGTATAGGTGTCTAGAAATTTTGAAAGAAGCAGTTTTGTTTGGGATGTGACATGTTTAATCAGAGAAATTAGATAATTTAGGTTGTGAATTGAGGATTTGTAAGAGTAGATACTGGAAAAAGATAAAAAATGCTAATAAGAAAAAAATGGTAGGTTTTGTCACGCCCATAATGCCATCAGTTGCAATACACACCATTTTTTTTTCCCAGTAAGAAAAAAACACTGCCACAATTAAATTATGATAAGACATGCCAGTTGCTAATTGTTAAAATGTGGAAAGCAGTTGTCTTAGAATCAAATACCGTTACTGTATAATCATTGTATTATATATGTATAGTATAAGAAATACCATAGTTAATGTATAATTTAGAAGGTTAATGGAAAAAAGAGGGGGACAAGTATGACATTAGATAGATGCTATAAGTAGGGAAGAGAACAAATTTTGACTATAAAAATAAGTATCAAAATAATGGATTTTTGAGTTTGAAGATTTGAGAAGCTCCTCCAACTCAACTAATATTCTCTAGAAGTTCTACAAGACCCACAGCATGGTGTAGAGAATTCAAAAGTGTACTCAAAAGTAGTAACTTCAACTTGAGAAGTACTGTGTACCAACTACTTTAATTTTACTGATGATGAAAATGAGGCCCAGAGTTTAAATGACTTGCATATAAGGTCACAGAACAACTTAGTGATTGAACCAACATTAGACCATGATTAAATTAGGGTTTGGTGACTGGAAGGTAGGAGGTTTTTAATTGAACAGTTGAATCTTTTCTTCAAACATTACTATCTAAGGTACTGTACATTGCTGTAGTTTAATTCAAAAACACTTTTTTTTCAACAGCCTCAAAGAGTTACTGAGAGCTAAATTAATTGAATGTGGCTGGAAAGATCAATTGAAAGCACACTGTAAAGGTAATCAGTTTCTTTTAGAAGATAAGCTAATTCTGTTGCTCTCAACTGTGATGGAGTTTGCTAGAAAAATTATTTTAAGATATAGTAAGTCAGCATACTATTGAACAAATAAGGAATTGAATTTTGGTAGTGATTTCCTTCTTAAAAATATATAGACCTAATTCCTAAAGTTTTAGAAATTTTATTTCTGTATCTTTTAAAACAAGATAAGATTTTCTTTAGATTCAAAAATATGGAATCCCACATTTTTTAGTGTTCTACTCAAAGTTAAGCATTAGTTCTAATGTGTTTAAACAAATTGAGCACTTTATGGTTGGCAGACCTATAGAAAATACATCTACAGTCTTTAACTTATTTTTAAAAACCCATAAAATTATTAGAGACTTATACATATTTTTTTAAAATACAGAATGTAAACTGTTAAGTTGCTGGATATCATTGATTATACATGTTACTAAGATAAGCCTCCTTATTTTGTCACTTTTGTTATAATAGAATGCTGGATATTTTTAATGAAGTCAATTGTAATGGTTTCTATAAATAATAATGATAATACTAACTATAGTATACCCTAGGAAGGCACTGTGGCAAATCAGTGAAAGCCTAACTTTGAGATCATATAGCTCGTCTCTGTTAAAACACTAGAGCTGGATTTCAATGCAGTTTTGGATGTGTTACATATCTCCAGGCGAAAATACCTAGCCAGTTAAATTATTGTGGGCAGAACACCCAGCATGAAATAGAGGTCCAGTGAATTTTAACTACTTTCCCTCTTCTAGTCCTTTTAGCTCAACGTAGAGAAGATAAAGTAGCAAAGGAGTTACTCTATATTTTTAATTTTGGACTAAGAAATTACAGGATAGGCTCAAATAATAGATTTTCCTCCTTCTATATGTCCAAGAGGTGATAGGATTATAGTGAAATGAGACATGTGGTTACAAATTTCCATCTTTTTGCAGATGTTAGATTTGAACTTTCAGTCAGATTCATTTTAAGTGCTTTATTTGTTAATTTATAGGTTATTTAACTGAGTGATAAATAGGCTTTTATGTTTTTGATCTGGTGAATACTGATATGTTTAAGGTAGAACTTAAGTCTTCATTAGAAAAGTGTCCTCTTAAAAAAAAAAATACCAGTCTGCACTCTAAAAACATGATCTTAACCCTTCCTCTATGAAAATCTTTCTTACAGATAATGATTTTAAATGATATGATTTGTTTTTTACTTTTGCATAAGAGGTAATTAAAGAAAAAGGACTAGAACACGTTACTGTTGATGACTTGGTGGCTGAAATCACGCCAAAAGGCAGAGGTAAGGAATAGATTGTGTGCAAGGAAATGTGTATTGAAAACATGATTCTATTTATTTATTTATTTACTTATTTATTTTTACTTGCTGATTAGACTTTGTCTTTTTACAAGAAAAAACATCTTTCCAGAATTATATGGGTACTTGGATGTCCTCATTGGGAAGAGTTGTTATTATTTATCTGCCTCTATAGCACACACTTTTGAGTAGTAAATGAGATGAATTGAAAATGTTTTTGCCTTCTAAAACAGCATACAAATGTAAATTTATATGGTTATTAAGACATAATTTTTAAAATACAGGATTTTGTAGAGGTAAATGTTACTGAAGCTTTAATCTGAAACTTTAATCAGATTTGGCCTGACTGCACTTTAATTATTCAATAGTTCAGAGTTTTACTCCCTTTACTGAGTCACTGCTTTGCTATCCATTTCCTTATTAAAAATAAACAAAACTCTGTGCTCTTGAATGTCTAAGATGTAGTAACTCCATAACTTCATGTTCAGGGTTATCCATATTTAAGACACACTACAACCACCTTCATTTCTCCTTTAATGCCTGATTTATAGAATGGCATTGATGATATGTAATAAATATTTGTCAGGAATTGTGTTATATTGTTACATCAGATATAACTATATTTTCATTTACTTTGGGAAGCTTTTTGTAGTTACTAGTGAAAGTAGATGAATTAGATGACCCGCTAATTGTTTTCTTACAAAAAAAAACTAAAAAGAATTTTAAATATTAAAAGTAAATAACACTGAAGATTATTTCTAGAGAATACTAGTTCCCTCAACTGCTGCTTGCTGGGAAGAAACTTTCCAACCATCTCTTTAGGCCTGTTTGTAACTGAAAACATGGCCATTTTTTTCAGGCATATATTTAGGGGGGAAATAATAGTTATTGTGTGTCTGAATATGTGTCTCCTCCCCCCAGCCATGAATTTATATTTCAAATAATTTTCTCTCATTTTTTTCTGTTTTTATTCTGTAGTTTATGCTTAATTTGGTAACATTTAGGAACTTGTTTTCCAGGGTAGAATTTGTCCTTATGATCCTTCAACAGTTACGTATTGTACATTTCGATCCCTTGTAGATCCTTTGTCAGATAAGGAGCAAATGAAGAAAAAAGAAGTGAAAATATTTTCTTTTGTATTCTCAGTCATCTTTTTATTGTTAAGCAAAGAAAATTTTTAACATTAAAGTATAATAGACATATTTCCTTGAGAATGTAATTCTGTGACTTTATGTATATGGCTAGATTTATGTAATCAAGAGCACTCCCCAAAATAGCTCCACACTATCCCTTTGTAGTCACTCTCTAGCCCTAACTGATATGTTTCCAGTCACCATAATTTTGATGATTTATGGCTTTATTAAAATCTGAAATTTCCTATTTTCTCTATATTAGCAAATAACACTAGAAACTTGGATTAATTCTCTATTAGGTATTTCAAAAAGGAAAAACAATAGTGTAGATTTGTTGACATTAATAGTAGCTAAAATCCCACAGAATGGGGTTTTGTTTTTTTCATTTTCATTTTTATCTGATTAGATAATAGTTACATGGTTCAAAATTCAAAAAATATAAAATAACAAATATTAGCACTGTGGCAGTTTTTGTATCTGTGTTGAGTTAGAAAGAATATACATTTATTTCAATTAAATAATATCAAATTATTTTCCCAGTGATGCCCCAGTTTATATCCTTACATCTTTTATGAGAGTGCTAATTTTTTTTCTGTCTTGCCAACACAGTATATTATTGACCTTTGGGTTTTAGCCAATCTGATTGGTAAAACATTTATTGAACTGTGGTTTTCATTTTCATTTTTCTTGTGAGGTTACTACCTCTTTTGTTCAAGAACTATGTTTTTCTCCTTTTCTTCATCACTTTTGTTCATTTTTCTATTAGCCTGCTAATCATTATCAATTTGAAGAGACTGTAAAAAATTAACCCAGTTCATTGAATGTTTCCTCAGGTTTTTGTCTTATGATTTTGTTTATGGTGATTTTGACCAAGATTAATTTGTTATGTTTAAATAAGATTTATCAATCTGTTACAAACTCGGCTTTAAAAGGGTCATATCCATTCCATGTTTAAAGAATTTGTTCAGTTTTTGTTATTATTGTGCATTGTATCTAATTAGGTATTGGATAGTTCATTCAAACAGTGAATTGAAAATATACTTTATTTTTTCAAATAGTTGAATAATTCTTTTATTTGTTATTCTGAATAAAATATCAAATATTAAATTGATGTATATTAATTGTATCTTCATGCTCTTATATTTTTGTTTTTGTATTTCAGCCCTGGTACCTGACAGTGTAAAGAAGGAACTTCTACAAAGAATAAGAACATTCCTTGCTCAGCATGCCAGCCTTTAAAATTGAATTAGATTGTGTTGTTTTGTGATTTTATTTCTGAAAGTAAAACTTGACATAAATTAGGAATCCTTTTCCAAAATAAAATCCTTTTTTGTATAACGGTATACATTTTTCAGTAATGATGTATACATTGTATTGATTTTTTTCCCTAAATGTGTTATTTTAATAAATATCTCATGAATGAGTTTGAAGTTTCCTTGGATTTTGGAATAAATGGGACTTTATTAACAATTCACCAAATTTGTTGAGAGAGAAGTCAGCAATTAATATAGTTTAAGTGTTAAGTATGTGCAAATCTCTGTGCTAACAACCAAGAAATAAGCAGCTGCTTCTGATTGTCTGGATGTGGTGTGTTCCTTTTTTAAATCCCTTTAATATTTTATAATATATGTCCCATCTTGTATTACAGTTTTCTTATTTCTTGTTATAAACTCTGAGGATTAGGACTGGGTCTTACTCAACTTTATGTGCCTTCCTTATTCCTCAAAGAATTTAACATCCTATTGGAAGAGAGAACATGCAAACTGGCTCCATACCAAGCTCCTTTCACATACTCATCTCAGCTGAACTTTGAAAGCAGAAACTAAATTGCATCCCCACATACTAAGGTCAAGAAAGAACTTAATGGGAAGTAATCTCCACCCATAGCTTTACTCTGACATCAAGATTGCCAAATCCGATGGACTTGTGTATTCTTATGTGACCTCTGCTGGAAAAGGAATGTTGACCATCCTGCCACTTGGAACTTTATTCCCACTCCTCAGATTGTTTCTTCCTACTACTAGAAGGTCCTTCTGTTTCTTGTGGAGTACCTTTTGTTGTATGGGACTTTAAATAATGGTGTTTCTTCCTCCTGGGCTCTCTTCCTGACAATATACTTTTCCTGGGCAAATCCTTAAAAATGGGTCGGATCATGGCTTCAAACATTAACAGGTTGATAATGGTAAATGCGTCTCTATATCTGACTTCAACCCAGCCTCCAGATCCATATACCCAACTACTATGGATCAGCTTCCATGGATGTTCCATAAACACCTCAAACTGACCATACCTAAAATAGTGACTTTTTTCCTTCCTGTAACTGCCCTACTGTATTCCTTATTTCTGTGAATGGTACCTCCTTGATATATAGATACTCTGAGGCTTGTTAAAATGTTGATTCTGAAGGTAAGGCATGTGAAACAAGATTCTGTGTCTCCAAGAAGTTCCCAGTTAACATGCTGCTGAGCGAGGATCACTTTTGAATATAGAAATGCTGTATATTTTCCACTCCCTGCCCTCTTAACTACCTTGGTTCAAGCCCACATTATTAATAGTAAGCTCCTAATATTTCCTTGCTCCAGATGCCCCATGCTTTCAATTTCCCACACTATTACCTAAGTGTCCTTACTCAAATTCAAACCTGGCCATTTTTATTTCCCTACTTGAAATTTCTCAATGGTTTGTTCTAGTTTTTCATGGTACATCAAACATCCATAGCACCTACATCCTTTTTGATCTGACATTAATTTATTGTTAGTCTGAAGAGTCTCGAAAAGTATCAAGTTGTATCATCCCTAAATACTTAGAAAACCCAACAAACTAGAAAGCCCTTCTATTTATTTCATTCTCATCTGCCCGACAAAACAGCTTTTTGTGGCTAAAACATTCCTCTGGTTTTCACTATTTTTCTGTAAGAGGCACCTGTACATAATTTCTCTTCTACACTGTGGTTCTTGAACTTTTGCATGTGTCACCTGGAGGGGAGGAAAAGTGACTTTTGACTTCGTGTGATACTAATTTGTGGGTGAATGGACAGGGGGAAAATTAAGTGAATGTTACAGGAACACAAATGAAGATAACACAATTGAATATAGTTGAGGAAAGACTTCACACTGATTTTGGTTCACTGTTCCAAAGATAACAATTTTATCTTTTTGATGAATTTATATTTTAAAGTAGTTTTGAGCCAACTGGACTTTAAAATTCTGACTCTTGAGACTTGCACATGTACAATCACAAGGCTATCCAAGAGTTTTTTGTTTCACTTCATCTCTTATAAAGTAATGATCTAAAGAAATGATAGTTACCATTCTGCTACCCATTGTCAAAAGAAATAATATTAAAAGATATTTAGAAAATGTTAATAATGGTGGGTAGTTATAATACTGTATGTGAAAGTGAAAATTGCTATAGAGGTACTATTTTACTAGCTCAAAAAAAAGGTTTTATGAAATTATTTTGAAATGAAACAAATAGTTGAACTGAAAATACTTAATTGAAAGTACTAAAGAACATACATAGCTTTAAAATAATAAAACCACATCTGAAACATGTTATAATGCAATGTTACTTCAATATTTTTTAATGATAGTGCCAAAAACATCCCACCTCTAGGTATCTTTGACATCTTAGAAATGTCTTGTAGTTTGCATCTAGAACCATTGATATATTTCAAATAAACCAACTTTGTGAACATCTTGACTCACATTGATTTATGTAAACTAGGAATATATTCTTGAAAAATTTTGCCTCTGATGCTCAATGTTCAAAATTCAATATGCTACTGTTACATGATTGCACTAGGTGAGTAAAATACTAATTAGGATTATTACAAGCTCTTTTATAGATTAAAGAAGACCCACCTAAATTATTTATGTAATGACTGCTTTGGCATTACGAGTGTATCATTAGATGGAGCAGTGCCAAGCCAGGGCCTGGTGATGCTAGACATTGGTAATTCGATACAGTACTTTTCATAACTTGATAAAAGTCTCCATTTAACTCAAGAGAATTGTGACAGCTGTTCAGTAGCTGATGTTGGAAATGATCCAATGAGTATGTGTGTTTTAACTCTTACTGTAAATAGCAATCTCTTATTACTCAGTGACTTCATAAAACCCCTCGTATTTATCATTAGATACCACACAAAGTCATTGGATGAATCTACTCAGAAAACTGATAGGTGAAATCAGACAATTCGAGTTATAGTATCACCTGTGATACTAAATTACCAGGTAGAACTGACTTCTGGTCTAGTCTCCTGCATAATATTGTAGATCTGATAATGTTGACCTTCAAAAAATAATTTTTAAAACTGTAAGTAGTATTAATAGGGCAGTCATAAAAAGCAATATAATAAAAAAACAGTAAAAATTCATGGTACTCCTAGGAAAAACTATAAATATGTAACTAGTTACTATATGATTTTTAGATTTATTTTTAGATTAAAGGTTAGTTACAATTTTGTTTAAAAAGATAGCTACCTTTATTTTTAGGGAGTTTCTTGGTAATGTTAATTGCCATGAGAATACCTCCAGAGATGATTACCAAAATAACAGTTGGAACAATAAATATCACTATAATCACTATAATAGCATTTAACTGGGAGGGTTGAACAGCATTAATTGTATGAATTCCTCTATGATAAAGACTGTATGCTATTTCTCTTTTGATGTATAGTGCCTAAACTAAATTCTTGATAAATTCTTTTAAATGAATGAGTAAATAAATGGCAATAGAGAGAATTTTGATGTGCCAGTTTATTCCAAACTTCAAATTGGATTTAGTGCTTTTAGTTATTTTTTCAGCCACTAGAGGGCACTTGAAGCTTGTATTTTGGGCCTTTTTGTTCTCAAACTGCAGTGTATTACAACAGCTACCACTTCAATTCCAGGCCAATCAAGATGAAGTGATACTGAATTAAAACTTAATGAGAGGACCTCAAAAATGTGCTTTTTGTATACATTAAGATCAAACTACAGCGAGATGTATCATTATTTTACTGTGATAATGTTCTGAAACCAGAAGTTCAAGCAAGTTGATTTAAAGTGTCTACCACAATTAAAATGTTCTATTTTAGTCATTTTATCAAAAAAACCAGTAAATTATTAGTAAAAAGCAAAAGAAAAGAATTTTTAGTGTCTATTCCCCTGTCATTATTTTCACTCACAGAGAGGCCTTATAAAAGGGACTATATTCATATTTTCCTTTTTATATATGTCACTTTATTTTCTTATAAAATATAAATAGAACATTATCTAGTGCCCAAACTGCAGGCATTCGATAAATTTTGGCATATATTGACAATGGTGCAGAAAGCCAAAGAATGAAGGAGATAGACTCAGCGCTCGTGATTCAATGCTGCTTTCAAAGTAGTTGTGAGTAAAAGAGCAGGTACCAGCATCTAGTCATAAACACTTTTGTTTTATGCCCAGGATCAAAAGGGTTGAGTGATAATAAATAGCAACTACTGTATTCCTTCTTATTCTAAAATTGTTTGTTGATGGCACACATGTGAGAATTTATCCTTCCAAGACAACTCCTTATATCAAAGCTGAGATTTTGATGGGGCAATGACACAAGGTAGAATCATTAAAATAGAAACCTCCATTAAATCACAGCCTGTCTGATGTGCAGCTGATTCAGGGAGGGGGTTCCATTGTGTGATTTGAGGAGCAGTTTGGCTAATATGGTATGTTAAGTGCTCTGAGTCTCTTCTCATTTCTACCATTAATGTGCTTAATGACTTCATAAGTCACTTAAATGTTCTGCGTGGCAGTGCCCTATCAACAACACATCTATCTGCTAGGGCTGCTAGGAGTACAGTAAAGCAAGAGAAACCTGATTACACCTCTCATCCTTAGAAGGTGTGACATAAAGTCAAAGTTACAGAGGTAACTCTACAACGCTTTCTGTGTCTCTCTGTCTCTGCTTCTCTCACCCGCATATACACACACACACACTATTCTTGTCTCCTAACAATGGTGCTCATAAAACAGCTTTGTGGATGGAATCCACCTCCTGTCATAAACATTCAGCTTCAGTAGACAAATAGTGACAAAGAACATATGTATTTACTGATCAGCTGCATTTCCTATATTCCTGATCCAGTTCTTTCACTTTATAGTGACATTGTACAGATTTTGAGTCAATTAACTTCCCCTTTCTCATATTACCATCACTCTCTTGTTCTCACTTGATTTGATGGTTTGACCTCTTCTCCCTTTTCCTAGTCTCATGTAGTTCTGCTTAGCCCAAACCTCCCCGTGAGCTTACTTTTTGGTGGCATCTCATCACCAAAACTTTGCAGAATTCCATTACCCTTCTAAGATACCCCATTCTAAAATGCCAACTACAGCATTCTGAAAAGCAATTGGTATGGATGTTAATGGAATCAAAGATGCAAAGCTGGGGGAAAAAAAGCCACAAAGGTCAAAAATGTTCTTTGTTCAAAGAGAATAAAAAGGTATTGGTATTTAAAGCAATAGATAAATGAAGAAACATAACTATTAAGAACATTATTAAGACAACTGTAAACTTTTAACCATGGACATCTATGGCCTAACCATAGCTTAGCATAGCATAACATAGCATCTGTGTCTTAAATGTCTTGAGTGCTACATTTATATTCAAGAAAAATGACTTTGTTCCATGTTGAAGTACTTAGGGGTGAAGTATAACATAACTAACTTGACAACAAAATGGTCCAACAACCAAAATGTACACATGCTAAATATAAACATGCTGGGTATGAAGAGAAAGAAGATAGAAATATAGAAAAGAGGAAGCTAAAGATAGGATTCACAGAAAGTTATTGCAAGCAGGTCTGAAATTTTTCAAAATAAAAATTTGAGAAATAATGACAAGAAATCTCAAATAACTGCTTCTCCCTGTCAAAAATTCTACTATACTTCCCTAACATAGACACTTTGCCAATCCCCAAAATGCCTGGTTCACATTCCTTTCCCATTCAACACTGAATCATCTTTTACAAGGAACGGCAGCATCAGACAAGAAGCCAGCATCCTCCCATCACCAGCTGGCCAGCCTTCCTGAATCTGGACCCATGTCTTGCCCTTTCTCTGCTGGTCTCTAGATGCTAGTGTTTTTGGTCTTGATTTTCCTTCTGCAGGTGTCCCCATTCTCTTCCATTAGAGCGTTGCTTGCTCCATTTATTGCATAAGCCCTGGCAGCATAGTCCATTGACTTGGTATTGCCCATCTTTTATAAACACCACATCTTTATCACAGATATCCCTCAAAGTACAGCTCCATTTCTCTGCTCCCATTTGAAGCAAGAAAGGCTTCTCAATTAAGTTGTGTATAGGCACTATCTCCACTTACAACTCAATTTGGGATTATGGAAATTTTCATTTCATGGAATATACAAAAGAAACATTGGTCAAGCCTGCCTGGTGGCACAGCACTATGAGGCTGTCTGCAGCCACTGCAGCACAGGTTTGATAATGGCCAGGGAGGTGATCCATATGTTGCAGCAGCCTCTCCTTGTCTTGCCCACTGCTCTCCTCAGCAGAGTATTTCAGTCAATTTGCCTGTTCTGTTCCCCTACTCTGTCTCTGGTGAATCCTCTCAACCCACATATCTGGCCTGTACCCCAGTTCTTGTGTGCATAAATAAATAAATCTTTTAAAAAATAAAGAAACCTTGATCTACAACCTCTCATCAGCATTGGGAACTGGGAACAAGTAACACTCTCTGTCTTCAGACACGATCTTCTCTTGCTTTCCACACTGCACCACTGTCCTGCTTTCACACACTGGCTTATTCCACCCCTAAGACAGGGCTGCTATCTCTCATCCTAATTGCTCCCTTCTCTTCTTCTAGACCTCCCCCTATAGGAGTTGCCCTAATGCTTATCAGGAGACCTGTTTTCTTCTCCATCTGCATTCTCTCCCTGAATTAGGGGTTCTTAGTCATTTTTGTGTGCCCCTAGGTAGTCAAGTGTAATCTATGAGTTGTTCTTTGGAATAATATATTTAAAGGCACAAAATTAACAGAATTATATAGGAAACTATATTAAAATTGTAAAACTATATAATTGTAAACTTGTAATATAGGAAACTATATTAAAATTGTAAAACTATATAATTGTAAAATTGTAAACTATATAATTGAAACTATATAATTGTAAAATATTTCAAAATAAATGGATAGCATTCCTCTTTATTAACACGAAAATAAAGCACTGAATTTCAAAAAGCTTAAAATTGTACCTTATTATTTTAAAATATCAGGCTTATTAAAGTTATTTCAAAACTCATATAAGAACATAAAATTGTGCAGTGGCATCCATTGGCATTCAATGAAATATCTGATACAATGTACAATGTATCAAATATTCTGTCGATTTCAAATTTTTGTTTTAGTGGTTGTAAGAATTAAAAATCTGCAGTGAAAATGAAATTGATTATGCAAATGAAATGGGAGGTCCTTTAACTAATTTGACAAGTTCAGGAGATACTGTATCAAAGAACTCCAAAAATTTCAAAGACTTTTCTTAGTTAAACTTCAACTATAATAACATTTGGTCCTCAAACCCCAGATCATGGTTAGACCAATATCTTCCATAGAGTTTGTTTATATTAGAAAGAAATGGATTATAGCTCTGTGTTTCAATTTTAAAACAATCTAGACAGGGGCCTCCCTGGTGGCACAAGGGGTTTAGCACCACACTGTGAAGCATCTGCAGCCACTGCAGCATGAATTCCATTCCCAGTCATGGAGTAGACCCACATGGTACATCAGACCTCTCTTGCCTTGCCTGCTGCTCCTCTCAGCACTGTATTTTATTAGATCTGCCTGTTCTGCTCCCCGCTCCGTCTCTGGTGAATCCTCTCACCACCACCACCACCACCCCACACACACCTCTGGCCTGTACTCCAGTTCTTTTATGCATAAATAAATAAATATTAAAAAATATCTAGACAGAAGTAACTTCTTAAAGAGTCCTGAACAGTTTTCAGGTGATCAAAAATTTCTTTTTGAAGAAATCAACAGTTGTCTGAAACAGAAGTACCTCCAGCATTTCAAAGTTTTGCAAGGATGAAGAGTCTCTTTCTGGTCTTTCCCATCAGCTGCTTATCAAAGGAAATTAACAATTTTTTTTTAAAGCTGAGACCAAACTGGGCTTAAAATGCAGGTTTGATCTCATATAGTAAAATAAAGATAACTGCCAGGCAAACCTGTTCATGGATGAATCTTTTATTAAGAGATCATGAGCATGGAAGTTCTTTGCTTTCAGAAAAAATTGAAACAGTGATGTTAACTCAACTAAACATCTAACTGTTGACTTCTGGGATAGCCTGTGAACTATTTATTAAAAATACACCTCATATAATTGATGCTATTTCTTAACACATTTTTAAACACAATGATTGAGAGGCTACTTTAGATAATGTTGATGATTTTTATGGTCATTCACAAAGCCTCTCTCTCAGGACTGCTTTTCTTCCTGGTACATACCTATGGCATTATGAGGTGCTTCTTTTTCTTTGATGGTAGCTACTGAATGTATCCTCAAACAGTTCTGAACTAATATGGCATGCAGAGAATAATTATTTCCCAATCAAAATTTTATTTGGAAAATTAATTTTAAAAAAAGAGCAATAAAGCAACTTTTCACCATTTCAACACATGGTTTCCAAAAGAAAAACTCACAAAATAATTATTCTTCTAGGTACATGCCCATTGGGAATGAGACTTTCTTATCAACTGCTTATTTCAAAATGTTAAGATATTTTGCTATTTCTACAGTGCATTAAAACATTGAACAAGACAACTGTTTCTAGATTTCCATCTATTCCAGTTCAAAAACCAGTTTGAATATTTTCATTTATATGGCTAGTCTTTTCATTTTATAAAATGTGATAGAATTTTGTTAAATGACCAATCCAAATTTTGGAAGTAGCAAAGGTTTCATCTTGTGATTTTCTTGCATGAGAAAATCTTAACTGTTTGCAGGATTTTTTACAAATTAAAACACTACAGGGCCTCCCTGGTGGCGCAGTGGGTTAAGCAACGCACTATGAAGCAAACCACAGCCACTGCAGCAAGAGTTCGATCCCTGCTGACGGCCAGGGAGGGGATCCACATGGTGCGGCAGACCTCTCCTGCTGTGCCCGCTGCTCCCCTCAGCAGTGTACTTCGGTTGATCTGCCTGTTCTGCTCCCCACTCTCTGTGGTGAATCCTCTCACCCCCCCACACCTCTGGCCTGTACCCCAGTTCTTGTATGTATAAATAAATAAATCTTTGAAAAAAAAAACAAATTAAAACACTACATTGGCATCATCCATTAAGGAACAAATTGATAAGCTGGAATTCATTCAAATTAAAATTTTCTACTTTGCAAAAGACACAGTCAATAGAAAGAAAGACACACACTCACTAGGAAAATATATTTGCAGAAGACATTATCTGATAAAGGACTGTTAAAAAAATACAAAGAATTCTTAAAACTTAGCAAGAAGAAAACATACAACTCAATTTTAAAAATGAGCCAAAGATGTTAACAGTACAAAGGTGTACTGTTCAGAGAAGTAAAGATGGCAAACATGAGAAAAGATGTTCCACATCACACACCACAAGGGAAATGTAAATAAAGCAAAAATGAAATATCATTAAACACCTATTAAAATGGCCAAAAGCTGGACAACATCAAATGCTGGGGAAGATTTGGAGCAACGGGAACCATCATCCTTGCTGGTAAGAATGCAATGTAATACTGTTACAGGGCAGGGAGAGGAGCACCCCAGAACCCCCCAAACCTGCCCTCTCTGACATCCACCACATTAAGATAAACATATAAGGCCTTTAATGGAAAGGAACTTTAATACATTCAGGGTACAATATAGAAAGGACAAAGAATATAGTTACTAAGTTAAGCATCCAAAGTTACCCATCTCCTTGAGGGTAAAAGTCCAGCCAAATAGGATTGGCCCAAAGCAAAGCCCAAAAGCCTGCGACAAGTCTAAAGGACCTTTCAGTAGAGTCCCCTAGAAAAGGGTCAGAAAGAGTCAGACAAGTCCGGGAGGAAAAGAGCAAAATCAAATCAAGATGAAAGCTGCCATTATGAAGCTCCCCACAGGTCTCTCACCCACATCTGTTCCAACCAGTCCAAGACCAAAAAGCAAGGCAGTTTCTTCACATGTCCCCCTGCTCCACGTGCCTCCTCCAAGTCTCCTTGCTGCTCTCCATCCTGCTTCCTTCTTCCTTCCTCCTGTCCTCTTCTGCAGAATCTTCTTTCCCTCCTCAGCTCCACCCACTTAGGGTAGAACTGGGATTCTGGAACTTCCCCCTTTCCTGGGAGGACCCTGTTACAATACAATCACTTTGGAAGACAGTTTGGAGGTTTTTACAAGACCAAACATACTTTAATCACATGATCCAGCAACCATCCATCTTTATATTAACACAAAGGAGTTGAAAAATACATCCACATAAAAACCTGCACACGAATGAGTTTAGCAACTTATTTCCTCAATGTCAAAACTTGAAAGCAATCAAAATGTCTTTCAGCATGTGAGTGGGTAAATAAGCCGTGGTACATCCAGACAATGGAATATGAATACTCAGAAGAAATGAGAGCAAACCATGCCAAAACACAGGAGAAACTTTAAATGCCTATTATTATTGGAAATCTCTGAACTTTCTACTCCATTTTGCCAAGCTAAAATTAGGAATGGGCCAGGATGCCCAATGCCATCACTCCTGTTCAACATAGTATTGGAAATCTTAGCCAGAACCATTAGGCAATAAAAAGAAATAAAAGGATCTTAATCAAAAAAGGAAGAAATAAAATTGCCTCTTTTCAGATGACATGATCAGATATATAGAAAACTCTAAAAATTCTACCACTAACCTGTCAAAACTGATAAATGAGTTTAGTCAACTTGTAGCATACAAAATCACATAAAAATAAGTTTAATTTCTATATACTAACAACAAAATATTTTAAAGAGCCATTTAAAAAATAACCCTATTTATATTAATTCACTTATGTTAATAATTCAAGCTTATAAGTTTCATGGTATGATCTTTTCCAAAAAATTATACACATAAGCACTACGTATTTTTTTTTAAGATTTATTTATTTATGCATGCAAGAGCTGGGGTATAGACCAGAGGTGTGGAGGGTGAGAGAAGTTACCAGATACAGAGTGGATAGCAGAGCAGAAGGATTGACTCAAGCACACTGCTGAGGGGAGCAGGCAGGTGAGGCAGGAGAGGTCTGCTGTGCCATGTGGGTTAGCTCCCTGGCCAGGGATAGAACTTGTGCTGCAGAGGCTTCAGATGCTTCACAGTGTGGTGCTTAACCCCTTGGGCCACCAGGGAGGCCCCTATGTAAGCACTATTTAAGGGACAAATGTTGAAACAACTTATTTCCTTATTTCATTCATTCAACAGAAGTTGAGTAGAAATCTATATATTCAAATTATAGTTCTTGGCTTAGATTATGGATTTTTTTTTTTCTATAGGAAAGTGCCTATTTCAATGGTCCCTCATGAGAAGTCACAAGTTGAGAATTGAAATGGGACAAGACTTTTCATTTTGGATACATCCAACATCTTTCATAATGCTTTGAAATGCCATTTCATTTTCTACTTTTTTGATGACAAAACATTTTACATTTTAAGTATCATTTTGTTTCTTCCTCATACTCCATTTTAAGTCATAAATTCAAAATCATCTGAAAATTAAATTGCCTTTAAATTACTTCTGAAGTGAAATGATCCAAAACTTAATTTAACTTGAAAGCATAATAAAGATGTCAAAATTAACCAAACAATTCTATATAAAGATTAGCACATTAACTTTTATTTTGGCTATTAAGATTGAAACTTCTACATGTTTCATAGCTAGGAAGCAAAGTGAGTATTTTCCTTAATACTACTAAATTGTTCTTGAGAAAGTTTGTGCTATACAACATTGCAATCTTCAAATTTAACAAATTTGGTGAATAATTAAATGGCAAATTGGCATTCAGCTAGCTTCCAGATAAAGGACAGGAAGAGTAAATAGAACCCGTTGGAATACTAACCTTCAGAGAAGAGATGGAAGAGAAAAATGTGAGATGGAAGTGATTGGAGAGGTAAGAAGAGACCGGAGACAATTGAGAGGAATGGAATTTCAAGGAAGATGTCAAGAGCGTCAAATGCTACAGAGAGTTCCAAGAGAAGGAAGATCTGGGATCTGGGCAGGCTCCATTTCCTGAAGTGGAGACAATGGAAGTCAGTTTGCACAGTTAATAGATTAATTACCAAATCTAGCAAAATTATTTTTCTCAATCCCAATGAGAGAGATATAAATATATAATTTTATTTATTAAAATTTAAGGACCTCTTTTTATTTATTTTACTCACTTTAGAGTTCTCCTATTTCTTCTCCTCCCTGGGGCTCCCAACTAAGGTTGTGAGATTTAGTAAACAGAAAAAGGGGATGCTGACTTAAATTTGAATTTCAGATGAGCAATGAATCATGTTTTGCAAATCTTCACTAGAAGTCTGGAACTGGCCATAAAAACACTGAGGCCCTGTTTAAACCTTCACTACACTTATTTGAATGACCTGGGGCAAGTTTCTTAACTGTCTGCCCTCCACAACTTGGAACAATGGGGATAATAACAGCAATACAATAACAATAGCAATAGCAGTTGGGTTTTACTGCGTGTTGAAGTCTTAAAAGCACTGGGCGGGTGTCCAGGACAGATACACGTTCTGCAACTGTATCAGTGAATCAAAAAAGTAGCACGAATTTATGTACTGTGGAGGCGGGATGGTTTGTGTTTGTGTATTAGGCCCAGCTGGGGGTGATCAATAACCCATGCACACAGCCAGTAGAAAGCACTCAAGCCCGGGATTTTGGTAAAAAGCGGGGTTCAAGGGAAAGTTTTCCACTGAGGTCTTTTACCAACGAGTGGGACACTTAGACCTCTAGAGACTGTAGGGGAGCGCACGCGTCTTGAGCGTGGGAGTTTGAAGATTACACTGGCCCGCAGCGTCCTCGGGTGAAGCCGGACGTGCGCGAATCCCGAGGCGCGGCGGGCGGGGCGCCCGGGGCGGGGCGCGGGGCTGCGGGTCGGGCTGAGCGCGTGGGGCGGGTCGGCGAGCGGCTCCGGCGCTGCGGCAGCAGGCGAGCGGCGGGCGTGCACTCCGAGCAGCTGGCGCCACGATGCGACACCTGTGGCTCTCGGGAACTTGGGGACTCTGGGGGCTGCTCCTGTGCTCCTGTGCGGACCCGCGCACAGGTAACTCAATCGGGGCACCAGGGAGGCAAGCAAGGGGGTGGGTACAGATCCACCCATCTGCTCGGGTGGGACCGCCAGGCACCAGCCCTTCCCCAGAGGCGCGTTTGCAAGGCTTTCCTGGGACTTGGGGGCCCTCGCAGAAAGAGGGAAACTGAGAGACTGCTCTTAATTCATCAGCGTTGCTGCTTGAATTATAGACCCTCACTCCACTCCTCCAGGTGACTGTTGAAAAGAGCCAGAAATTTGGCCTCGAGGCTGGGGACCCAGGAGGGAGGCAACCTGAGTTTTCCCTCTCCTCAATTCTCTTAGGTCGGGTGCCCCTGCTAAAAGGAGCGCCGTGTCTCCCAGTAGGACAGGCATGGGTCTTTATGGCGGGTGTCAGTCACTTCCAGAGGCAGCTGCCCCGTGCCTTCAAAGTAATACCCAAGAGAGGGTTAGGAAGAGCCTGATGAGATAAGAAATTGGAGTGGTCGGTGAAGATAACGGAGGATGAACCTGAGATAGGTGGAGAGCAGCATGGGTTTAGAGATAGCATCCAGCTCTCTCGCTGGAGTTTCCTGTTCTTGGCAGAGGGCTGCTCCCTGTTAACGAGAAAGTGCCTAAAGCAAGAACAGCCTAGGAGCTCTTGGCAAAAACAGAAGGGAAGAAAAGACACTCTACATATGGGGGTGAGGGGGTGTCTTCTTTATGTTCTGTTTAGAACTTGTCTTTCAGAACACTGGGTCACTAGCTCATTGCCCTCTAAAATAAGCAGTGGGTGGAGAGCCCTTCTGAATCAACGATAGCCCCTGTGTCATTCTGGACTATCGAAGCTAAGTTTTGGGAAAGCTGAGATTGTTACACATTTTTATTTTCCCAGGAACTAGCACCATTAGTTGACTGAATGAGTAACTTTACATTAAGTACTCACTAACATCACCAGGCTAATGATCCTAGAAATTATCTTTTCTGAAGTCTTATTACTCTTTCACAGAAAGCAGTTCTTTCTTTAAAAAACAATGTTATCCTTTGTACCTGGACCCTTCTTTTGCTTTACCTTTTTGTTATTTATTATGTGCTTTTGTAATGACCTGTTTCCTTGTAGTGCTGTTCTTCCATCCTTGTCTCCTGCTAAACTAGGCTAGGAACTACAGTTATGGAACTCAGTTAGTAGAATGTCTCATAAAACTAAGGGTTTAAATAAATGTTTTATACTGTCGTGGACAAGAATGACAAAGTTGATCATGTATTATTCCTGTTTTTTTATAGCATCTGAGATTGAGCTTTGAATAAAGCCAGTGAGTATTAACTAAGTTAATGACTTAATATCCCTATCAAGTCATTGGTTAAAAATAGAGTCAAAAATAATATCTAGTTAGGTGTATTTACTTTCAGTCCTATAATCTCTACATTTTTCTTACAGTGTTGTACACGTAGTACATAATTTCATGCTTGAAATTAAGTACTTGATGATTTTATCTCTACCATATTTTGATTTCTTTCAGTTGATTCTAAAATAATTCCCAAGGTCACAGAAGTAATACCTAAATATGGCAGCATAAATGGAGCAACAAGGCTAACCATCAAAGGAGAAGGTACAGTAGCCTTTTTATTTAACCAAGATTGAAATACTTTAAGGGCTTTTTCACAATTAGAACTTTGTGGTTTAAAATATATCTCCATTGGAGTTTTTTCTGCTCTTGACCAGAATAGTAAAATTCTATCCCATTTGACACCTAGCAGAATCCCCAAAGTCTCTCTCAACCTAATCATTTGAAGTTGCATTATAATTACTTGCTTAAATCCAAGATCTGGATTATAGTGACTGAAATCAATGCCTTTAATCCAACTCTGCAATATTTGCTTTGTTCTTCATAGGCCTAAAAGTATTTAATCTATTTTTTTATAAAGTAAAATATGGGGGGATATTAGTAAGAGGGTATGATACAGAAATAGAATAGTAATGAAAGGAAGAAGGCAATTGATAGCAAAACTTTTGATCCCTTCTCCTGCCACCTAATTGTTATCAGATGCTTCATCAGAGCATGGGTTATGTATGACTCTCTATCCTTGCCTGGGCTTGTGATGGAAACTTAGTAGACGATCAATGGATATATTTAATGAGCAACTCTTCCTAGGATGAAATGGAAATACTGGTTTTTGTGGACATAAAGCTTTACAATTTAAGTAATAGTAGTATTCAGATACTTATGAATTTTTGAAGGCTGGGAAAGAAAATTTTAGAAAGAATATTAATAAAAACTGTTATGTAATCTTTAAAAGACATGAGGAGTTTTGTGATTCAGAGAACAAACAAAGCAAAATAATTATTCTGTTTTATATATTGAAATGTCTTTTTGTACTTCTAAGTAATATTTCTACAGAATTTAGCCTTTCAATGATATGCTTAAAATAGTTTATGGCTCTAAATTATAAACAGTATATTTTGAATTAAGGTTTTCTTTTTTAGAGTTAAATACCAGGACATAAAGCTTTGTATTCCTTCAAGACTATTTTTAAATATCTTTATCCATAGCTCCATGATTTTGTAAATAGCTTTTATGATAGTGTTTGATGCCATTGAGTCTTAAGCAGAGATTTACATGCTCTGAAAGAAATGCCCAGATTTAAAAAAACAAAGCAAAGTAAAACAATAAAACCACCCAGTGATTTCCTTCAACCTTGAGACCTGAACTTTTTCTGATCCAGGAACCATGGCTTAAGTTTAAATGTATACGTCCAGATACTCCTTTGTTAGAAATAGGAAACGACAAAACAGAACATTCTGTTCTTCTGGTATTTTAGAAGAACATCCTTATTCCTTAAACATAACTTTAGCCCTTTTGTAAACTTTTCAAGTTCTTAAGCATAGGAACAATATTCTTACTTATGAGGCATAAAGTGTCATGATGCTTTTCCAATTTTCCTGTTAGTACCGATTTTTGGATGCTGTTGGAAGATAATTATGTTGATAGAACCACTTGAATCCTATTTGAGTTGCAGATACCTGCAACCTCATCCTGATTTGTCTTTTTGTTTCTGCTTTAACCATACTCTAGAGATGACTAAAAATGTGTTAATATGTTTCTGTCAAAGAAAGATTCTAATTATTATTCTATGTACATTTAGGGGACCCAAGATAGCTGTGGAATATGTCCAAAGCAATGATAATGAATCTGCAAAATACACCAGAGATCTATAGATGCATGAATGTGGTACTTGAACAAAGTTTATGTGAAGGAGCTTCATTCCCATTATTCATCAGTGCTGTCTCTGCACCATACTCCATGTTTAGCATCATAAGCAGAGAAGTTTATTAATCACCAAGAACACTTAAGAAGTGAAGTTGTAAATGCTAGGTGATCACCTAAATACTTGTCCTATGTGATTTTAAAAATGTTTTAATTTTGCGAAAGTTATGATCGAAAAGTAAAATTTTATAGAAATATTTTAAAACCTATGACATTAAATAAATAAATATATTATTAAGTAAGGAATATTACAGTTTAAGAAACTGCATATGCTTTTAAAGGCCCCTTAAGAAACCAGGTATTTTGCATATGGTTGATATTAGAAAGTTTTTGAAAGGGGTTTATCCATGAAATTTAAGATCAAAATATAGTGTATATATATATGTATTGCATTTGTAATTTTCAAGTTGTAATATAGTATGCATTTATTAAGGTATTACATAGCTATATGCTTTATTATTTAAAAAGAAAATAGGGTTGGCTTATAAAGTGGATTCTCTGAAATTCTACACTCTAAAAGCCCTACTTAAATATTTTAGAGTACCTGCATAATTTTGAGCTTTTTCTTTTACAGGAATACAAATTATATTGAGCTTTACAGATAAAAAAATTTACTGTATTCTTTTTTTTAAATGCTATGCTTCAGAAGCCAAAGATATATTACAATTATGATACCCAAGCAGAAATGTTTTATGCAATGGTGTGATGATAGAAATAATTATCCCTTCTTAAAGATGACTGATTTGATGAGCAGTATTATAATTTTGATAAGTTTTGGAGTGTTTGTAACTATATTGCTTTTATTACTTTATATTTATACTTTATATCTCTCAATTGCTTCCTTGATTTTTATGTAATTTCTTTTATTTTGAAAAATCAGTAAAATGGAAGGAGTAACATTTTACTTTTGACTCTTCTAGATATTTTTTCTATCACAATATCTGGTACATATTTTCATTTATCTGAAGTGGAGGATTTATGTAATTTTTATAATGTTACAGAAAGCACACAAACTGGTGCAGTCTGATTGGCTTTAACTCCATCTTTGCCTTTTCCTATCATGTGACTGGGGCAAATTCTCTAAACCTCAGCTTCCTCATTGGTAATATAGGATATTAATTACTTCTTGTTGGTGCTCTTGTCAATATTGAAAGGGATGATGTAGCTAAGACATCCATGTGCAGCATCTCCATAAATTAGAGCTATTTCATTATTTTTGCATTTATTTATGTTATAGGTATGCTTTCATTCTTCAGGAATTATCCTCTGTCACCTCCACCTTTCCTTTCCATTGGTTTAGAGTGTTACAACTTTTTTTAAAAAAAAGATTTATATATGCATACAAGAACTGGGGTACAGGCCAGAGGAGCAGGGGGATGAGAGGAATCACCAGATACAGAGTGGGGAGCAGAACAGGCATACTGGCTGAAACACATTGCTGAGGGGAGGGCCAGGAGAGGTCTCCTGCACTATCAGGGTCCCCTCCTTGGTTGGGGATAGAACTCATGCTGCAGTGTCTGTGGATAGCTTCATAGTGCTGTGCTCCCCTTGCAGCATCAGGGAGGTCCCTAAGTGTTACAGCTTATATGTAGTGTTATATACTTTCAACTCTGCTTTTCTAAGCTAGAGAAACCTAATCATCCTGCATCACGTGTGATGATTGCTGGCTTTAACAGCACTGGCATTGAACCCACTTAGCCTCACGTGCCCTATGTTCAGTCGCTGTTATCAGAAGAACCAGGTCTGTGTGCCTGGCAACTCTTGTTTCCAGTTTTTCTGCAAAAGAGAAAAAACTACATCAACACGTCAGGAATTTCCATTTGATGCCTCAACTTTTTCTGTTCCGAGGCTACACCCGACTCTACAATCTTTGTACCTTGGAGTACTTCCAGAGGTACCATTCTTATGCCCTCTCTTTAAATTTAGAATTATACTTTTAAATTAAAATTCTTTTTCTAGGCGATTCTTGAGTATTTTTATTTTTTAACTATTTGAAATTAGCTAACATTTTTGAAGTATTTCTGAACTATAATGAAAATATTTACAAGTCTTACTGATTTGGGTTCACATGCTCCCAGACATTTTACCTGTTTCACATAGATGATATTTGTACATGTCTCTATGTATATATCTCTATATCTATATATATGCACACCTATATCTACATATGTAATGTTAAAACAACCTTTTGTAAAAAACAACCTTTAAACTAAAAAGAATATCATCTTCTGTTGGCATTATTTTTTAGAATTGTATTTATCTTAGTAATGCTGAAGTACAGATTTTTGTTACCATGTTATTGATGTGACATAGACCTAATAGGAAAATAAATACATACATCACGTCCTGAACCACACTGCAAGTCAAACTTTCCATTCTTTAGTGAGTTGCCAGCAACCCTCTGTGTGTTCTAAACTCCATGTGAACTTCAAAGATAAGCAGAAGTTGGCAAAAGAAAGAGTGGGTTTACCAGTAACTTTCTTTTCTGTGTTTTTATGTATCCTCTCACAATTCCACCTTAGCTGTAACTGATGTGCTTCCTCAATTTCTCAATTCAAAACTGCAGTTTCTGTGCAAACACTTTTCACAGTTTCAAGTTGATGCTTGTATTTGCACCGTAGTCTTTAGGATGAATCCTGTTTGGTTAAGGTTTAAGTTTAGAAGAAGAAAGTGATGTTTATTGAAATTCCTACCCTTTACAAATAAAGGATAGGAAAGGAGCTCAAAACATGATCTGGAGGAAGCTACATGGGTAGCAAAGGTAATGATTTTGTAATGTGCGTTTTAAGTATCATTTTTCTCTGAGTATCACAAGTGTACTTGTTCGGCATCTACAACCTGGTTTCGAATCCTGACCACTCACTTAGTGAATTGTGTTTTTTTTAAAGGGCATATATAGTGATATTGAACCTAAATTACAGGATTTTTGTGACTAAACATAATAGCAGATAACAATTACACTCTTAACAAATGAACCAGGCCCCCTACTGAGTCCTCCCTATAGATCTTCCTTTGGTCTTCCTAGCATTTCAATAAGTAGATTGTTATAGTCAGTTTTTTTTCTGATGAGGACACTAAGGCTGAGGGAGTTTAACATTTTGAACTCTAATAACCAAGGTCATATGGCAAGGAAATGCCAGAGCTGAGATTTTTAGCTCTGGATAATCCTAGGATCCAAATAGTCCTACCACCTAGCATGCAGCTTTATTCATTCCTGGAGGTTAGGGATTTTAGCATTTGATAAGCATCTGGCAAGGTAAAGTACCATTTTTAGTTCAACATTAATCTGCGTAATAGTCATTATTTCTAACAAGCCTTTGAACACAGAAAATGTTCGATAATTTAAAAAGCAGTTACATTGGGCCTCCCTGGTGGTGCAGTGGGTTAAGCAGTGCACTATGACACAAACCACAGCCACTGCAGCACGAGTTCAATCCCTGCTTCCTGCTGGGGAGGTGACCCACATGGCGCAGGCAGACCTCTCCTGCCTTGCCCGCTGCTCCCCTCAGCAGTGTATTTCGGTCGATCTGCCTGTTCTGTTCCCCACTCTGTCTGGTGGATTCTCTTATCCTCCGCACCTCTGGCCTGTACCCCAGTGCTTATATGCATAAATAAATAAATATTTAAAAAAAAATCAGTCACATTACAGATACTTGACAATCTATCAGCCACTATAGTTATTAATAGATATTTAATGTGAGCTCACATTGTAACGGTGATGGTTTTACTGAAACATACTTAAAAACTACTGACAATGGTAAATACCTAATATTTATTTCTAATATTAATAATATAAATACATAGGAGTTACAAAGTTAAATCTACATATCTGGGTTTACCTTTTTGATTATTTTTACTGGTTTTGTTTATTATTGTACTGTGGGTTATTAACTTCCGAAATCTAAATAGCTTATAATTTTTTAATCTTTTTAAAATTTATATCTTTTACATAATTGTGTATTCCCTGTAAAATTCCCACCTCTAGTTCACCAGAGAACCATCACCATAGTCCCTTGTGCTCTTCTCTCCCCTGTTTTGATCTCTTCCCCGCCCCCCCCACCCTTGAAGAATGTCTCCTATTTATGGTTGCCTGCTAGTTTTGTTTTATTAATATTATTTTTGTTGTTGTTATTTTTTTTCCTGGTCCCTTATTTGGTTCCTCTATATTCCTCCTATAAGTGAAACCATTTGATATTTTTCTTTTTTCCTTCTGGCTTATTTTACTGATTTTTATCAGTGATGTAGATTTAAGTCTTTTATTGTAAAAGAAAATTTTTCATGACTTTAAGGACATTGTTAGCCATCATTTTTACTGCAGTGATATTTTAATATTAAGCACTAATGATATTTAGAGGGAAATAATATTTAAAGGTATATTTTTAGAACTAAGAATTTAGAAATTTTACACTTTGAAGTAATCTAACAACAACTATTTACCAATTTAACTTTATTCCAAAAATATTTTGGAGAACTTCATAGACTCACTTTTCATACTAGCATATTATTAAGTGCCTTTTAAACATTTTTATTGAAATATTTAATTATATAATTTAATTACTAGAGTATTATTGAATTAATCTTAATTATTTATTGAATAAAAAATAACTTATTCCTTGAGTTTAATTCAAAATTGACTGTTGGTCCAACAATATAAAACACTTTTGTGTGCCATAAATTACTGAATTTATGCTTAATTACTTCCAAATCTGGTTTTGAATTTTCTGTAATTTTCTACTGTTTCAAATCACTCATTTTTCTGATTTTGTTGGAGCACACCATAGCATACAAACACCGTTATTCTACCCACCTATAAAAAGAAGCAAAAGCAACATCATTAACTTTTCCCTTTCTCCACACCCATGTCTAGCTACTATCCTATTTCTTTGCTTTCCTTTATAGTAAAACCCCTCCATAACGTTGCCTGAATTTGTGCTCTTCATTTATGGTCCTCTAATCTCTTAAAGCCTTGCCAAACAGTCATTTATTCATGACTCACTGAAATATCATTGTCACCACTGCACTCAGTCTATTCTCTCACATATGCCCCTAGTCTGTTTTCTCAGAAATACAGAAGGTTGGTGATCCTTGGAAAATGTTAAGTCAGATCATGCCACTCCTTTTTTTCAAGGCCTTCAATGGCTCCTCCCTCATGAAATTAATCTAAATGCCTCAATTTTTGGCTTTTTCTCTTACCACTTCTCATAATTTCCCAACCACATTGGCTAATTCTTTAATCCATGAATGTGCTCCCACCGTGAGGAACATCATGTTCCCTTTATCTGAACTGCACTGCCCGTAAATACTGTTATGACTTATTTCTGAAAAACTTCCTTGATCATATGTCAGACACCTCCCATATCCCAGACACAGGTTGGAAGATCAAGGAAATTCTGGAATGAGGCGTGTGAATGCACTAGTGATAATGTGCACAAAGCATACAGATCTATTTGTCTCAAGTTAATTCTTATAAAGGAGCATCCTTCACAGACGAAGTAAAACAACAGCTTGATCGCATGACTGAGTCAGGAGCTTCTCTCCTGGGCCACTTCAGTGCTTGTGCAGTGATCGTGAACAGAGGAACCATGGGACAAAGACTATGCCTGGGCCATGACCATGGACACCCTTTCACCAAGGCAAAGCTACTTACTGCTATTGCTGAATACTTGACTGCCAGTGACAGCACTGAGCGCTCCATAAAGAAGCCCACCCAGCCAGGCAGGGACAAGTTGACTGCATCCCTCTCCTCTCATGGAAAGCAGACACTCATTATTTCTGATACCCTACTGTAGGGTAAAGGTTGATCAGGTCTTTCCAACCTCCCACTACTGATGATGGACACCTGTGGTGCTGCGAGCATTCCAGGGTGGGCATGCGCAAGTGGGCGTACCTGTGTTGGACACAGGCATAAATGGGCGGTGTCATGAGGACGCCAGAACTACGAGGACCAACAGACAGAACTGTGAGGACTGACCGCCCGACCCACAGAACTGCGAGGACCAGACCGACCAACAGAACCGACAGGATGAGCAGCAGCAGCAGCAGCAGCAGCAGAGATAGAGAGAAGAAGCAGCCTAGAGGGTGAGATGCGCTGGGGGCTGGGAGGCCTGCCAGCCTCCCGGCCCCCTGGCACCCCTGCCTGCCATGTACCTGGCCACCTCTGCTAAATAAAGAATGAAAAGCCACCGAGGGCTCCGAGACTCTCCTTCCTTGACCCATCTGCCCAGAACCATCCTGAACCTTGCTCCAGTGCCACCCCCTTCCTGCTGCTACACCTACTCCACCCTACTCCAAATAAAGGTTTTGTCTTCTTTTTTTACAGTGCCTCTGTCAGCCCCATCTTCTGAGAGATTACAGTCTGATTTACTGCCATGAGAGTTCATAAAATAATGTCTCAGCAACAGGAACCTATTTTATAGTAGAAACATTGGTGCTAACAGGCATGTGGTCATGAACTCTGTCATGAACTGCCTCATCCTGAAACATATGTCCTCGAAGAACGGTGAACAGTCTGTAAAGGGCATGGCTATCATCTCAGCTTGGGCACAGCCTCCTTTGGATTAGCAGCATCCTCCACCCTAGGGCATATGCATCAAGCCCAAGGCAAACACCGGCTGTTTGTTGTTTCTTGTCAAATAAAAGAGATGGAATAGAAAAAGAAGTTACTTCCCATCATTATCACTCCAAGTAATAAAGTGAAGTAGCTCTCTGTACGATAGTAGGTTCTTTTGGATTGGGGTCTGAGTTTCCTTCTAGAGAATTTTTCTATCAGGCATCCCAATATGGTTCTACTGAACTAAAATGACCACAACTACTTGGTCAGTTTGAGTTCATCAAACTTCATTAGTAAACTGCTGGAGATAATCAATTCCGATAATTGTAAAAGGCTAGATTGCTTTTACCTAATGCAGTTAAGGAGGAGTATAATTGGAATTCAGGGTTTTTGTGGGGCATATAATGGCTTCCACTTCTAGTGATAACTGTGAATAGACAATTACAGAAAGCCCAACTTCACAAGGGCAGAGAAAGGGCTCAGATCTTCAGGATGAAGGTTTGTGTTATTCATCATTTGAATGCTGGCTAAGGACAAGGGATTTCTACAACTAACGGAGAGGAGACATAGCTATTATCAATTATAGCCTCATGACTGCTTGTATTAGTGTGGCTTGTAACTCGTCGCACCAACCCTCTTCTACGTCATATTTTTAGCAGAGCTTTTAACTGGCCACTGCCTTGGAAATGTGAGAATAGATTGTACTTAAAATGTATGGTGTGAGTGTATCTTTATGGTGCAAGAACTCACCTGTAACAGATGCCTTTTATACTCAGCATAACATTGTCTGGTTCTGTCTCGTTAAGTCTAGCCACAGCTGTGGCAAATAGTTCCCTGTAGACTTTGATTCGATCTTGTGTTCTGCTTCCTGCCTGTGAGTTTGCACAGCCTGTCTTCGAATACTGTTTCAAGGCTTCCCTGATACAGTGATTGGGACATTGGATGCATGTGGCATAAATGTAGGTACAGCCTGAAAGTGCGTGAAGAGTTCTTTCCCTCAGAGAAACCCTCAACTAAGGAGTCAGGATCGGGTGCTTACATGCTGCGTGCTCCTGACTGCTGCTGTGAGGTACTCTATCTTTTCCTTCGAAGTTTTCAGAAAGATTGAGCCCCATTTGTCCTTGACGTACTCTGATTTTATTTCTTCAGCTTTTATTCTCCATTGCCCCCCAAAATCAATATCTAGATAAATTATTTGTTTGAAAGTCCTAATCTCAGACATTGCTTTTAAGGACTCAAGGTAAAGACTGTCAGGAAATAGTCTTCTCCTCGCATTCTCTTCCTATCCTCACAGCTTGCCTTTTTCATAGTAGTTATCCCCAAAGATCTGGTGGTGTCTCTCTCTTCTCTGACTCTCTCTCTCTCTCTCTCTCTATTATCTGTCTATCATCTATTGATATCCATACCTCACTCCAAGCTAGCACTAGCATATGTTACTTAATTCCATTGTGTTTAAAGGCATCTGACAAATAGTATATTCTCAAGTATTACTTTTATGAATTAAACATCATTTTTTATGCTTCCAGAGAGGTTTACATTCATAAAGGTAAATATGAAATAGGTGACTTCTTTGGTACTATTATTATTTATTGAATCATTAAATACTGAATAAGAATTGCTAAAACCTTGAAAATAGAATTGCATTAATAATAATTGAATATTTTTATACTTTTTCCAGGTTTTGCGCAAGCAAATGAATTTAACTATGGAGTTGATGATGCCGAGTTGGGAAACAGTGTGCAATTAGTTTCTTCTTTCCGATCAATTTCTTGTGATGTAGAAAAAGATTCAAGTCATTCAACTCAAATTACATGCTATACTAGGTATGATTTAAAGTATCTTCCAGGGCCTTCCTGGTAGCAGAAGAGTTTAGTTGCAGCACTATGAAGCTATCTGCAGCCACTGCAGCAAGAGTTCAATCCCCAGCAAGAGGTGGCCCACATGAAACAGCATATCTCTCCTGTCTTGCCTGCTACTCCCTTCAGTACTGTATTTCAGTCAATCTGCCTATTCTGCTCCTTACTCTGCCTCTGGTGAATCCTCTCATCCCCTGCACCTCTGGCCTGTATACCAGTTCTTATATGCATAAATAAATAAATCAATCTTTAAGAAAAAGAATCTTTCATAACATCATTTTCATCATCAGAATCACATTTATACACATTAGTATAATAGTTTTATCATTGGCAACTCTAATTTCTTTCTGATTATTAGTTATTTTGTTTCATTTTGTGATGTTTAGACTACTATCCATTTATTCAATTATAATTCTTCCCTATATTAGCATGATAAAAGTATATTCTATATCCTTTCCCAGGTTATTAGAGCTATTATCTTATCATTGTTGATCTCTTTTAGAAGATAAATGGCCACTATTAAATTGTAATGATGCTCCTCAAAATATCAAAATTATATCTTCCTGTCCAGTTTGATTAATTTTATTCAAAATCTTGACATAGTCATTAAGATTAAAGATGATCTTTTTGTATGGTGATTTCAAGTTCTTTACTATCATCACAAATTGATGTTTGTTACTAACATCTCGGGGGACAATTAATCATTTTAAATTGGAACTTTCAGTACTGAAACAGGTAACATACTCAGGATTAATCTACATCAAGTTTGATGTTTTTCAGCAGCAAAATCTTACTTAGGGGGAAACTTGATTAATTTTTTTTAAAAATCAAAGCATAACACAAAATAGTAACATACTACTATTTTAAATAATTCTGACTACAAACATGTTATTGCATTTGTAGTCTAAATTTCAGTATACTTAGAATAACCATTGACCTCTGGCTCACAAGGTTAAAATTTTCAGTACAGAGTTCAGGATGGAAGTCATCCTTGTGTAATATAGAATGGAACTTAGTTGCACATCAATTAGAATTTTACATATCAAAAATGACATAGTCTGTGGCAGTATTTTTCAGTAATACTATATACTGATAAAGGCATTATTATATTCTTATATATTCTTTATTGCTTTCCAGACCAATGCCAGAAGATTCCTACACCGTTAGAGTCAGTGTGGATGGGGTTCCTGTTACAGAAAATAATACCTGCAAAGATCACATCAGCAGCCAGGCATGCAGCTTCAGTGTATGTGGCATCTCTTCTTTAACTTACCTGTAATTGATTTTGCACATTTTCCTTGTAGAACTGAGTATTTTTTAAAAAATGTTTACAGCTTGCCTCATATGTAAAAATATGTTAATGTGTAGCTAAGGGTAATTTCATACAATTTTAATTATATTTTATAATAATAGAATCTATCATTCTTTGTTTCCCTTTTTAAATTGAAGGGGATTAATTTATTAACAAATTAAACATGACATATTCAAATTATTTTCTTGTTCACACTACTTTTTCTCCATTTCTGTTCTTTGTTAGATTCTCCCTTATTTTCATCAGATTCACCTTCATTGTAAACTGAAACATGACTTTTTTCCTTTCTTTATTTATTTCTGATATGATGAGATAAAATGTGACTTCAGGCAGCATAAGAGCCTTTTAAAATTGAGTTACTGTAAATGTAAGCATTTTTAATGCTTCATTGCACTGTTCAAAACAAAAGTTATTATCATTCCCTTATTCAATATTTCTCCTTCATTCATTATCTGTTGATTTCCTTTATGGAATCACACGCTGGAACCAGTTCTGTGTCCATCAGCTCTTCTAACATTCTGTCTAACCAAGGACACAAACATCTAATCCAGTTTCTACAGAGTCCTGCTCATCATTCAAGATTCTTAAACTCACCAGAGGCAGAACTAAGTGCTTTGCTCCACTAGATCTACCACTTGTAAAGAGGTTTAGTGCTATAACTCAGAATTCAAATATAGACTTTATCATTTACTCTGACTTAGTCATAGAGAAACTATGCTTCAATCCTTCATTTTCTGTACAGTGAAGATATGTGAAGTGGAAATTTTATCAGTGTCATTGTGATGATTAAATGATACAATACTATTAAGGCAATCAGGAAGCTATGACATACTGTAAATGCTGCATTTTGATGTTTTTATCTATTCCACATGCTATTATTTTAGCATCTATGTTTTAATATGTTATCCTGGATCAGAGGGCTTTATTCATCTCTGTGTTCCTAAGAACAAGCATTCAGTTTGTTCTTTCCCATTTGGTATCATAATTCTTAAGAATAATACCTGCATGGTTCTAGAAATTACCATTACATCGATTACTAAAGCTTTGTAACTCTCCAAGTTTTGCCTCTGTTTTTAAAATATGCTTTGCTATTTTTTTCTTCCTGGACTTAACTAAAGGGATTATAATTTTATTCCATCAAATTACTAAAAGTCTTTTCTTTATTCATTTTTTTTTTGCTCACCTCCTTTTTTGCACTAAATTACTAAAAGTCTTTAGACCTGAAAGCCTGTTACTGTGGTTTTATTTATACTGATACCAAAATGATAACTGAATTTTAAAATTCCTTCTAGAAAGATTCTTAAATGAAAGAAGAATTTTATGTGATCTGGAAGAATCTTGAATAATAATAGTATTCTAAACTATATTTCTTACATAAAATGGAAAATTTTGATAATTTTATGGATGTTGTTTAAATGTATTTTGTATGGAGAAGAGCCTTTGCATAAAGCAGAGATGAATGGTTATTAACATTATTATTTTACAGACAAAAACTTTCAGAACCCCAACAATAAGGAGCATTACACCTTTGTCTGGAACTCCAGGTCTGTTAAATGACAATTGAAATATCTTTTTGGTTATGGTAGTTAATTTACTTTTAGTATATACAATTATTATGATACCTGAAAGTTTGTAAGTAGCATTTTTGCATTTATGAAATAACTCCTATTATTTCAAAATCATTTTTAATGCCTGTTTCTGAATCTATTATAATGTATTCAACTTTCCTCAACTGGACATTTAGCTGGCTTCCAGTATTCATTATAGAAAATGTAATTATGCCAGTCTATGACCCTATCAGAAATAAGTGAGACTGCTCTTTTCTTTAATCTTGGGAATTCTAGGGATTAATCTTTATTGCACATGTACACACACACGTGTGCATGTGCACATGCACACGTGTGTGTAAATATACATATATATAGGATTTTTACTAATTTTTCCATTGCAATTAAATTTATATTTTAAGACTAATAACTGTATATCACATGGAAGTGGGAATTTTTTGATTTCTCTATTGCTTTTAAATTTATTAATATTTCCTTACTCAGACCCCTATTTCATTATCAGCTCTACAAATCTTAACTTTTGTTAATTCTTCTTTCATTTTTATACCATAGAAGACCCCACCATCCAATGATATACGTATTATATGATTTTCATTTACTTCTCAAAAGATTTTATGGTTTTATTTTTACATTTAATTTTTATTTCACTTAGGGTAGATATTTTTGTTGATATAGAGATCTTATTTTTCTTCAAATAAAGACTTCTTTACAATGAATACTTATAATACTTTTTAAGTACTATAACTACTTCTTTATATTTTATTGTATTTGCTAGAACTGTCAGAACACCGCTGAACTCTAGTGAACATGAAAATGTTTTTATTGGAAAAACCTCTGTTTTGGTATTAAATGTCTGGATACATGGGTAAATAACCTTATACAAAACTTTTGGTGTGTTTATAGGTACATTAATAACAATCCAAGGCAGAACCTTCACTGACGTCTATGGAAGCAATACCGCACTAAGTTCAAATGGAAAAAATGTTAGGATTTTGAGGTAAATTTTCAATGCAGAAGCATATTCTTATAACTCACAGATCAAACACTTTACTCCAAAATTGGTAGGTCCAATGACATTAGAAGCCACTGCGGTGTGAAAACATGATCCAGTTTTTTTTTCAGCCATATTACAGAAAAAAGATAAGACTGTCGGGTATTCTTTGACATGCAAGCAATGGTCAGTAGCCTTTTCATTTTTGGTCTGACAAATCCATCTTTTAATATGATTGATTTTATTAATAGAAGGCAAGTTCAAGAGCATTTAAATGAAAATCATAGACCTTTATTACTGGAGAAATTTGTTCTCCATACATAGTCTAACTACCTTATTTTCCACATAAACACACATACTGGCAATCCACAACTTATTCAAGATCGGGAGGAAAACCCACATCATCTAAAATACAGTTTGTCACTTTTTCTACCAAACTGTGGTTACAGGATGTTGACACCAAAGATGGTCAGTGACTTAATAACAGTCTAGGGTTAACCCCTTCTTCCTCTGTTTATCAGCAGTGAACCAAATGGTAGCATTGCTAGTTATCTAAAATCAAAAATAATTGTCCACAATTTACACTAGAAAGTAACATTGTCACTAGGCTATCTTCCTGTACCACAGTGGCGGGATCTCAGTCCTCCTTAAGGATTGAAAAACCTGTGCATTTCTTGTAGGAGAAATACAGAATCTTGACTTTCAAGTTGCTCCAGGCTGATTGTATGCATGCATAAAACAAATAAGTGAATAAGTTAAATGACCATGAGACAGGATTTAGAGTTTATTAACTATTGAAAAGGTAATTACATACATGCATGTACATATATAATTTTGTAAAACAACCAAGTTGAAAGTTTTCTTAAATGGAGTCAAGGTGATTTATGTGGCATTCTATGAGGTAGAACTCAAATCTCATTTGCATGCAGCTATAATTTCTGGAAATGTACACATTGATTCCTTATATACTAGTAAAAGAATAACTTAACAGAGCAAAAAATATTTACTGAACATCCTATTGGTGGGTGTCGTGTGGTCGCATACACCTGCGAAGGTGTGCACCAATTCCCCTAAATCATGTACAATGTTGTATACCAGTGCTACTTTCATTAAAATATATACATGTATTTAACATTTTATACAGATGACTTAGCATAAAGATCCTGTTTGCTTCTGTGTAGTTGAGTAGAATGACATATTTTCTGATTTTTAGATGAGCGTTTTTAAGTCATTTTTGCTCAAAGTGAAACCAGGAAAATAGAGAGCTTAACTTTCAAAATGAGATTCCTTTTTTTCCTTTCCTATAGCTGAAACTTACTTCTATTTAATACAAAAGAATGGATGGAAATTATTTCATGAAATCACAGAATCCCAACTAAGACCTCCTAAGATTTAGGCTACCCTTGTACTCTGTAAACCATTGACACTCTGTAAATATAGGAAGACTTTTCTCACACCTATTAATGAAGGGGGCAAAGGTCTTAGAGCTGCATTTATCTCCTTTCTATCATGCTAATTGTAGCACTAGGGTCCCAGAGGCATTTCCCTGTGCCTGAATTTTCTTAATAGGGGGAGATGGGCTGTGTGCTGAGCAGGATCTGAAGATCAAATGCTCATAACTACTTTTGAGTCACACAGATTTTGTCAGTTGGGTCAAATTTGCAAATGCAGACCAAGTACAAATTTGTAGAGGCCGGCAAATAACTAGAGGATCCAGTGACTACTAAGGAACTTTTGATCTAGTAGATTCCATTACAAAATATTTCACTATTTTTATTTAAAACTAAATACAGTAGTATAATCATAGATAGGCAAACCTAGAAGACCGGAGATCACTGGGTGTGGTTAAGAGTTTGCACCCCAGCTCAACTCTCTGGATTTGGACAAGCACATGAAACTTCTGCCTCAGTTTCTTCATCTATAAAATGAAAGGATGAGGGCCTCCCTTGGTGGCCAAGGAATTAAGTCTCAGCAATATGCAGCAATCCTCAGCCACTGCAGCACGAGCTGGATCCCAGCTAGGGAGGGGACCCTAATGGCACAGCAGACCTCTCCTGCCTCGCCCGCTGCTCCCCTTGGCAGTGTATTTCAGTCAGTGAGCCTGTTCTATTCCCCACTCTGTCTCTGGTGAATTCTCTCACCACCTCCCCCACCTCTGGCCTACATGTCCTCATTTGTATGGATAAATAAATAAATCTTTTTAAAAAAGAAAGGATAATAGTTATTAACCCACAAAGTAGTTGCAAGGATTAAATGAACATAGTAGGTGCCTATGATGTAGGCTGTGAAATTTATTATTCAAGTGCAGTGAGGCAAAAAATTGGAAAGAGAACATGAAGCTACCTCTTCTATAATGAATTATTATTTTTTTTAACAAACCTAATGTAATGATCAGTTGGAAGGATTTGTGTATAAAAGTTTATTAAAACGTTTGAAGTTCTCTACAAACAAAAGTCCATAATTTTTATATATCAGGTTGCTGCTGGGCCTTATTTTGAGTGTGAGATTTGCTGTTCCAGAAGCAGGTGGCGTATTCTGATGTTGCAAATGAAGTACCAGTTAGTCACCTGCAAAACTCTAAAAGCAGCAGATTCTATCACCTTTGGTCCAGCTGATCAACTGGGGAGATTCAAAAGCTCATGTTCTCTCTGCATCCTAACCCAGCCTCTTCTCATCTTTATTATATATTTTTAAATTTTAATTTAATTTAAAAAATTGTGTTTTGTTTTATTGCATTAATGTTGGTTTACTGCATCATATATGACCTAGGAACATAGGGTCACACCTCTTCCAATGTATGTTACCACACCATACCCACCTCTTTAATTCCCATTTCAATCTCACTGATTCTGTTCCCTTCGTCCTGATTACTTTCTAGGCTCTTTGATGTGGACTTAGTTTATTACCTATGCTATGAAAATTACTGCAAAATGTTTTGTGTTTTAATTAATTGAACTTTAGTGGAAGATTTCCCATTATCTCTTTCTATGTTTTATTCTCCCATAGGATTAATCACTTTCTAACACATCGAATATGTCATGATTATCCTGTTTGTTATCAGTATGTCTCATGACAGCCTCACAAAGGGCATTGACTCTTGTTCTGTTCACTGATGTGTTCTGGTACCTACAGCCAGGAGAGCAACATAATAAGTGTTCAATAGATGTTTTCTGAATAATGAGTGAAGGCTAGTAATATGTGATTTAGAGAAGAAGTATAAGGTAGCGGTAAATGTGGTGGGAGGGGAGTATTTTTGAAGCGGTTTATTATATATAATTTGATTTTTCTAACAAAATATTTATACAGAGTTTATGTTGGAGGGATGCCCTGTGAGCTTCTCATACCACAATCTGATAAATTGTAAGTAATTCAAGTATTTTTCTTTAGAAAAATAAATAGTAGATATATGCATGTAGTTTGAATAATCGTTTCTAGCAATATTACATACCAAAATGCTTACAATAGTCTATAATATTTTGTATAAATTATGATATATACAGTATAAATTATATTTTATAAGTATAGTATTTTATATAGTAAATTAGAAATCATTATATATTTAAATATAATCTCCCCTGTTGTCTCCAGTGTGGTATAATGAAAACTATTATTTAAATTATTGTGAGAAGAGGTGTTTTGAGAAATATCACTATCAAATAACTGGTAGTGTTTTAAACTCTTTGAAAGAAATCTCAATGGAGATGACCAAATTAATCCCCAGATACTTAATAACTAAAGATTTATTCAAGTATCTTTAACCAAGGCTAGGAAATAGTTTCATTTTATAAAAATTTTGCTGTACCACAATTCCTGAAATTAACAAGATTTTTTTTAAGGAAGCACAATATTTTAAAACTTTAGTGTCCATATACATTTTGAAATTAACATACATATTTTGTTAGGTATGGTGTAAAACTACATCATCTGAATGGAGATATGGGGTCTATAATTTGTAAAACTACTGGAACTTACATTGGTAAGCGTTGATCATTATTCTTCTCAATTCTCATATATAACTCGATTTCCTTGTTTTGCATTCTTCTAGACTTCCCTCAATACTTACTTCCTTTTTAAAAATTAGCATTTCCTCTTTCCCTTGGCTTCTTTACAGTTGTATAAAAATACACATGAATTACCTTTTCTCTAAGATTGCCATTTCAAGTCCCCTTGTTCAAATTATTCTTCTTTTTCTTTTTCTTCTGCCATGCAGAAGATTCCATAACTAACATAACTGGTTTTTTTGAAGCATAATTTTTCTCTGCTTTTCCCTGGGTCTGTTTTCTCCAGACACATCAATCTTTTCATACTTGAATGAGCTTCATTCCTTTCTGTCTCAGGACCTTTGCAGGTTTTTCATTCTGAGCATTTTGGATAAAATACCATGCTATGGAAAAAGAAAAAACAACAACAAAAAAAACACCTTCTCTGATCCCTTCCTTCCATTTTCAGTGTTTGCCCTACTTCTTTGACAGACATATCACAATTTTCAGTTCTCCGTTTGAGTCCTTGCTCTTGGAAGGACTGTGTCCTCTGCTTTGTTAGAAGAGCAAACTGCACTCACCCTGTACCTCACAATATACCTGCATAGCTATGGACATGAAATTTGAGGGAAATACATTTAAATTTAGGTTCTGCACTGTTTTTCATTCATTACTATTTTTGTCAGGTTTTTCCAGTTAAAACCTTGAGACATCTTACTATGTATATTTTAAGTAAGTGCTTTATGTAACTCCTTATTTTCATTACTTTGAGGATTTATAGATGGTTGTATAATTACAGTTTTATTTTTTATTTCTTTGCTTTTAAATCAGTTTTATAATACACAACTATCATCCTCCTGTGGTTGGAAATGTAATTGATTGTGTATTTTAATTAATTCCAGGTCATCACAATGTCAGCTTCATCTTAGATAGTGATTATGGAAGGTAGGTCGTTTTGTAAATAATAATGTTTATAATTAATTCAGCTCATAAAGTGAAAGTGTAACTTTACTTTGTGCCATAGATCCAAGGATTAAAAATTAATCAGTTTCTTCCTTCAAATCAGCATTTAAGGGGTTTGTAATTCTCTTTCACTCATAATTTGTGTCTCATGCATGATCTTTTAGCTGTTGTGAAATCTACAATTACCTAAAACAGTAGAGGTCTTTGATATTGAAAAAGTGATATTGAAAAGTCTTATAATTCTTCTGATTTAATTGTCATTTTTTTAAACTAATTCAATTTGACTTGAATGAATGTAAAAATAAACTTCACAGTTTCTATTAGCTGGTAATGGTTCTTTTAAAATATTAAAACATACAATATGAAATATGGTAGTTAGAGATTTCCATTTTCCATCTTAACAGCAATGTTAATAATTTGTATTTATAATTTTATTCAAATGAGATCTCACCTCCAGATACTCTACATTTTAGTTTCAGTGAGAAAGGTCATCACATGTTCATAATATAATGAACATTTAGTGGCAGACATGGTATTAATTACTTTTTCTATATAATCTAGTTTCATCCTCCCAAAGAACCTATAAATTGAATGCTATAATTCATTCCATGTTGCACAAAGGGAAACTGAGATTTAAGATGGTTAAATAATTTGCCAAAGCTATTCAATCTGTAGGAAGCAGTGCTGGCATGTGAACTCATGGTATCTACTTCCAGGGCCTGAACACGTCATTCCAGAACCACTTCTCTACTTAACACCCTCATCTAGGATTCTGTGCCATGGCAAGGTCTCTACCCCTGGGTGCATTTGCTAACACGTGTGGGCATTTCTCGGCTGTCTTAGTAACTTGAATGTGCTAATTGCCCTTGTAGGCGGGACTGTGGTGTGCCAGACCTAATTAAATTGTTTTGCCGAAATGTCATCATGTCTCCCATTGAGAAAATAAGTCACATTTTGTAGTCCTCTAGTACCAGTATAACTGTAGGAGATCAATGGGAAGATCTGTGTATTTAGTTATTTTGTCTGAAGAGAGACAAAGAATTAGAAGGATCAGAAATTTGAAAAGAACAACAATACTGAAATGGAAGTAGATGTTGTTTCTGGTCAGTGTTCACAGACACTGCAAGAGAGGGTGATATTTGTTCCTCCATGCATAGAACTGGCAAGACTAAATCTACTATTTTCTATTTCTGGACACCTAGAGGCCATAGGTTTACAACAAAGTGATGCCTGAGATGGACACTTCATTATAGATCACTACAGACTGAACCAAAACCAAGAAGAGTATTTTCATTTAAGGGGAAGCCAGAGTGGATTATGTATTATAGTGTGATTTACATGGGGCAAATGTCTTAGAGACCCATGACATAATTGTTATTCTTTGCGAGGACTCAACCTATATACAAATAACTTGGTAAGACAGGGCAATAGGATTTACTAAGTTATTAGAGAATCATATTAAAAGCAACAATTAATTGCGTTTCTAAATTACATCCTGGACTATATACATTGTTCTTTTATGCTCTTGATATCATTGCTCCTAAGGTGACAAAAATGAATTCTTAGTTCTGAGTCAGTGTGAAAGGTAGTAATTGCCAAATCCATCATATATATATATATATATATATCAGCAAAAAAAATTATACAAAAATAGGTTTGAGTATAACTGATAAGTATGCATAAATCAATATGCTGCATTAACATACCCTGAAGCTCTCAATTTAAAAAAAGCCCTTTTTTTTACTATAATTTAGCAAAAATACTGCATAAAATTTCTGCTTCTATGATGTTGACATAGTTCCCTTTTTTGAGTCCGTGTTCTTTTGTATTACTGTCTCTGATAAAATTGTATTTCTATATAAAAAAATCTTAGGGATTGAAGATAACAATGTGACATTCACTTCTTTAAAAGCTTAGTTTTAAGATTACATGGCATTTTAAAAATGCTAAATCATTTAGTAAATTATAAAATCCACATTTTGCAAATTTCAGGAGCATTCCTAAATATCAAATAAACTAATTAAAGACCATGTGGCACCTACTCTGTATCTCTTTTAATAGCCAACCTCCACTCTGCTATTACCCCAAGTTCAAACAACAGCTGTTCCAAACTGATAAGGTTCAGATGAGGCTGACTTAATTGAGAAATGCCTAGTCATTAACAATGAATTAGTGGAAATCACCTCAGTGTCATACCAAATAAATTACATTCAAATTTTATTTCAAGAGGCAATTTTCCCACCAACTTAAGAAGTTGAGTTAACATTTCAGATGCAGGATCTGACCATATACAGGATTGTTGGAACTAGCATCATTTCAGATCTTTAGAAATCAACTGAAAGGTTTATAACATAAAAATATAAAATTCAGTATGAACTTCTTAAATAATTAATTTAACAGAAACTATATCCAGGGACTCATCTTGCAAATGCACATTTTAATGCCTGGGTTAGATTTACAGGAGAGTGAACTGTTAGTCTTAACCACAGATTTGTATTATTCTCAATTTTAGACTAGTGTCTTATAATTATGATGAAGGGATTTTCAGTCTTAACATTTGGATTTCTTAACTTTTCTAATTATAAATTTCATTGAGGTGATTATAAGAACAACATTTCATTTCCAAGATCAAACTCCTTCCCAACCCTTTAGGCTATGAAAATGCAATTGTATACCCCAAAATGTGAACAGGCTCTGTGTTTATTAAAGATTTAAATCTAATGTGTTATCGCTAGTTGCTCTCACCCATGGTACTCAACAAATTAGTGGCAGGCAAAGAGAACTACACAGATTAGGAGCTAGGGATTGAGACTCAAACTTGCCTGCATTATAAATTCTGTTTCTGCTACTTACTGTCTTTGTGACCGCAAGTAAGAGAAGTTTTACCTAACTCATTGGGTTGATATAATAATTAAATTATTTAATAAATTAAAGATTTAAAGACATCTTAAATGTTGACAATGTTAGTGTGATACCTGATACATTTCGATAGCTTTATTTAGACACTAAATGGTTTTTAAGAACTGAATGATCAGCAGGAGAGTCCAAACTTTATGAAGGGCCATCCTCCTGTTTTTTTTTTATGTTAATATTAAATCTCACTTTATTGCGTATTTGTATATAGTAAAATTTATACTGTATAAGTGTTGTTCACTAAGTTCTGACAAATGTGTTTTTGTATATTTGTGTAATCAACCATTGAGTCAAGAGACAACATTTTATGTTCCCAAAGAATTCTGTCCTAATCCGTGGCAATTTATCTGTTTTTCATCACTAAAGTACAAAATCTAGCATTTTTTTCTAAAATAAAGAAACTCATTTAAAGCAAGAATGTGTACCTTTGTTTTAAACAGGAGTTTCCCACAAAAGATGGCATATTTCATTTCTTCTCTGAATAAAATTTCAATGTTTCAAACATATGCAGGTATGTGACATTTTTGTATGTGTGTTAAAGAGAAAAAGAGAAGGGGAGTCAATACTTTGTTGCATAAAATCAAAGACTATAATGACACACTGTGAGGTGTATTATATTATTATATGTACTAAGAGATGAAAACTACCTAGAATGTGGAGTCTGAAAAGAAGCCCTGATAGTAAGTTAGGATCCCCCAAACCATTTTCCTAATAAAAGGTTTATTGGGACATAAGCTCATCAGACTAAAGGAGATAGCAGGGAAGATTACTGCATGTCTCAAAATTGCTGTAATTAAGGGGAAGGGGAAGGGAACCCTCCCTTATCACTTTAAACCACAATCCAGTGGTTACTCTCTTAGATTTATGCTCTCGGTGTAGTCCAAAAGGATCTTCAAGCAGATCATAATTTACTTCTATTTGCAGCAGCCTCAGGTGAGAAGTCCCTCTGGGAAGGTGTCAGCAGCAAATACAAATCTTTTAGAAGAAGAATTATAGTTCATTCTAGATCTGGTGTGGTCCAGATTTCAAAGATGTTCATATCTGGAGCGTGGGGAGTAGTGGTGGAAACCTGTCTTGGAATCAGTCAGATTTGAGATATTCTTTTTCTCACTTTTTCTAGAAATTTATGTGGAATGCATGTAAAAATACATAGAATGTTGATAGAACTAAATAGAATATATATTTTTCTAAGGTTCTGGCATTCCCTGGGCTGTTCTACCAATATGTCTAAAATTTCTATATAGAGAGCCCTAAGAACTACAATATTAGGATTGTATGGATTACTATATTAAATATAAATATAGCATGTTGGCCTGTACATATAGGGAATATTGATTGCTCAAAATCAGGGGGACAAGAGGCTGTTGCTCCCCTGCCTTCCTGTCTTTTCATTTGAAACCAAGTATCTATGACAGCCCAAGCTTTCCTTACTCCCTGTATCCTCCCATTCCAGCATCTCTTTAGCACTGTCTCCACCAAAGCCTGGTCCCCAAAGTCATGTTCATTGTCTTTTCTGTAGGATTGCATCAGAGGAAAACTCAGTTCATTCACTTGGTATTACAGTATCTATAGATAATTTGGAAAATTTGTGCAAGTGTTAAGGTTTACATGTAATATTCATAGCATTTTATTCAATGTGCTCCTTCTTCTCAGAGATCACTAGGATTTCACCTTCACAAGGAAGCATTCAAGGTGGCACCTTGCTGACTATAAGTGGACGGTTCTTTGATCAGACAGATTTCCCAATCAGAGTTCTAGTTGGAGGTACTTTTCTTTATTTTGAATATATCCATTTATGAGAAAGAAATCCTGTCTTTTCTTTAACAGTTTATAAGGGGAATAATAATCCTTTCTGTTAATGTCTTAAATTTAAGGCTAGGTATTTTCACACACGCATTTGGTCCTGGGGCTTGATACTTTTCCCTCTGCTATTTTCCAGTGAAGGTCACTCCTTACCATGTTACATGACCAGGACTTGGGCTCTGATTTTGGCCCAAAGGGCATTGTGGCATGTCATCATGGCTGTGATCTTCTGATTCCTCAGGACACATAGGCACACACATACCTTCTATTTAATTAACTCTCAGATACCTTCCTTCATGTAGTTACTTTTCGATGGGTTGGCTAAATATAAGGAAATTTAAAATAATCTTTGGGAATGCTCTCCTCATTTCTGTCTCATATACAATGCCTGTCTGAACATTAGTGATCATGGATGTTATTGGGAAGAACATTAATTAATATGTCATATGGTCACAAATGCACATAGGGCTTGATTCTCTGGTGTGCATTACATTTATGTGTAAGTGTAATCACTCTCATTTTGACCTTTGTCTGTTTTGGCTTAAGTCTGTGCCTGGGAAAGTAGCATTTATAAATCATTCTTTTCTTTTCATTGGAAAAGCTTGAACTAAACCACTATTATTATCATTGTTGTTATTCTATCCGAGAGAACATTTATACATCTATTTTCTACTTTTTTTTCTCTTTTACGTCTCTTTTAGTAAATTCTAAACATCATGGATTTTATTTGGCAACTATTCTCCAAGGAACAAACTGTTAAGTGCTTACTTTGGACCCTGGAGTAAAATCTTTTGTAGTGCCATAGTTTGATCAAACTTTAAATTTTGTTTCTCAGGAATTGTAAAATCTTCTCAGACCTGTAATATTTTGCCAGGAAAATGTTTCCTGGTGGAGATATGAAAACCAGTGAGTTATAAGGTTGCCTGGAGAACAGGTGAAAAAGATAAAGCCCTCCCTACACCTTCACCTCTTGGCTGTGCAATTTTGTTTTGACTGAAAAAATACCTCTAGGCTGGCTGATAAGATTTGCATTCCAAATCTCTATAGTCATAGCTCTGCATTTTGCTTTTCTACAGGTCAAACCTGTGATATTTTGAATGTCACAGAAAGTAACATATATTGCAAGATACCCTGTAAACCTGATAGTATCAGAACTATATATCCAGGTAAGTTACCAGGGGAGAGAGTGGCTATACTTACATTTACACATGAAGAATATTATTGACTATCATTAAGAATAATATTGTATCATTAGTGTCTCAGTTCACGTGGGTTGCTATTAAAGAATACTTATAAACAACAAGCATTTATTTCCTATAGTTTGGGAGGCTGGGAAATCCAAAATTAGGTTTCTGGTAAGGACCTGCTTCCTCACGGATATCAGCTTTATATGGCTAGGGTTTTCTGTGGGTCTCATATAGGAGTGCTAATCTCATTCATGAGGTCTTTGGTCTCATGACTAAGTATCTCCTTAAGGCCCTACTTTTTAATAATTTTACATTTCATATTTTTTCAACATGAGTTGTTGGGGGACACAAACATTCATCCCATAACAATTAATAACAAAAATTTTCATTTGACCTTTTTAGAATTTTTAGTGAGCATTAAAATAAATTTACTAGGCTTTTTTTTTTAACTTTATGGATTAGGATATACTTATATTAAAATAGCTGCATCAAGGCTGCCTCAGTGAAAGTAAATCTGGCCTCCATTTTTCCAATTACCTACTGAAAACAGCACATTTATTGATAGAGTACAGTGGTGCTTTAATTTCAAATTAAATGATGATTACTAAATGTTTGTAAAGGCTAAATGGACATGTTTCTAAAATCCTTTGCCTGCTTAAAAATAAATGGCAGAAGTTAAATTCTTGCTTGTCTAGAATGATTTAGAGTGATAAAAGGGAATAAGAGAAATGGAATGCAAAACTTTTATTCTTGAACATTTTTAAAATTTTCTTTAAAAAATTTTACATTATTGTTCATTTTCTTTTTTTTTTAAATAGTGTTTGCTTTCTTTTCTAAGGTGTAGTCCCCATAGAATTTCTTCCCCAATTCACCCATGCATAATCACCATTGTCTCTTGTTCCTCTTCTTTCCCTGTCTCAAACTCTTTCCCTCCTCCTCCCCTGCACAGTGTCTCTGATTTATAATTGTCTGTTTATTTTTGTTGTGTTTTGTTGTGGTTTCTTTATTGTTATTTTTTTCCTTGATACTTTATTTGCTTTCCATATGTTCCTCCTATAAGTGAAACCATCCAATATGTTTTCTTTTCCTTCTGGTTTACTTCACTGAGCATAATCCCTTCTAGCTCCATCCCAGTTGCTGTGAATGGTATTCAAAACTTTAATTTTTAGACTTTCACTTGTGGCCCAGCGGAAGTGCCACTAATGACCTTGCAGTCCACAAAGATACCAAGGATTTTGGAGCGGTCTCTTCCTGTGCACACTGTGAAATTGGTTTATAATTTTGTCGTTGGTGGGTATTTCAAACCAAATAAATTTTGTTCACTACCATCTTAAATCTTTTTGTTTAAATTTATATTATGGGAAAAATGATCAGTTAAAGAATCTTGGCATTTATATTTGATAATTTTATTATTATTTTAATTGTATTGTTTATAATCGTTGGTTTATAATGTTGGTTTATAACACTGTGCATTGTTTAGGGATGTAGATTCACACCTCTTCCGATATGTTACCATACCACACTCATCACCAAGCACACATAGTCTCCATCATGGTCCATCGGGTAACTTTAAAGGAAGTTGATAGTACTAAGAATTCTACTGCTATACAAGGTTGAGATACTCAAGCTTTGCTCCAGTCAAACTTCTTCTGACAATGAAGAATCCTTACTGTCTATGTCCAATCAATTCAGATATGCTAAGATGGCTTGGAGGAAGGCATGTGCCTGATTGTTGTATTTTAGGGATGAAAAAAGTTAGATGACTATTTTTTGGTACAGAAAAGGTCTTAACCCATACTGGTCCAGTGTAGATACACTTAAATGAGAATATTCTATAAACCCATTCAAGGAGGTGAACTATTTGAACAGAATAATGTTAAGAACTGCTGACAGACATCTTAAAGCCAAAAGTATCAGTTTTTGATCAGTTGTAAACCATTAATTAACTTTTGTTAAAAAAAATCAAGAAGTTTTGTAATCTGAATCTTAAGGTTTTGAGACTTACCTATAAAACAACATCAGTCATATCATAGGTGTCATAAGACATTACCATGTCTTAGTTATCTGAAGTAAAATACTAAGTGTCAAGTGTTTTACATGTATAGTATAGGTAACTATTACATGTGTATACGCATGTAAGTACATAAATTGTGTACATATATTACATGTTATCCCCATAGCAACCACACACATTATAATACTGCTCCCATTTTGTTACATATGTGGAGCCTGTGGTGCAAAGAAATAACATGATAAAAAATTATAAACTGTCCTAATAGTGTTTTATCCATTGACATGTAATGTATGTCTAACTCTTCTGTTTCCTTTCATACAATGTAAACTACAATGTAAACCAAAACAGCATATCTATAGTCACCACCCAACTAGGTCATTGAGATATCAAATCAAAATTCTGTTAAAATAATCCTTTTATTTTACTATGCTCAGGTGGGAGAGGCTTAAAGCTTGAGGTATGGAATAACAGTCAACCAGTACATCTTGAAGATATACTTGAATACAATGAGAACACACCAGGGTACATGGGTGCCAGCTGGGTAGATTCAGCTTCCTATATTTGGCCGATGGAACAAGACAAATTTGTTGCACGCTTCAGTGGATTTTTGGTGACTCCAGATTCTGATGTTTATAGATTCTACATCAAAGGTGATGACCGTTATGCTATTTATTTCAGCGAGACTGGACTTGCAGACGATAAGGTAGGTAAACAGTAGATTACTATTTAATTTATAGAAGCAGTGTAGTAACATTTATGTGTATCTCATTTATTCTAATCCAGCACCAATGAATATATTAAATAAATTATGAAATACATCTTCATAGGTTTGGATTCCTGTCTTTAACATGTGTAATTTATGAACTGCAAAGTTGTTATAGAAAACTCATGGACTAAAAAAATGTTTTTTCATATCTAAATTTTCTCTAGCAAGGAAAAAGCACATGTATCTCTTTCTACTCTATTCTTTCACTATGAATTGGTCATGAGATTGAAGTCTACCATTTCCTTATATCTCTGTTTTTCACACAACTAAGATCTTATGTCCATCCTCAGTGTCATTTTTGTTACATTAATGTTCTCACCTATTATTTATTTACATAACACAATTATAATGATTGATAGTGTATTATTGCATTTACTAAATACAGATAAGTCTTCCTGGCAATAAATTTTAACTTCTGATTTTTTTATGACCACAAATAATATGAACATTTTCTGTATTTTATACTATTTCTTTAGGATAGTTTCACAAATGTGAAATTAATATATTAAATCAAAAGAACACTTTGTGACTAAATATAAATTGTAGAATTGCTTCCCAAAGTGGATGAACTAGTTTAAATTGCTTTCCATAATATGTGAAACAAATGTAAATTACTTCCTATAATATGTAAATATCCAGTTTTACTATTGGTTGCCAGCGTGGCTCCTCCAAAGAGGCCATAGTATTTCCTAATGGGAAATCCAAGGTCTTCTCATTTTAGTGTACAGGCCAGCTTCATGATCTCTGAAATCTTTGAGAGCTACTTATAATGATCTCATTCAGATTAAATCCCTCAAAAGTTCTTCAGAGTAAAAGAATATTCAGCAGTAAGAATCTTCCTTTTGGTAGGTATCTTTCTATTTTTCATAACAGTTTTAATCATAGAAAGGTATGGTCTTTGTGTATTCATGGTACAGTGGTGGTGATGTTAGTTAAGAGTGGAAAGAATGAAGTGAGTTTTGATGATTTTTAAAAATCATTTTGTCATGGAAAACAGATTTTATGAATATAAAGTGATTTTCATACTTTTTTACTGCAAATATTCTAAGACTGTCAGAAACAATAAATGTTAAATATATGCTTAAAATGTTTATTAATGAGTCATTAATAATTTTACCCTCTCTTTCTGTCTATATTTCTTTTTTGGGATAAGGTGAGAATTGCATATCATTCTTCGAATGCCAACAGTTATTTTTCCAATCCAACACAAAGATCAGATGACATTTATCTTCAACAAGGAAAAGAGTAAGGTTTTTTTCCTTTTTTTTACATTGCTCTATGATGGTTAAAAACTCTAAGTTTGTATCTAAAAATGTTTCAGTTTTTTCTATAAAAGGGGAGAGGAGGAGAGAAGAGAAAGAGGGCTGGAAACAGGGAGGGGAAAAGCATAGGAACTGTGGTGATGGACTCTGGGTGCTTTAATAGTGGGAGAACCACGTTACCACACCTGAGGGGAGAAATCCTAAACTGTTCAAAAATTAACAAGGATATAAGCAAAAGATACTTCATTAATAATAAGTTAAAACATTTTTAAAAAAGAAGTAATATTAATTTGTTGGCTTAATTTATAATTGGTTCTCTATAATTTTATTAAATTTTATTTCTGTATTTTCAAGAATAATAGCATTCATCTGACCAGGGAAGTTTGAAATCTAAGTTATCCCATTTCAGAAATTATAACTTTGTGAAATTTGCATAATTCTGATGTTAGTTTTTTATTTGGACCTTTCAATCAATCTAGCCATCTAATTTATTTACACCTGCACATGAATTCTTAAATACTGCTAGAGAGAAAAAACATAAAACTACATGAGTCAGTACTACAGTTAATATGTTTAATTTCACCACTTTATTATAGGCCATGAGCCAGACACTGAAGTTGTAATGCAAAGGAGATTAAAATATACCATTCTGTCCAGGATAGCCTCCCTCACATATCTGGATCCCCAGCTGGCATGGTTAGAACTTCGACATCAGGAACTCCCACTCCACATGGGCTCTCATCTTCCAGGAGACTTGCTCTGGCCTGTTGATGAATGAGTTCTCAATAATAAAGAGGGCAATCAGTGCCTAATGTACACATACTTCTCAAGACTCTGTTAATGTCACATTCACTTATATTCAATTGACCAAAACAAAAGGTTCAAGACTAGACTCAGGAATGAAGAAATAGACTTCATTTCTGATGAGTTTTAAAAATTTTTTCATTCTGCCATATCATTTTTTTGGATTTGAGGAGACTGTGCTCACAGGCAGCACCATGAAGATCTGATGACCTTGGGATCAGAAAAAGCTACAATCAGTGATACCTGGGTGTCATAGTCTTAGTCATCTCACTGAATTCTTAGTAATAGTGACTTAGGGAAAGCATTACATTCTTTTTCTCCTCTACCTTCTACTATCTTTAAAATAATATATCCAAACTGTTTTTTTTAAATCAAGATCTCCATACCTATTCAGGGTAAGTAGAATGCCAAATTAAGCCCTATTGCTATTAAATGTCAGTATATCTTTAGACTTTGCTTTAGTCTTGGAAAACGAGTTCCGTTTACCTCTTAACAGAAGCACAGAGCTGGCATGAAGGCAATGCCTAAAATAGCTGTTGCTTGGTATTTGTGCTCCTGCCACATTATTTGGAATTTGTACTCTGCACTCATATTAGATGCTGTGCGTTCTGAAATTGAGATCATCTAGATGATGTGTCACACAGTGATATGGTCCTTGGGCCTCTCCAAAGATAACTCATAATGCAAGTTCATTCTGCTCAGACAATATAGCCCATCTCTAAGCGCATGTCCCTTTGACCACCCCATTCTACTCTGAATCCTACTTCAATTACTAATTTGTACATAATCTTTCCTTTTTTAGAACTCTGTCAATCATAAGAACATAAAGAATAGTAATATATATTTTATAGGAATTTGTGAAAATTAAATAAAATAATGTCTGCAGAGTGCTCAGTTTAGTATCTAGCATATGGAAAGTACCTATAATAACTATCTTTCAACTGACAGATAAGACTACAGAATTTAATGGTTCTTCTTTGACTCTTGTACCTTAACTAGTTTTACCTTACTCAAATGACACAATAGGTTAGCCCAGAGAATAATTCCTTGATACAACTTTTCAATATCATTTCTATGAGAGGGGGGTCAGCCAAATCTGAACAAATGGCCCATGATAAATTCAGCATCATTCATGAACTGTAGATACTTTTTCTCCATCTACAAGTGTATTTGTTGAATGATGTGAGGCAACTGGCTGGGCTCTCCAGAGATGGGAGCAGTGGAGGCTTTGATAGATATTAGGAAGGAAGCAACAGTTTTGTACTCATAGTACCAGCTGGTCAGCAAGGCTTGTCCTGAAGAGGCAGTTGGATAGTGGGCAGGGGATGTCAGGAGTCAAAAATTCTGAATATAAGTGTGAATCCCATCTAGCTTGCTCGAGGTCCATAGTTAATCTAATCAGTAAAGCTTTCTCAAGGCAGTTTTTTTCTTCTCCAAGTCAAAAGTATAGAGGCAATTTGAGAATAGTAACTTAATCCTTGACTCCCAACCACTCAAATAAAATGGTTGTCATATGTATAATCAGCTTGTCATTTTCAAACACACATTAAGCTGTTTAACATCTACATGCCCTCCGCGTTTGATGCCAAGGTGTTTGTGTTATAATCAACAAAATACTTTTGTTTTAAATTCCTTGAGGATAAGGGAGAGCATCTTTTTCAATGAATGTTTATTAATAAAACTGAATGAATTGGTATGAAAGGAAGCAACTCACTGCTAATGCAGATATTTTACAAAATTCATTTCATTTTAATAAACCACTATAAACTTAACACTGTAATGTTTAAAATCAGGGATATTACAATATAAATCATTTCACAAGCAGGTATTTTATATAGTGTTGAAATTTATTCATTGAAAAAAATTTCTTGACCTCTGGAGAAAAAAGTAACATTTGTTATCTTATTTTCCAGATATTACATTGAAATTTTGCTGCAGGAGTATAGACTAAGTGCTTTTGTTGATGTTGGGCTGTACCAGTATAGGAATGTCTACACTGAGCAACAAACAGGAGATGCAGTAAATGAAGAACAAGTTATCAAGTCTCAGTCAACAATTATTCAAGAAGTACAGGTTTGCTATGATCATAGATCCACTTTATAGAAAAATACATGTTCAAAGACAGGAGCTATATTTGGATATTGCTTTTTTTAGGCAATTTACTGTTTGGGGATAAATAAGTTATGGAAATTATTGAATTGTGACATGGGATATCTATATAATAGATTAGAGAGGTTATTTGATAAAACAAACTTTAAAATGTAGTAAAATTCAGTAATGAAGAGGCACTGAGTAGTTAACTTATGATACTTTTAAAATGTATTTTTCCATTATAGTAAAGATTTCTTTACTTGGAAAATAGGTTATAACATTGGAGAACTGGGAAACAACTCATGCAACTAATGAAGTTCAGAAAATCGTGGTGACCAGCCCATGTATGGAAGCTCTGTCATGTTCTCTTTACCAATACAGGTTAATCTACAACATGGAAAAGACCGGTAAGCTATAAATAAGAAGAAAAATTTTATTGTGCTTTATCTATAGATTAAATTATAAAATCCGTTTGTGTAGCCAAATTCTATTGTCCAGAAGATATCGTTATAATAGTAATTAATAGAAATTTTTAAAAATACATGTTGTGAAGAAAACCTTCAGTTTGGACTAGAAAAGGGCATCAATAAAAACAACATTCTATATATACTATCATTTTCTTCTATAAAGATCATGATAATGTGTATCTCTTTGCACATAGGATTTTATAAAAATCTGTCATCCATAAATATGTTATTTAATAGGAATTTATCATTACAGAGAGGTAAACATTTTTCAATATCTCAAATTAAGTGATAGACCTATGAGACGCTACTTTATCTGTTAATGCAGACATTGTATTTCTTAATTTTTATATTCTGAAATGATCATTTTACTCATTGTTTTGTTTGTTGTTTCAATAAGTAAATATTGAGAAGTGCTTTACAGTGTGTCAAACACAGTACTTATTACTATGCAATGTTCAAGCAATAAAATACAAACCCTTTCCTCAAGTGATCACCATCCAATTCAGTAGCTAATATTATTTAACTTGAGTCAATTTCAAAATACAATTTCACTATGTGATACATATATGTTTCAGACTATAGATGCTTTAAAAACCACAAATAGAAGACATCAGTCCAGACTGGTAATGCAGAGATTTTAGCTCTTCTTCATTTTTTAATTAAAATGCCTTATCATTTGACTTTAATTTTTTTTTAATTTCATCCAAAAGTCCTGCTGCCTGCTGATGCTTCTGACTTCATGCTACAATCAGCCTTAAATGACCTTTGGTCTATAAAACCAGATACCGTTCAAGTAATAAGATCACAAACCCCCCAAAGCTATGTTTACATGGTAACCTTTATATCCACTAGAGGTAAGCATGCATTTCATTTTCCCTTCTCTACTGTTTTTCTAGGAAACAAATTTTATCCTATGAAATTCCACTGAAAAAAGTAAAAGCTCCATAAAATGACAGAAGAAAAGAATTAGACTTATGCCTTGGTCAGTTTTTGGAGAATTAGGAATTGAATGATTAATTTTTTATTCTTATTTAAATTTTAGTTGTGAGTCAAAGAATACATAACTCCAATGCACAAGAATATACTACATATACTAGGAATGCACCTGATGACTTATTTTATATTTAGTAAAAATTCACAAATATGTTGATTCTAGAAATGAAATTTAAGGAAATTAATATTGCTCAGGAGACTCTGGTCAGCTCTTGACTGATGAAAGAATTCTGTAGTCAAATTCACATGGGAAATCATCCATACCATTATCTTCTCCTTGAAGATTTTCAGAGTTCATTAGAAAATACAGAGATCATAGAATATAAAGTTCCCGAGGAGTCCTACAATGAGAAAAAGCAAAAAAATAAATAAATATATATATAGCTCACCTGTGTTTAATACATTATCCCCAAATTATTTGACCCTTCTATCATTTTTTTCTGAGTAATAGGTATTAACTTTCTACTAATGTTTTATATTTAAAAAATTTTAAATTTGTGTATTTGGGCTATCTCGCCTAAGAAACTGGTCCCTGTATGTGTGTGTTTGTGCTTTTCTTTGAGCAATTTTTCCCTTTATATAAGTAAAGTGTTATTTCATTATTTGTTTCTCATTTTATGAAATTGCTAATTTGATTGTTGAGTGGTGGGTGTAGAATTGTGTTTAAAATGAATTGAAGGGCCTCCCTGGTGGTGCAGTGGGTTAAGCAATGGCACTATGAAGCAAACCACAGCCACTGCAGCACAAGTTCAATCCCTGCCACCAGCCAGGGAGGGGACCCACATGGTGCAGCAGACCTCTCCTGCCTCGCCCGCTGCTCCCCTCAGCAGTGTGTTTCAGTCAATCTGCCTGTTCTGTTCCCCACTCTGTCTCTGGTGAATCCTCTCACCTCCCAGGACTTTGGCTTGTACCCCAGCTCTTCTATGCATAAATAAATAAACCTTTAAATAAAATGAATTGAAGTTCTAAAAATTTCTCATAAGTTAGATTATTAAAATGTTATATAAATAAAGATGGGCTTGTTCTCCCAGAAATACATTTATGGATCAGAGAAGAATCTTGAGACTTCAACAGCGACCTTAAGAAATATGGTATCAAAATTGTAACTGAACAAATTCTAGAACTTTACCCAATAGAAAAGCTCAATGAAATGCCACTGGTAAAGCATCCTCCAAAGAAGACGAACATCTGAGGACAAGTCTTTATTTCTCTTAAAGTCAGGTTGAATGAACAAACTTGGGGCTGTTTCCTGGAGTTCAGCTTTGTTAATCTACTCAAATCTAAAGAAGATAACAATATCCCATCTTAGCCCTTTGTACAAAGATACTTGTATTGGCCTAAAACAAAAAGAATTTTTGGAATATATACATTGATTCCTGTTCCCCCTTTGGTTTATTTTATAAAACTTTTCAGTCAAAGAACAAAACCTTTAAGGAATAACACTTTATCAGCATTTTGCTGTTTCCCCTGTGGATAACTGGTTTAAATTCAAAGATGTGTATCTTTCCCATTTACCCTTCCTTTATGATAAATAGAACTGAAAATTAAAAAATGCTGTTAATTTCTGGTGTCTTTATGGATATTTTTATATTCTATTAATTTTAATTTTTGGTGGTACTCCATTAGGAGACTTTGAACTGCTCGGTTATGAAGTATTTGGAGGGAGCAATGTCACTCTGGATATTACAGAACAAACCAAAGGAAAACCCAGTTTGGACACATTCACCCTAAACTGGGATGGGGTCACCTCTAAGCCTCTTACCCCATGGTCATCAGAAACTGAAGTATGTGTATGTTGATTTTTTAAATGGAAAGTCATGTATGCATCACCTATCTATTAAAAAAATCAATGGAGATGATTAAAAGGGGTCAATTGTATGGTGAAGTATTGAACTTTTTGTGATGAACTTAATGTTGTATATATGCATATTGATTTTTAATGATGAAACACCTGAAACTTCTATGTCATAATGTAACATTAATTTAACTTAAAAAAAACATTTTCAGGTGTAGTGATACATTCTGATTGGAAGGGCAAGTTGAAGCTGCTCCATAGTGAGCAGAAAAGGGAGGAAATATCACAAAGATGGAAGGGAAGAAAAGGAGAGTTATTAGATCGGTATCAGGGGGATCCAGTATATCTCATCATGGGGATATGTTTGCTTATGAAAGAATGCTTGTGAGCTACTGAATTTTGACAATGACCTGTACAATGAGTTTAAGTTAATAGCTGTTTGACAATTAAAGATCATGCATTATCTTGATTCCTTCTTTCTAAACACCAATTATATCTCTGCTTTGCAAAAGAAGTAGATGTGGAAATTACAGGAGACTTTGTGGATGTTTACCAATTCCTATAGAATGACATTTATTATTTTTAATGAACTTTCAATACAGGCTTATAGTACCTGTTATCTTCTTTTGAAAAAAATGGCATGTATATTGGAGTGGCTGGTTTTATTGTGGCTAATGTTGAGTTAATTTGGAAAGCTACTCTTTGAGAATGTATTTGTGCTTAATACATTAATTGATTAATGTATTATTTAATACTTGATTAATTTAAATAATCTTGGTATTAGCCAGTTATATATAATTATTGTCATTCTAAAATAAAGCTTTTGAAAAGTCACTGGACACTAAAGTCGTTTTGGGTTTGATCTCATCATGACAGCTAACTTGTGAATTAACTTACTAAAATGTTCTATTAGAATTAATTGGTAGAGGGCCTCCCCGGTGGCGCAGTGGGTTAAGCAACACACTATGAAGCAAACCGCAGCCACTGCAGCACGAGTTCAATCCCTGCTGCCGGCCAGGGAGGGGACCCACATGGCGCGGCAGACCTCTCCTGCTGTGCCCGCTGCTCCCCTCAGCAGTGTACTTCCATTGATCTGCCTGTTCTGCGCTCTGGTGTGGTGAATCCTCTCACCCCCCACACCTCTGGCCTGTACCCCAGTGCTTGTACGCATAAATAAATAAATCTTTAAAAAAAAAAAGAATTAATTGGTAGAATTAGTAGTATAATAACCAGTGTTCTAACTTCATGAAAGAAGACTATTAAAGTTCATTTTGTTACTTTAGTTTCAGGCAGCAGTAGAAGAAATGATCACCACCAAGTGTCCACCACAAATTGCAAATTTTGAAGAAGGATTTATTGTGAAATACTTCAGAGATTATGAAACTGATTTTGACTTGGTATGGCAAAGAATGTTTAATGAATTGTGAAACTGACCAACTCAGAATTCATATAAATGTCTGAAATTTCCCCATTTTTTTTATTAATTCCTTTATTAATTTTGAACTGGCATTAATTCCTTCGTTCAGAATCAAATTACAAAAAATATTTTGTAATACATTTACTGGTAAGATCTGTTGTAGCATTTCCAGTCATTATAATGTGATTCTTTGTGGAAGCAGCATTCCTACAACACGTAAATTTTCCTGATCAATAGAAAGTAGATAAGGTGGGCAAATGTAACAACCTTTATATCTTTATTTTCTTTATTTGAATTTAGAATATCTCCTTGTCCTCCTCATTGGCTTAAAAGAATACAACTATTGTTCTACATTATATAATGAATTGCTTCCTTACTTTCTGGAATCACCAGCTGGTTAGTTAGTACAATGCCTAGTTAGTATTTCCTTCTTGGTAAGACATAGAGATCTTTCTTCAATGTACAGTAAATTTAAAAATACACTTACCATCTGAATGTTTATTTTTAAGACAGAAGGAAGCAAGTAAAGGCCATAAGAATTAGAGAACTATAGCCTACTCATTCAAATCAGAGCAATACTTTAGAAATACAATGAATTCTTAAAAACGTATGCCACATGATGCTTTATATGAGCAATTTTATTAGTGAAAAAAAAAAAGGGAAAATCTTTCCAGGCAATGGGGTACCTTTTCAGTCTTACTTAATAAACATGTATGTGGTCCTGGATCCCGCAATATTACTTGCAGTCATAGGAACTGATAGGTAATTCACTTATACTCCTCTCCAGATTCATCTCTCATCATCATCACACTATACATTCTTTGCTTTACCTTACGTTGGCTATTTGTATTTCTCAGCACCACTCTCGTCCTGCTTTTCAGTTCATATTTTACCCACTTTCTGAAGCCTCTTGACTTCCTTTTCCTTTTAAATAAGTCCTGTTCATCTTTAAAGAATACTGATTTGTCACTTTCGCTCAGTTACCTTTCTTGAAGCTTTTATGTGTGTTGCATGCTTCCCATTAGCCTTGGTTTTATAATCCATACTTCCTTTTTCCCAAAGTAGTGGGTTGCCATGTAGGGGGACAGTATACTTCACCACTTGAACCCTGAAAATTAAACAAAAAATAAAACCCTGACACACAGTGAACACTGAGTTGTGGAAGGAGTGAGTAAATATCCTTAAGGAGTTCATAATATAAAGAGAGGACTTGGGAAATAATCAAATATAGGGATTATATATCATAGAAACAAGTACATGATATAGGATGAAAGCCTGAGAATTTCAAAAACAAGACAATTCATTTCAAGTTAGAGTCATTTGGAAAGCAATAAGATCTAAACAAGAACTTAAACAACTTGGGTGGATATTGGGGAATCAAGCAAGACAATAAATCATGTTTTCACTTGAAATATTACCGTTTCCGTAGGACCATATTAATAGAGGGCAGAAGACAGCTGAGACTGATGCTTATTGTGGTCGTTATTCCCTGAAAAACCCAGCTGTTCTTTTCGACTCAGCAGATGTTAAAGCAAACAGACTACCATATGGAGACATTTCATTATTTCCTTATAATCAGGTAAGCTCCATAAAATGATATGCTAATTAAATCTGAAAAATACATTGGTAATAAAATTTCATGAAATTTTCAGACAAGGCAAAGTACTTGTCGTGTGAAATCATGTCATACTGAACAGGAACTGCAATTCACATGCTGGGTATGTGTGATGTCCTCTTCTGTTGAGTCTGAAAAAAATTGTTTTAAAAATTGTAGCACCCGGCATGTATATTCTGATTTTTCTCATAACTTTGGAGGAAAAAAATCTTTGCAAAGAAATTTAAATACCGAAACAATTAAAATTGTAGCATCTCCTTAATATTCCTTCATTTAATAAGAATAAACAAAAAGGGATAGCCATCACAGAGTGATCTTGGCCATCCAGTCTGGGAAAAGTGAAAGAAAGTAGTGAGCAGTGGAGATGACAAAGTTTTAGTACGGCTAAGATTAGCAATCATAAATTTACCCTTTCTCTTATTTTAAAATCCTCATGCTGTAACACATGATCTAAGGTCCTAAATTCTAATATACTTGGCATTCTTAAGGAGTTGTAGAACATTAAAAGTGGTATTTATTTACAATTTTACATTGACATTCATCTCTATTAAATACATTAAATACTCAGCTGTATTCATATCCCAGTTAATCTACCTGAATTTTTATCTCTCTTCTCTGTGTGTAATGAGTGGACAAGTTCAGTTAGAGCTGGACCTAATTCTTACATAAATCCTTGATTATAGGGAGTGAATTATTTCTGTTTCCTTAAGGACATTGAAAAATTATTTTTTCATATTTAAGAAAACAAGAATTAATTAATTAGTTGTAAGGTCACTTCAACTCTATTTACTTTTTTACAAAATCTTCCCCAGTATTTCTGCACCTAATTTTCTGAAACTAATCATTGTTTCTCATGTTTGGATATGTTTGGTAAGGAAAATGTTCTATACTTACTAGATTGCATTGAGTTAAATTGCTACAAAACCATTTAGTTAAAATATATATTTTTACTGATTTTTAGAAACCATTTTCTTTGTAGTTATGTTTAGCATACAAAGGATTCCTGGAAAATCATATTGGATTGAAGTTCCAATACCAAGATAAAAACAAAATTACAAGAAGTACTGATAAACAGTTTACATTTAATTTTGCTGATGGAAACAGGTAAGTTGCATGATAAATTTGAAAACTTAAGTTACTTCTTCATTTTGTTCCTTTGTTTTTGAGAAATCATATACAACCTGAGCTAATGATAGTTTTCCTGCCCTTGACATAAACTTCCTAACAAAAGTGGTTGTGCTAAATATAAATCTATAGTTTATGAAATTAAAAGTTAGTGTAGCATGTTATCACACATGACCCTTTACAAGGCAAAACTGGTAAACCCTAGAATTTAAATTATGCATTACTTTATCTAATAATGTTTCCAGCTGCTGACAGAAGGTAGAAAGACATTGCTTTGATCACGGAAGAAAATTAAGTGCTTGCTTTGTATGAGTGGAAAAAGCCAAAAAATTTCAATGAATATACCAAATTAAGTTTGAAAAGACATTTTAAAATATTGACTTGCTAAAAGACACATGGAAATGCAAATAGAGAAGTATAGGGAGAGGAACTAAATGAGCCCAGAGAAAGCTATTTATTTAATGACCATAATTGTCATACCCTCAAGCACAATTTAGTCCTGCATAATTATGTTTTAGTTTTTATTATTATATCTTCTGCAACATATGTCAGTCCTGACTCTGCATTTCCATATACAACAGCTAAAATTTTCACTTGCAATAGAAGTAATAGTCACACTCACATACCCTTTTTTATTTTAAAAAGTATCTCCCATGATTTTTAAAGTCATGTGTATTGAAGTGTAATTTACATAAAACCGTAATTCACCCTTTTAAAGCTTTTGTTCTGTGAGATTAACAGATATGCAGTCATGTAATCATCACTGGAATTAAGATATAAAACAATGCCTCTCCACAATTTTGGAAAGATTTTCTTTTATAAAAAGCTAATGGTAAAAATAACCATGAGTTGACTTCTGTCTTCAAAATATTCTGATATGTTTCTTTTGTGCTTTTTTTTCTATCATAGCTACATAAGTGTTTTCTCTAATTTGCATAGATATAATCATTTTGTGGCATACTTTTATACATCTCATCTAAGTTGCCATCATTGTGTCATCATGGAGAGCACTATCTATCTGTATCAATCAGACTGCACTATGAACACTCAGAACTGTGCTGTAGGGAGAAGGTGTGAGGCAGAATCAATGACTCTTTTTAAAACTCAATCAGAAGGGACCCTGATTTAGAAATGGAACCAAATGCTAACTACAAGAAAAAAAAAGGCAAGAAATTAAACAAGCACACTATGAGAGATTTGAATAACTATATGAGAAGAAAGAATAGTCTTGATAGAGGAATCTATTGCTGGACAAACATTCTGGGTGAAAAAGTTGCTTCCAAAAGTTTTGCAACTTCAAGTTTCCTGTTTTCTACTTTATCCAATACTATTTTCCAAAGTGCAGGAGCTCACTTTCATTCTTTACTTTTAGATCGATGTATACTCCAAAATTCATAGAAATATATTGAATTGGAAATGGAACCCTGTAGTAAAGACTTTTTAAAAACGTGTTTCACTCCCCTCAGGGGTCTGGGATAAAGTGGAGATGGGAGCCCGGAGTACTCCAGCAGAGCTGGTTGCCCAGGTTCCATCAGGAGGAGTCAAGATGTGCTCATTGGGGCACTGAGTAGCAAGAGTAGTTACTAGCAGCAGGACGGTGTGTGGGAATGTATCAGAGCCCATTGGGGCCATCAGATTGGGAAGGGCACCCTTAGAGAATTTCTTGTGTGGTCTAATCCAGGTTCTTAATCTGAAACTATCTGTGTGTAGTTTTTTAATGGCAATTTTGAGGTAACTTTGGTTTACAGCAGTGTATTTGATTTAGGGAACATAGGTTCACACCTCTTCAAATGTAAGTTATCATGTCACACCTGCTACCAAAACACTAATAGTCCTCCACTATAGTCCATTGGGTCCCCTGCACTCTTTACTCCCAGCTTCCTGCCTGTCCCTTCCGGTGTCCTCAAATCTAACTTCAGATTTCAAAGTAATCTGAGACTTTTTAAGAAGTCTTACAAATGCTTTTACCTTTTCTCTCAAAAGAATTGGGATGACCTTTTATTACGAGAATGTAAGCTAGAGTCTTCAGTTTTCAAAATCAAAATCCTACTTGAAGGCAATAGCTTTGCCATCAAATTTTGAATTTATGATTCTAATGCCCTTCAGTTCCTTTAATCATGGATAAAGTGGAGAAACTATGAGCTTAAATTTTTAACTTTAAAAACAGCAGATTCATATTTAATGTCATAGATATGTTCTTAGAAACTGAATCTTTAAGCAAGTTATGTATAACAAAAGAAGGTCCTAACATCATTTCTTTCATCATTGGCCTGGATCGTTTTTTATGAGCAATGTTATAAAGAATTGACATTGAGTAAGAGGACCTCTTTACAGACCTGGTTTGCAGATGTCAGAATCTCTTTGACCTTGAGGGAGGAAGCCATAGTTAAAGTATAGATATGCAATAGATGTTTTTCAAAGACAAAATCCTCAATGAGACCATTAAGCCTTTCAAAGAATTCTTTAGAAGACACACAAATTCTGTGGCTGATATTCCTTACATTTGGAGTAAACATCTTGGATAAGTCAGGTGTATCTGACCCCAGAAATAAGATATGTTCAGTCTTCGATAGGATGTAAAAAAAGAAAAAGAAAAACTCTTGTTACACAAAGGCAGGAAAGGAAGTTTATCAGATCCTGAAGTTTAGTAGAATTTGAAGTGGACCTCAGAGATGACAGCATCAATGTGGCCAGTGTTTGTACAGTTATAGAAAGCTGCCCTCTGAGACAGTTGTAGGACAGTCTTGGATCATGATTTCCCATGAAAAGGTAACATAGCCAACACCAATTTTATTCCCTAACAAATGAAAAGTATATTTTCATGAACCGATGTTTAAGAAATAACCTTTTGTGACAACTCATATTTAGCCTTCAGTGACATTTGACTAACAGTCTATGGTGCCTGTGTTTGCACTTTTAACATCTTTTATACATTTGATCCATCTTTGGTTTCCACAGAAAAAGGAGGAGGGAGGGAGGGAAAAAAGAAAGGAAGGAGGGAAAGACAGAGAAGATTATTGAAGAAGGTGTTGATTTCCTCCTCCCCATGCACAAATACATACTTTTGAGACTATTGCACAGTAAATGTGTTAGCACCAGCTTTATTGTTCAGTGTGGTGTTAATATCAAAAGTGCCATTTTCATTTAAGAATTGCTCTATAACCCTTCAAAAAACAGTAGTGTTTATAGTTATAAGTCAAGTTTCAGAACGTGAAATCAGATTTTCCTTTAGAAAATGAAGTTATCTAGCCACAGATACAGTGTGCCACTCAAATTTCAATACCACTTGCAATCTCTTTTTTTTTTCTTATAAAAGACCCTGTTCAGTATACTAGATTTTCTAGGCAGTAGTTTTTAAATGTTCAGGATAATATCATTATCAGGAGAATTCTACTTAAAGTTCTAAAAACTTTTTTAAATTTAAAGAGCATTTTAACCTGATGGCATTCTGAATATAATTTTCTAAGAATGATATGCCAGCCTAAGCTTCATGCTATAGAATTGGATCCCACAATGAGCTAGCAAAACATGAAGAAAATGAGAATAAAATGCACCCAAATAAATTTTTCAGTTAAAAAATAAAGCTCATGTAGATTGTTGTTAAACTGTACAAGGTATGACAGTCTTTACCTCTTTGCTACTAAGTTTCTCATAGTAGAAATTGCCTAATTACAATTTGAAATTCCAATGAAATTAAAATTTAATAGAAATTCTGAATATAAGTTATGAATTTAGAAGGTACTGAGCAACTGTATCTATACATACTTTAGTACCTTTTTGACTCTTAAAATAGTGGATAATACACCTCCTGTGAGCTCTTTTGAAAGTAATATCAAGTTACTGTTTTGCTTCCTAGTACTGAAATTCTGTTCTATCCTGGACTTTTTTTTTTTTACTAAAATAGTTCATTTTTGTGTCTTGTTTGTTTATGTGCTCTATACTACAGTGCCTGTTCCTTAGTTTACTTACATATTACTACAGAATATCATTTTATATTCATAAGGCTACAAATAAAAGAAAATCTACATTTGTTTGCAATACTAAATCTTTTACTGCCAATGTTTATTGCTGCCTGCTCTCCTTTGTTATGGGGGAAAAGACCTTTTACGCTCAGATTTTAATGCAGTTTATAATGTTTTGTTTACATTACACAGTATAACTGATCACACAACTAATCAACATTCTTTCAGCTGGACTTACACTTGCATAGATCTTCTAAATCTCATACAAACCAAATATGCTGGGACAAATTTTTCTCTTCAAAGGATTAGTTTACAGAAAATATCAGACTCACAGTCCTTTTATGTGGATATAGTCTACATCGGACAGACATCTACAACCTCAGCCTGGGATGGTATGTTGTATCATTTTACTTCTACTTACACCTCTAAATCTATCTTGTACTAAAATCTTACTGTGACAAAAATTCATTTCTGTAGATTAGAGAGAAACATTAATCTCTAAATATTAGTGAGTTCTTTCATCATTATAATATTATGACTTAAATCATATTTTTTAAATGAATATGGCTAGATATTTTTTCTAAGGACAAATACATCTATTGTGTAAGACTTCTAATTATAGCAGGAATTACTTTATAGTTCTACATTTGCTTGCAGGTCAACAAACTGTGGCAAACATTTTCAGTTTGCCTTGTTTTCATTGAAAAATCAAATACCAAGACAGAGATATATTCCTAGAAGACAAAAATTAGCATCTAGTTAATTAACATTTAGAAAGACTGAGTGAAACTTTCCACTGACTTAATAGTAATAATGATGCTACAAATGAAAACTTTATTCTTGATAGTTTTGGCATTGTTTTTCTAGTCATGTTAATAGACATCTATATGATGAAAATAATAAAAGTTGAACTGCAATCTTTTTTAAAAAATCAGCTGATGATATGAAAATGGTGTTGGTGTATTATGCTTTTTAAAACTCTCAAACAATAGATTTTGTCTATCAAAGAAGAAATATCAGCCTGACTTGAGAGTTACGAAAAGTTTACCAAACTTCCCAAATTACTGCTTTAAAGTCTTCTTTTTATAAGTTGAGTTTAAACAGCTTATTCCATGACATGTGGGTATCATTTGATGATTTTTTTTTAGCAGTAGAAGCTATGCAGTTTTACTTCCTATTTGCTTTATTTGTCTCTGTTCTTTAGAAATGCCAAGGAGAAGACTCCCAGCATTAGCAAACAAAGGGATATTTTTAAAGCAGTTTCAGGTGAATCAGACCAAAATTAATGGACCAAATGTGACTAGTCAATATTCTGTCACCATGACTTCATATAATTGCAGTTATAATATACCCATGATGGCTGTGAGCTTTGGGCAGGTAAGTCTTTAAATTTTACAAATTATTGCTTTCAGCTTATGAAGCATTAGCTGTGATCTAGTAGATTTTCTTTTTAATTTTGCCAATAATTAACATACAGATTGAATATCTTTTATAGGCCATTTATTAAAATGTAAATAAATGAAGATTCAGGGGCTTATAGAACTGGACCATGAAAAATCAATTTAAATATTAAAAAAGTCTTCAAGAAATAAGTGTTTGGGTGAAAAAACAGGGGAAATAGCCTTAATAAGTGTTCATATTTAAATAGTTTTCTCCATTGATTTAAAAGGAAAAGTTGTTGGCCATTCCAATGAAAATCCTTAAACAGAGATTATTGAAAGAAAGAGATTCCACATTATGTTTTTAAATGGTTTGTCATAAATACTTGTTTTGCTCATGATTCCAAAGGTTCTAAACAATTCTTTGTACTACATAAGTTATTTATAAATGCAGTTGGTATTATAAATATGAGTATATTTACATTGTTATCTACAAAAATATACAATGAGTTATTTTTGTATGGTGACAAACCGGAAACGATAAGGTCAAAAATAAAGGTTAAACAATAATTAAATACTATAATTAGTGTCTCACAAAGATATTTTTGCTAACCAGATGATTTTATGATTAAAAGTATAGGAAACCTTAAAATCACCTTTAATCCTTCCTACCTGAATGTTTTAACCTTATTATCTTCAAGATGAAAATGTTTTGCAAGGTTCCTCATTAAATACTAATTAGCAGTTGCATCCTCTCACTTTGGTTATTTGCCCATGATTAAATTGAAGAATGTGGAACTTACTTTTTTTACCTTTTTAAAAAAATATTGAAATGAAGATTCATGCAGTTTTGTGGCTATATGTTAAATGTACAGATAAATGAATTGTTTTAAAACTAACTTTATGATAAGTGTAGATTCATGTACAGTTATGAAACTAAAACAGAAATATTCCTATACCCTTTGCCATTCTCCCTCAACATAGAACTTGCATAACTACAGTACAATAGCAAAAGGAAACTGATACATTCTAAAAACCTAATTTAGATTTTGCCAATTCTACATGCTCTCCTGTGTGTGTGTTTGTGTATGTCTGTCTGTGTGTATAGGTGTAGTTGTGTAGTTCTGTATGAGATTTTCACATGTGTCAATTCACCAGTTTCATCACCAAGAACCATCACATTACCCTTGTGTAGTTACCTCCCCCCATTCCCTCACTCCTTTGTATCTGCAATCACTAATCTGTTTTTGTAATCCAGTATAATACTAGATTGTTGTCCTTTGAGATTATCTTTCTTCACTCAGCAAATTTCCTTTGTTGTATCAATAGTTTGTTCATTCTGATTGCTGAGTAGTATTTAATGGTTTGGATAGGCCACATGCACATTTAAGGGCATGTGAGTTGTTTACAGTTTGGGGGCTATTTTGAATAAAGCCTTGAACATTTATCTGGTTTTCATTTGACATAAGTTTTCATTTTCTGGGTTAACTGCCTAATAGTGCAACTATGTGATCTTATGGTAAGCTCATATATATCGTTAAATATTTATATAGTATATATTTAGGTACTGGAGATATTTCTAGATATGCACACATATGTATATATATAGTTGTGTATTTGTGTGTGTGTGTGTGTATGTGTGTAGTAATTTCAGGTCAGATCCAGTACAGTTTTATTAGATTTATTTAAGTATTTTATTTTCATTTAAGTAATTGAAGATGATCTTGTGTTATTTTCTATTTCCAAATGTTCTTTATTTGTATATAGAAATGTATTTGGTTTCTTTATAATAGTTATTTGTTTATGCATACAAGAACTGGGATACAGGCCAGAGATAAGAGGAGAGAGAGGACTCACCAGAGACAGAGTAGGGAGCAGAACAGGCAGATGGACTGAAACACACTGCTGAGGGGAGTGTGCAGCTTGTGAGGCAGGAGAGGTCTGCTGCTCTATGCGGGTCACCATCCTGGTCAGGGATCAAACTCCTGCTGTAGTGACTGTGGATAACTTCATAATGCTGCAGTTTAACCCCTTGTGCCACCAAGGGAGGCCCTATTTGTTATTTTTATGCCCTGCAACCTTGCTACACTAACTTTTTACTAAGTAAATGCACTCAAGAACAAGAATTTAAAAAAAAACATACTAGCCTCCCTGAAAAAACAAAAATAAAACACCTTCCTGTGCCTCCTTGCCATGAGATCCCCTACCCTTTACCTGTAGACAGTCTCTAGTTGGATTTCTACCATCATTTATTGGTTTTGGTTGTTTTTAATTTTCATATCCATGAATAAGTCAGCATGTATTCATTGCATCTAGTTTCTTTTATTTGATATTGTGAGATTTATGTTGTTGCTTGTAGCTGCAATTTGTCCTTTTTCATTGCTGTACAGCATTTTGTGGTACTAACATATTATAATTCATTTATTCTACTATTAATGGGCTTTTGAATCATTTCTAATTTAGGGAAATTATGAATGAAACTACTATGAACATTCTTAAATATGTTTTTGACACTTGTTTTCTCATTTTGGTGGATAATAATTTTATCAAGGGCTTATTTTAAATTTCACAAGGTTAACACATAACTGAGACTGGAAGCAGGTGAATATCATTTTTGCTATTAGAGGTGCTATCATTTTCTTTTAATTTTAGGCAATGAAATATTTATAAAGACAGTATCTCATATCCATGAGGTTTGTCATTTTTTGATAATCAAGAGAGCACCTCATGTTTCCTTGCCTCTCTACGGTGATTAGCACCGTACCTTGAACAGAATGCCTGCTCAATAAATATTTGCTCCTTGAGTGATGGAGAGCGCAGTCTGGATTAATGAGCTATTACTGTGGTTCCAGCTGATTGCTACACAGATGACTGAGTTGACTTTGGCCTCATTATTGCAGCTAGATAGGTATGGCCTGTGTTGATTTATGTGGCTCTTTCCTTAATGTTTGGAAGAATTCTGGATACCTGAGGCTCAGTAAATCATGCTACTGGCCTGTGCAATGGTAAATCGGAATCATGTTAACCATTGTAATGTTTAACCATTTTATTAACAATTATTTTTGAAATTAGGCGATCACAAAGGAGAAAGAGAATGAGTTTGTTTACAGAGGAAATAACTGGCCAGGGGAGTCAAAGATTCGCATTCAGAGAATTCAAGCAGCATCTCCACCTCTCAGTGGCAGCTTTGACATTCAGGCTTATGGTCATGTCCTCAAAGGTATTTGAAAGAAAACATAAATTGATGTATGTCAATTGGATAGGCCTGGTATCTATTTTTCTAATATTATTTCCCTACATAATGTACATACTTGAGATGATGTCGGAAGTATAAAACTAAATTGCCCAGAACAAATGCCGTGTTCATCACTGGCTCAGCAGGTTGCACTCCCAGAAGTTTGTGTGTCTTATACCCATAGCTTATAGTTATCAGTAAAGTTCATTGATAATAAAATTAAAATTATTTGAGATGAGGTTATAAATATAAGATTCTTTTTCATTTAGTTTTCTTTAAAGATTTATTTATGCATACAAAAACTGGGGTACAGGGCAGAGGTATGGGGGGTGAGAGGATCTACCAGAGACAGAGAAGGGAACAGAACAGGCAGACTGACTGAAGTAACTACTGAGGGGAGCAGTAGGAGAGATAGGAGAGTTCTGCCACACCACGTGGGTCACCTCCCTGGCCGGGGATCGAACTTGTGCTGCAGTGGCTATGGATGGCTTCATAGTGCTGCACCTTACCTAAACACTTGTGCCACCAGGCAGGCCCCTTTCATGTAATTTTTATTTCCTAGAAATATCTCAGTTCTTGACATAAGTATGATGCAAATTTCATATTTTACTATATTGGCGCTTGGACCGTGGGTTTATAAGTGATAGTATATAGTACATTATTTTAAGAATGGTTTATGAATTTTGACTCCTGCTGTTTGCCATCCCTTGTGAGTGCAGACCTCCCTGCTGATGTGTCAGCTGCAGATTTGCAGTTTGCTCTCCAGACTCTAGAAGATATGGGACAAGTCTCAGTTACACGAGAGGGAACCTGTGCTGGGTACTCATGGAACATCAAATGGAGAAGCACATGTGGAAAGCAGAATCTTCTTCAGGTTCCCCCATTTGACATATATTTTACTATATTCAAGTTAATTTTAATCATTTGATTATAGTTTTAATTGATGCATTTATGATAATGTAATGATCTTAGCATTTTATTCCTTGGGTAAATTGTGCTCATTTTTTAAGAGGCTTGTTTTTCAAAAAATGTAACTGAAGTAGTTTTGAATGTGTTTTTTTTTTTCATCCTTTAACTTGTATTCACTTTCAGCTGTGCTTAGTTTGAAGAGGAAAACTAGCATAGTTATATTTGTCACCGCTTTTCTAATAAAATAATCTTTTTGAAAATAGGTTAATGATTCCAAGATTACTGGAGAAAAGGCTAATATGACAGTTATGAAGGTCAAGGAAGGAGGCTTATTCAGACAACACATACTTGGGGACCTGCTTCGTACTCCAAGCCGAAAGCCACAGGTATTTATCAAGCTTTCTTCATGATTTTTACTGTAATTTAAAATGTACAACTAGTTTCTAATACACTAAAATGCTGGGAAAACAAGAGAGATGACACTGTTATTTTCTTGTGGATATTTGTTAACAATTAACTCAGTATAATTTTATGAATTTTTTAAAAAATTATTTTTCTTATGATACAGGAATGGATTTCTAAGCTCTACTACTGTCTGTTAGAATTTGAAAATATTCTTTCATTTACCCTCTAAACTGAGTGTGTGAAGCAATTATATATATTGTCACTTTAATGATAAGAAAATTAAAGTGTAACAAGTTTTGGTGGCTTTACCAAGAACAGCATTTATTTTCCTTCATAGCACTAACCACTACTAGGGCATACTATGGATTTACTTTTTCTTTTTAACTACAGTCTTATGCAAGCCTCTGTTCTACCCCCACGAGAATACAAGTTGGGTGACAACAGTTATCATCGGTTTTGTTTAATGTTCGAGTCCTGTAGTCTGACATTTACCACAGTGTCTGACATGTAGTTCACATATTTGCCGAATGAATGAATTGAAAAAGCAGAACAATTATTAAATAGAATACACTAAACTTTATAAACAAGCAAACGAATAAGATTCCATATCCATTCTCAGTTCTGTGCATGTTCTACTGATTGGCGCCAAACTCTGTTCTCTGTTTCCTTATTTGAAGGTTGAAGTGTATGTCAATGGCATTCCTGCTAAATGTTCAGGCGACTGTGGTTTTACCTGGGATCCCAAGGTTACTCCCCTCATCTCTGCAATAAACCCTTCTCAAGGTAACGTCCTGCTTCTTTACCCTGTGCCTGGGGTGGAAGACCATTAGCAAAAATGTAGACTTTGATTGTTTTAGCAGTGTGATCAACTAAGGTTATTAGGGATGTCTACACAGTGAATAAAAAAAAATCTATCAAATCAGAACAGTGATGAAGGGAACACTATTTATTAACTCCTTTAAAAATGACTCACTGGGCTTTTACTTCTCTAATGTCAGCAAGTTAGAGTTAGTCTCTAAAGTTTTGGGTCCTCCCTGGTAGCTCAGTGGGTTAAGCAATGCATTATGAAGCAGACTGCAGCCACTGCAGCACGAGTTTGATCCCTGTTGCTGACCGGGGAGGTGACCCACATGGCGCAGGCAGACCTCTCCTGCCTCCCGCGCCTCCACCATGGCTCCCCTCAGCAGTGTGTTTCAGTCCATCTGCCTATTCTGCCCCCTGCTCTGTCTGGTGGATTCTCTCACCTCCCGTGCCTCTGGCCTGTACCCCAGTGCTTGTATGCATAAAAAATAAATCTTAAAAAAAAAGAATTAGTCTCTAAAATCAGTCACAAAAGTTTGACACTGAGGCATTTTCATTAAACTCTGCTAGGCAGGGCATTAATAGGATAAATTAATGGGATAATTCCTTTTACATGGGGACAAAGCTATCAAAACTAAGCATTTGATTAGCATTAATTTTGTTTTAGCCATTTGGTAGTACTTATTTTTGCATCAATTCTTGTGTTTTGTAATGAATTTCCACTTTCACCTGCATTTTATGAAGAAAATATATTTCTTACTCAAAATAATTAACAACCTGGGTCTCCTTTTGGCACATTTTGTTAACTTTAAAAGTAATGAAAAGATAAATATAAATATTGCTATGAAACATCCACATTCTCTACCCTGGAAACTTAATAGCTATTAATACGTTGTCCTATTTAATTCCTATCATCAATTTAAGAAATAAAATATTACAGGAACAGCTGAAATATGATTTTAAGCACCACCTCTATTCCTAGACTCCTCTAAACCTCCCCTGAGGCAATTACAATAGTTAATTTTGTGTGATTTCTTGCATGCCACTTGTATATAGCAGACACATGTGGTAATTTTGCCAATTTTTTTTATTTTACAAATGAGATTGCAATATAAATATTATTTGTGTCTTTTGCCATTCAGCATCATTTTGAGAAGCACATTATTTTATGTACAACATTTAAAAATATTTCATCAGTGTATTAATTAATTTATTTATTGAGGGCATTTGGATTGTTTACAATTTTTTGTTTTTACATATAACAATGTAAAAATGTATTCAGCTTTGTTCTATAATTTTCCTATTGCATACATACTAAAGCTTCTTTAGGGTGTATGTCCACATGTGGAATTGCTGGATAATAACTGAATGTAAGCTATTAAGTTTATTAGGTGATCAAATTGCTATCCAAAGTAGCTTTATTTCCAGTAGATGTAAGAACACCGTATTCACCACATTCTTGCCAATGCTTGATATTTTCAGCCTCCTAATTTTGGTCAATCTGGTAGGTGAGAGAAGTTATCTTATCATTTTTTAAATGTGTCTATGCCCAGATTAGTAATGCATGTGAGCAGTTTATGTTTCTTGGATATTTAAATTATTCTGCATTATCCATTTATTGGATTGCTTTGACTTGTAATTGTTATTTTAGCTTTATCTTTAACAACCTTTTATACATCTCACGCTATATCACTTGCATTTTGTTTTAGTATCTGTTCATGAAACATTTAAATCACTGATTTATTGTAATTTGTGTTATCTTTTCCTCTATGGCTAATCATGCCTTTTTGTTTCATATTTAAGAACTCTATCCTTACATTAAAGTCATTAAGATATTTGATTTTGTTTACTCCTAAAATTTCAGACTTTTTTTTTCATTCTTAGCTATTTAAATCCATGTGGGAAATTAGCTATTTAAATCCTGTGCAAGGTTATTTAAGTAGTGTGGCTATCTCACCTACTGATAAAATTTGGACACTTTTAAGAGTAAATGATAAACCATTAGCTCTAAAATGCTGGTCAGTATATTTAAACTAGGGATATCTCAGATACTTTCTGATATATACCACCTAAGATGAAGAAATCTTATTTTATTTCAAGAGAAAGAGTTCACAATACTTATTGTACAATTTCTCTTGTTTTCATGAATTTGTGATGGCAATTCTATCAGAGTTCTGTCAAATAAAGATACTTGTTTAATTGCTATGATATAGGAGTAATTTTCTTTCTCTCATCTCATTCGATACTTTGCATCAGATAATTCTTTCTCTTTATCTCTATCAGCACGAATTCAAATTATGAAGCAATGTTGAGTAACTAAAAGGAAAAAATACCGTTGCTCAATAATTATCATTTTCCCCTACTTGCTTATGGGATTATTGTTTATAATGTTAAAAGATATTTTTTTCTGAGAAATATCTGCTTTTATAATAGATTCTATGTTTTGTCACTTTAATATTTTTATATATATTTGTCATTTGCAGGGTCCTATGAAGAAAACACAGTTCTAACCATCTTAGGCTCTGGGTTCTCTCCTAGTTCAGGTGTATCAGTCTCAGTTGGACCAGTAAGTTGCCCTCTTATTTCTGTGAATGGTAGGTCCATTTTAAAATTATTTTTCTTGAGTCTAAGAGAAAGTGGAGTCAGACTATATTATCCTGTAGAGTTCCCTATAGAATCACTACATTGTCAGATTGCTCTGGATGAATCCATTATCTTTAAATATTTTGTTATGACCACAAACTAATTCTTTCATTGTTATACTGAATCTATATCCTGTAACAGTAGATTCATTTATGTTCTTTGGTGTGTATCTGGACCACAAAATATATCAACTGCTACTATGCCCGCTCTTCCCATACTTTGGTAATGCCACATTAATCACACCACAAGAGGACAGGGTCATCTTCCCTAGCTGCTAGTCCAATAGGGCCTCTGTCCATTAACACAGAATTTCAAGGTCATTCATATCTTCTACTCTTTAAAAAATGATGATCACAATTGTGTCTTCTTTAATTTTATCGGTTGTGAGTTCATAAACAAATCCTTCTTACATATCATTTAAAATGTTTTTTTAGTTAGATGTCCTACGCATTTTTGGAAGCTAGCAGTCAGTCAGTGTTGTACTTCCATTATAAGTGTGCTCATGCTGTTCTAAGTGAAGTGAAGAATGTTTTCATTTAGTTTTTAATCAGCTTTCTTCATGAGACTTAGTATTTTACTCAGTTTGAGACCTAGACAACATGTTGCACCAAAATTGTTACAGTAATTGTTTTTTAGAATTATTGTTGTCAGTAATGTTACTGACTAGATTTTAAAATTATTGAATACAGTCCAGTAGTCTTTTTTCCATATTGCAGCCAGGAACAATTTGCTTAGTTAGGTTTTATTATTGGGTTCTAGCTCCATTTAGAGAATTTGATTCATTACATCATGCAGTTCATAAAAATTTCCTTATGTTTATATAGTGGTTTTCCTTAGGGTATGAAAATGAAGATCAGTGTCTATATTTGCAAATATAAAATTTCAGTAATTCTATGTCATGAAAACATTGGTGTATCATTTTCTTCTTTTTTATTACAAGAAAATGAGATCAAGTGCCAGATTATGAATGCGAGTGCTGGACAATTTCCAGTTGCTGTATCCATAGCTGATGTTGGACTAGCCCAAAATGTAGAGGGTGAAGTATTCCACTTCATCTATCAGAGTCAGATCTCACACATCTGGCCTGCTTCTGGAAGTCTAGCAGGTAATATTTAATTATTCTAAGCAAAGAAAACTGCAAAAATTTCTATCATTTCTTTGTGCTTTTTCTAAAACAGGGTGAAAGGAAAGGTACCCCAAAACTCCTTCATATAAAGAAAAAGAGATTTCCCCTTGTAGAAGGCATGGTGATTCAATGGCTGACTAGTTCTTTTGTTTCTTATGATGTACAAGTCAGGATGACTGCTTATATTTACATCTTAGGTTATTGAATTAATATCATCAATTATCACATGTTTCTATAACAAGCTCATCAGTTATGTCAAGATAAGATTTATTAGTTATTATTCTGCTTACCAGCTGCTCCATTTGTAAGCACAGTCTCAATGGAGCTACTTGACCCAGAAAAAGTTCTGGGAATAATTCAGAGAAAGAAAGGCTGATGCAGAAGATGGAAAGAAAATAACTTGTTTTCCCTGCTCTGCTTCATTTCCTTTGTAGTTATTTGCTTTATCATGCTTGGTTTTGAATGTTGTTCTTTGGTCTTGAGATTTTTGGTGTGTTTTTTGATTTTGTTTTAATTTATGTTACTGTATCTTTTTCCTTAGTTTTCCTTTTACTTAGTTATTAAAATTGGGAGCTTGATAAAAGTCTTACTTTATTCTCATTGCTCCCGGTAGAATGGCTATAGAAAATAGCAAATAGAAATTCTAAGTTTTTTAGGATGAAGAAGTCACTATAGAAAATAATAATTGCCAGTTGTGTCCCAAAGCAAATATTGGTTGCAAATCAGTGGTATTTCATTGAGAAACTTCACCAGCTACTTTATGTTCATCATAGCTCTGAGTCTTTAGAGATCAGGTTTGTGTGTGTGTGATGGTGATTACATATATCTAAAATCTGGTCCTTGATCTGTTTGCCAGGTTTCTTTCTATTGTAATTGATCCATTATAGACTTTTCCTTTTGAAGGTGGTACTCTCCTGACGTTATCTGGATTTGGCTTTAATGAAAATTCAAAGGTGTTACTTGGAAATGAAATTTGCAATGTGATTGAAGGGGATGTGAACAAAATAACCTGCAGAACACCAAAAGTAAGTCATCTGATTACAGGGATTTTTTTTTCTAAATCCACTATCTTATGAATTAAGGAACACCTCATTATAGGGTAAACAAGGGGCAGCCTATCTATTTATAAACTGCAGCATTTCAGTTCTGCTCTTTAACAATTTCTTTAATATCTTTCTGCTAAAATCTACTAAAATCTGCTAGACAAAATACTGTCTCCACATTTAAGATACTTAACATCATTAAGGAACAGAGACAGATAAATCAGTATTAAACACTGTGTTCCATTTGAAATAAATGAATTAGATATCAAGTAAAGATAAAATACGGTGGGGAGAGGGTATCTGATAGAATTTCAGAGAAAATTGATGTCCTTAAAAGGATGAATGGAAATGACCAGATAAATCAAAAGTTGAAAACAATTTACTACTAACAAATAAAAAAAATTTCAAGGAAATAAATATAAATCTAGACTATTTTTATTTTTTATTTATTTTATTTAATTTTTTTTAAAGATTTATTTATGCATACAAGCACTGGGGTACAGGCCAGAGGTGTGGGAGGGTGAGAGGATTCACCACAGAGAGAGTGGGGAGCAGAACAGGCAGATCAACCGAAGTACACTGCTGAGGGGAGCAGCGGGCACAACAGGAGAGGTCTGCAGCGCCATGTGGGTCCCCCCCTGGCCGGCAGTAGGGATCGAACTCTTGCTGCAGTGGCTGCGGTCTGCTTCATAGTGCATTGCTTAACCCACTGTGCCACCAGGGAGGCCCAAATCTAGACTATTTTTAAAAGAATATATTTTATTTTATTATTTTTTATATATTTTATTTTATTATTATTTTATTATTTTAAAAATATTTATTTATGCATTAAAGCACTGGGGTACAGGTCAGAGGTGCAGGGGTTGAGAGGAGCAGAAGAAGTGGATAGACTGAAATACACTGCTGAGGGGAGCAGTAGGCGAGACAAGAGAGGTCTGGTGCACCATGTGGGTCACCTCCCTGGCTGGGGATTGAACTCATGCCATGAGTTGCAGATAGCTTCATAGTGCTTTGCCTTAACTCCTCATGCCACCAGTGAGGACCAAGAATATATATTTTAAATGTGTTAATGTTTCAGTTTGTTGACCAGAAAAAAAGTTCCCTATGGGATATTGCATCTTAAGACCAATTACTGCTTTTATTTTAGAAAATTAAATTTAAGTTAAGACTATGATTTGCTTGTTATGTGTGGACAAATAATGAATTATGTCACTAACACAAAAAAATGCAGTAGACTAAAGTAGATATTATGTAGTTGGTATTAATTGGTAGGAAAAGTAAATTTGAGCATGTGTTAGACTGAATCATGGAGATGAGAATCTGGGGAATACAGTAAATTGGAAATTATTTTGTTTAATTTAAATTTAAATTATGTCATTCAGTTAAACACTAAGTGTGCAATGAGTAAGTTCCAGATTCTAGAAAAGGTGGTTTTCCTAACTGGAAATTGTTTGGGCGCCTTACCTAATAGAAGCACAAAATATTTTCCTATGGGTTCAAATGTTAGTTTCAGGTTCTGAAAGTAGGTCAGCAAAAGACATGATAATGTGAATTGTCAGTAAAAAGGAATAAAAATTATACGTAAGTCTAGTTAAGGGCAAGAAGCCAAAACGTATGCTTTATCAGTTAGAAAATCACTTGTCCTGAGTGTCTCAACTATATTGCAAAGCCCTTGGGAACCAGTAATATAAATGCATTTAAACTGATCATAAAAACCCACAAAACTGTGATATCTCTTTATCTAAATAATTCAGATATACAACCTCCATTTGACAACTTTTTAAATTTCTGAAAACTGGCTTTAATTTATAGCTTTAAAAGAAAACACTTTCTGAACTTTATTTTTGAATAATTTTATTTTGTTGTTAACTGTTATTGTATCTCAACATTTAATATTTTCTAACAATTTTCCCCTATTATTTCAGAGAACTGAGGGTACAGTTGACATTTCAGTTATTACCAATGGATTTCAAGCCATAGCAAAGGAGGCATATAGTTACAATTGTTTACAGACTCCAGTTATAACTGATTTTAGTCCAAAAATACGGACAATATTAGGTAAGATGTTTTTGGTTCCTCCACTATGAGGAATAGAAGGAAACCAAATAAGGATCAAGGAAAGGAATAAGAACAATAATAATAATAATAATAACAATAATGACACAAAAAACAAAAATGAAAAGACAAGGACAAATTGGGGACACTTGATGGGGTTGGGGAGTGGGAGGGTTGAGGGCAGATGGGAGCATGGGGGACTGAGGTGATGGTGCAATGGTGATATGGTGATGGGGAATATATGTGGCTTACAATTGATGTCAAATATATATAAATTAAATAGAAAGAGAAAGAAGCCATTTTTAGAAAGGCTTTTGAGGCATGGTTTCCCTGCAGTGCTGTTTCAGAGAGCAAAACCAGCAATAAGTTTGTGTTCCTTTAACCACAGATTAGTCTATTTACTTTGAATGTGGACATTACGGAGAAAACTATTGTTTATTAAACAATAGTTTGCCACCTTTTCTTTTCATGAAACAATTAAACATGAATTTTATCTCCATATGGCAGCAATTGGGTCTTTCCTTGATTTTTATTTTTGCCTTGAATGTATTATAATTTCCTAAATTCAGTGAAACCTAAAAGATGAATTGGTTATTTAAATAAACAAAGTTCATATTGCATAATAAGTTGAATCTTCTTTGTGAAGCTTTTTTTCTTTTAAAACAATAGGAGAGGTTAATTTGACAGTTAAGGGTTATAACTTTGGAAATGAACTGACACAAAACATGGACGTGTATGTTGGAGGAAAACCCTGCCAGATTCTTCACTGGAACCTCACAGATATTAGATGCATTTTGCCCAATTTGTCTCCTGGAAAACATGACATCCATGTGGAAATCAGAAACTGGGGTTTTACATTGACCAGGTATTGTAATGAATATAATGGAATTGTAGAACAGAAAAAGATAATAGCTATAGGACAGGAAAAAGAATAGTCAATTAGCCTTATAATATTTTAATTCTTTTCACCTTTTTATATCTCCTTTTGCAAAGAGAATTCTTTGCACAAGTTCTGAGAATATCTCCTGTGTACAATTTGGTACTTAGTTTGAGACCGTTATCACTCAGATGAATCTATAAAAACTTGTCTTCATATATATATATATATTCATATATATATATCTCACATGATTTAAACTCACTCTGGAAATATTTATTAAGCAGCTCCTAGGAGACAGGCACTTAACTCAAGTGGTGGATTTATAGTGGAGAATAAGAAGGTATCTCCATTATTAATGATGCCCCCAGTTTTGTTGGGGAGACATATTTTAAGCAAAGGATTACATCGATAGCTTCCCTGAGAAACAGGGAAATTTTTTAAAAGATGAAAATTAAGTCCAAAAATTGAGTAGGAACTAACCATCTGAAAGAGAGGATAAAGAAAACCCTTCTCTAATTGGTAAAATTTAGTTCAGGAATAAAGAAGTTACTGTTTTAGAATACTTAGAATAAAGAGGAAACTGAAAATCAGAGTTGCTTTTTGTTTTGCTTTGTTTTTGTGTAGATCTGGTATAGGCCAGAGGTGTGAGGGTGAGGGGATTCACCAGGGACAGTGGGAAGCAGAATAGGCAGCTTTACTGAAATACACTGCTAAGAAGGGCAGCGAGCAAGATTGGAAGTCTGCTGGGCCATATATGGGTCAGCTCTCTGGCTGGGCATCCAACTCTGTCCATAGGGGGGACAATGCTAAGACTATATCCCTAGCCACCAGAGAGACACAGAATTCAGAGACTTTTAGAAGCAGGTAAAGCTGATAATAAAGTCGAGGGAGATGATTACCACAAAATCTCATGGAAGTGAAGGAAGGTGAGCAACAATAAACACGTGCTTTAAAACTGCATCCCCTCTTATATTCACCAGACAGAGCACACGTAGATTATAAAAGAGCTGTTGGTTTGTGTTTGACATCATGGTATCGTGGGCATAAAAAGTTGAGTATTTGGGCGATGGTTCAAGAACTACCAGTTCAGTATGCTAAGTAAGTTAAATAAAAACCCAAAAACCCATTGAGTTAAGCTGGGATCTGGGAATTGGGAGTCTGCTTTATAAATCAGGTTAGAAAAGCATTGCACCCTTCTGTGAGCAGACATGTTGTCTGTAACAAGGCAAAATAAATTTGAAAACGCTGTCATTGCCTTAGTGGGGAGGAGGGGCCTGACGGGTTTCCAAGTAAACACAGAATGATAAATTCAAATAATTGCACAAATCATTGTTTATTAGTTATAGAAAACAAATGGGATTTCATTGTTCTTTTTTATAGATGAGGGCTGCCTTTAAGTTTTACTCTAATGAATAGATAAAATATTTTTAAGGATCTCATGATTTCATTTCTCACAACCATATTTTTCCTTCTGTATTATAAAATCTTTTATGATCTTACATTTCAGATTATTCTGCTATGGGATTTTAAGACATCTAATTTACATAGTTAGGGAAAATTCTATACATGTATTATATATATGATATATATGTGTATATATATATGAAATATATTTGTTGTGTATATATGTGAAATACATAAATTCTGTATGTAATTCAACCAAATTAAGGTCACAATAATTACCAGATTATCTAGTTTGAAAAAAGAATGTCTAAGAGTTTAATTACTTTCTTTGTAAATGAATCATACATATCCTAATAGAAGTTTAGCAGCATGACCCCATGGAAAGCTCATGGAAGCATCAAGTAATTTTTCTTTTGCAGAGACAAGTTAAATGCCTCTATACAGTATATTTTGGAAGTGACCCACATGTTTCCACAGAGAGGTTCCTTATATGGTGGAACTGAAGTCACTATAATGGGCTTGGGATTTAGCACGATACCAACTGAGAACACTGTGCGATTGGGTAAGAGTTTCATCCTTACAGGAGGACTGTGAGTCATTTTTCTCATCTTAAAGGATTTATTATAGGTGATGAGACAAATACTCTTCAATCACAGAAGCTTTATTTTTCTATTAATCTGATAATGTTAGGTCTATTTGGTTGTGGTATTAAAGAGAAACTACTGCTTTTTATTTCAATAAATTATTATTGTATATTTAATGTCTATAGAAAACTTAAAAAGTTTTCTAAAAATAATCAGTAGTCAAACATGATAAGAAAAAAGTAACAAAGATCCTGCGGTATACTTGTATGGTTTTGATTATTAATTATACTTCAACTCTATTTCACATAAAACATTTGAAATTTTTTTTCGTCTTTACTTTTTCCTAGGGTCCATCCCTTGTACTGTGACATCATCATCAGAAAATGTCATTAAATGTATTCTCCATTCTCCAGGGAAGGTATTCAGAATTACCAATAGTGGGGAGGATTCAGGTATCAGCCAGTATTTATATATTATATATAATGGAAGCACTTAACCTTGGAATTAATTTCATTTTTATATATTTAACACTTCAAAAAGAGAATAAGTATTTTTATTTCTTTCTATAAATTTGTCACTGTTTGGTTTATAATTTATTCCCTTGACATAGTGGGTCTCACAGAGATTCAGTCAGTGGTAGATTTGAGTCTACAGTACAATATTGAAATTTCCAAGTTCAGAAGTTGCCTCTTGATTTTCCTGCAGTACAGAACCTGCAGAATAGCTTGTTATTGGTCATGGGTTTCTAAATAAACATTCAGATTGAAATTATATAAATTTTGCAAGCATATATACCTGAGAAAATGCTTACGCAGAAAGAATCATGTATAGTGTTAAAGACTATTCTATGTGGTATTTCAGAGAACTCCGTTTATTAACTTTCTGATTTTTTTTCATGTTGTCTCTTGACCATCAGCTTTGGAGTTGTAGGATTTATATTTTTTCCTTTCTCATCTTATTTTCCATTATTTTCTGTTTAGTTTGATGTGTTTAAATTATGCACCTGAAAATTTTATAATGTTAATCGTGAAGTTTCTTAGTAATGGCTGTATAAAAATGCAGTACTCTCAAAGATAATTACCAAGAATTTTTATTCCTTTTCCTTTTTTCTCCTAATTAAGTACATGGATTAGGCTATGCCTGGTCGCCGTCAGTGTTAAATGTGTCTGTGGGAGACACAGTGATGTGGCAGTGGCAAACAAATCCATTTCTTACGAGGATAGGATTTAGAGTTTTCTCTGTATCCAGTCCCAGAAGTGTAATTTATGATGGTAAAGGGTTTACAAATGGAAGAGAAAAATCTGGATCAGGTATGCTTCCACTTTCTTGAATATTGTATTATGTTTCTTTTTCCTAGCTATAATAAAAGGACAGTTTAGATTTAAAGGACCCAAAAACACTGATCCAAAAGAATACCTGTACCCCTATGTTTATTGCTGTACTTTATAATTGATAAGACCTGGAAACAACCCAAATGCCCAAAAGTAGATGACTGGATCAGGACTATGTGGTATATACACGATGGAATACTATTCAGCAATCAAAAATGATAAACTAGAGTCATTTATAGAAATATGGATGGAGCTAGAAGGAATTATGCTCAGTGAAATAAGTCAGAAGGCAAGAGAAAAATATCAGATGGTTTCACTTTTAGGAGGAATGTACAGGAACAAAAAAAAAAAGAGGGCTCAAGGAAATGAACAATTACGATCAAAAACACACAAATGAACAAAAAAAAATACAAGAACAAAAGGTCAAAGACAAACCAAAGCTATATTCAGGGGGAGGAGGGTGGAAGTGGAGACCCAGATGAAGGCAGAAAGAGTACAAGGGACTGAGGTGACAGTGCCCGGGTGAAATGGTGGTGGGAATTCCCTGGGGACTACAAATTATGTCAAATATAATTAAATAAATTTAATTACTTAAAAATAGATAAATATAGTGCTTTTACACAATGCAGAGTACTAACCACTATACTAACTCAATAAAAATAAAGTATTTTTACATGATATATTCAACTTGCAACATGTTTTACTATGTGTTTTGTTGTTATAGTAAAACAACATTATACATTTATAAAACATTATAAAAATATTTGCAAAGTGTTTTATACATTCACGATGAATTCAACCAATTGAAAAAATATATCAAAACTATCAAAGTACAAAGAAAATATTGGAATATGTGTTTTAATCATCTCCACCTGGTAGCAAGTAAGGACCTCCTATTAATTGTAATTAGCTTTAAAGTCAATATTTCTCACAGGACAGCTCAGTGGGGGTGCTTTTAGATTGACTGTTTTGTTCTAACTATGTAGCACTTTGAGCTTTTCACTCATGAACATGAACCTCGATTTATTTTTCTTCAATATTTTATAAGTTACGTCAAACTTGATATGGTTTCCTAGAAAAATGAATGCTGGATTTTGTCTTCCTGGGATGTAGTCCATTATGTAAAATAGCTATTTTACAGCCCAGGAGTCATTTCCTTACCACTTCCTGTTGAAATACCACACACATCAGAAATTAGAAACCTGTCATCTGCATCTGCTTTTGAATGATCACTTCAAATTTCTTTTAAAAGATGCATTAATTGCTTGTATTTATTATGTGCAATCTTATTTTATGGCAGGTTCATTTTCTTACCAATTTACTTCACCTGGAGTCCATTATTATAGCAGCGGGTATGTTGATGAGGCTCAGTCCATGTTTCTCCAAGGAGTCATTAATGTTGTTCCAGCTGAAGCCAGGCATATTCCCTTGCACCTGTTTGTGGGTGGCACTGAATCCACATATGTTCAAGGTAATAGGGTCCACGACAAACCCTATAACTCAGGTGCCAGGGTAATGTGGCTTTTTTGAACTAGGAGGCGTGTGGTCTAATTCTGCCTCTGTCTCTTTCTGGCCACATGACCACTTGAGTAGATCTGGACTGTTCTGAGGCTGGTATGTATTCTATAAAATAAAAACTTGTCCATGTTTTCCTACCAGTTTTCCAAAAACTTCACATTCCTCAACAGGTTATGTGATAAAGCTCTGTACTCTGTATGTGCCAAAAATATGTTAAAATGTGAAATGATGTTATTATTTTATTTTTGCCTGGGATCTGGCCTTAGAGAAATTGAAACATAATTTTGTATTCACTCTCTTCTCTTTACTGTTTCATCTTTGTCCAGGTCTTTCTTTTGAACTTTGTATTAAAGCCTGCGCCATTCCTGTCATTCAATAAAAAGGAAATGTTTTACCAGAATATAAGCCACTATCATCAGAATAAAGAGTAATGAGTCTGAAAATAGTTCTTGCTTTAGACTATTATCCATGACTGACAGGTAGTTTCTTTGTCTAAAGGTGGACCTGTGAATTGGGACTTGGGAAGCTCCGTGGCAGGCTGCTTAGCAACAGAACCACCATGTGGCCTGAACAATACGAGGGATGAAAATTCAGACAGATTCTTCTTTGAACTCTCAAATTGTTTTTCACCATCTATAAGCAAAATTAGTCCTACCACTGGAACAGTAAATGAAATGATAACAATTTCTGGACATGGCTTCAGTAATATCACATGTGCTAATAAGGTAAGAATATAAAGATCTTATTTCATATCCTTAATTAAAGGAAAATATTTCATCTATCACTTTATCATTTAGCTTCTAAGAGTTTCATTGTGATATGAAACATGTTCATTACCCCCAAAAGGAACCTTACATTCCTCAAGCATTACTTCTATACCTTCCATCCTTCTCAACCCTCGACAACCACTTAGCAACTTTCTGTCTCTGTGGATTTCCCTATTTCAGACATTTATTAAAAGTAGAACCATATAATATATGGTCATTTGTGACTGATTTTATTCACTAAGTGTAGTGTTTTCAAAGTTAACCAATATTGTGCCAAGTATCATTATTTCATTTCTTCTTATGGCTGAATATGTATGGGTTATTTTCATGTATTTTTGGCTTATCAATAATTTAGCTATGAACATTCAGTACAATAATAATGTAATTTTAAGATTGATCCAAGATATATCTTCATCAGTCTCCCAAATTTAATTTATAAATTAAAAAGTTTGCACATGATTAATTTTTTATTTAATTGTTGCTAATAAAAATTATCTTCCTTCTAGAGTAATGTATTGATCTGATTTTATACTCATTTTACTCATTTCAGGTTACAATTGGTGGTTACCCTTGTGTTGTAGAAGAAAGTCATGACCATTCCATTATGTGTCATATTGACCCTCAAAACTCAATGGATGTTGGCATCAGGGAAATTGTCACATTAACTGTCTATAACCTGGGCACTGCAGTCAACACCCTGTCCAATGAATTTGATAGGCAATTTGTGCTTTTGCCAAATATTGACATGGTGGTGCCAAATGCAGGGTCAACCACAGGAATGACAAAAGTGACCATAAAAGGATCTGGATTTGCAGCTTCTTCTGCAGGTGTAGAAGTCCTTCTGGGGCATTCTCCTTGTAAAGTTCTCTCAGTGAATTATACAGCCATTGAATGTGAAACATCTCCTGCTCCCAAACAGCTTGTGAAAATAGTTCTTCTAATACATGGAGTGCCTGCCCAGTGTCAGGGGAACTGCAGCTTTTCATATTTAGAAAGCATCACTCCTTTTATAACAAGAACATCCCCAAACTCTCTCATTGGGTCTGGAAATGTTCTCATTGAAGGAGAAGGATTTGGCACCATTTTGGAAGACATTGTTGTTTTCATGGGGAACCAGCAGTTCAGAGTAATAAATGTTAATGAATATAACATCACTGTTCTTGTGACTCCTCTCCCGGCTGGACTCCATTCTCTTAGTGTTGTGGTGAGGCCCAAAGGCTTAGCTCTGGGAAACTTTACTATCAGCAGCCCTGCAATAGCATCTGTCACGCCAACTTCTGGAAGCATTGGTGGGGGAACGACTCTGGTGATCGTAGGAAATGGCTTCTACCCAGGTAACACCACAATAATTGTTGGCGATGACCCTTGTCAAATCATTTCTGTCAACTCCAGTGAAGTCTACTGCCTTACTCCTACGGGGACAACTGGAAGAGTCGATGTGAAGATCTTTGTTAATGCAGTTGCTTATCCACCTCTATCATTTACCTATGCCTTAGAGAATACTCCGCTTCTCAGGGGAATTGTCCCACATACAGGTACTCCAATATCTGCCTTTGATTGTCTTGATATCATATTATCAGTAATATTTATTTGTATAGTATTGGAACAATGTTTGTACGTGATTATTAAGATGTAATTTTAGACAATCGCACAATCCAGTTAATACATGGGATTGGAGTTATTATGTGTGGTCTCTATTTTGTGCATTTAGTCACAAAATAAATATTTGGATAAAATATTTAGTCAAATTCCAACTTCTGTATTGAAACAAAATTATCATTAACATGACCTAAATTTTAGTGAGGAAGACATAGGTGAATATCCATGACCTAAAATTGGTGATTTATGTCATTAATATTGACATAGTCTAAAAAACCTGTTCAAATTCACAAGTGATTAATTTTACTAAGAATGATAATCAAAGATTTTATTTCTATGAACCTAAATTATTAACTAGTTAACATAATTCTTTTTTAAGGAAGTATTTGGCCCATTCGAATGAAAAAAATATTATAAAATAAAATTTACTATTTTAGATTGACTTATCTTTCTAAACTAAGAATAGATTGTCCTCATGCTAGATTGTTTGATAATTTTTAAGCTTTTGGAGTGCTTATTTATGTAGTGTTCATCTACAATTCTAAATTATGTCCTTATTTTTTATATTTACTATCTTACAGATAATTTTATATCATATTTTGTTTATCAAGTCATATATGTTGAAAATATTTTAACAAAGAAAAATAGTCCATACTCAAAAGAATTGTTCAAATCAGGAAAATATAAAAATAGTAATACAAAATATAAAAAATAATTATGTATTATTATATATATAAATATAAAAAATAGTAAACCCCATTCCTATAATATACTCCAAACTTTCTGCTCAGCTTCTATTTCCTAACTCTAGATCTCTCTTCTCTGCAAGGAGGAATTAGTGGCTTATAGCTCACTAGAATGACCAGGTCTGGAAAAATAATAAATATTGAGGAAAATAACTTACAACTAATATCCCAAATATTACAATGTATATTATAGTGAAAATACATATATGTATTATAAATACTAGTTTTCAAACACTGGATATTATTTTGTTTGGAGAATTAAATAGGTCTATCTTTAAATGCATCTGCAAGTACTAGAATTACTTTGTTTGATTTTTTTTTTTTTTTTAAGGTCCACCAGGAACTGAAATTCAGATCTCTGGATCTAATTTGGGTGTTGATGTCTTAGAAATTTCAGTGATGATAAATAATGTCCTGTGTAATGTAACCATGGTCAACGACAGTGTGCTACAGTGCATCGTTGGAGATCACAGTGGGGGCACTTTTCCTGTTGTGTTACATCATAAGACCAAAGGCTCTGCCATGTCTACAGTTGCATTTGAGTACCCGCTAGATATTCAAAATATTCATCCAAACCAAGGTAGTCCTGAATAATCAGTACCCTGGAAATATTTTAGGTTGTTTCAGTAAGCACTTAGGTTATTTGAGGAAAGGAAACATTCTTCAACAGGGCCAACATTTATAGTTCCTATAACATTAAAATATTTTTATTTATGTATCAAATAAGGAAGCATTTAAGAGTATTAGTCATTTCAAAATATGAGTTTAATGCCTACCTTTTACTTAAAGTTATAATGTTAAAATTTAACCCTACTTAAAATGGCCAAGTTACATGTAGAAGTTTTTTGGTTGTTTCTTGTTTTTAAGTAATGTTAAGATGTCACTGGCCTGTAATTTATGTCTACATAAATAAGTATTGTTATTATATTTTAAAAAGTATAACCAATATAGTCTTAAGTATAATAGTAATTTTACATTTTTAATTTTTAAAATTTTTTAATTTGTTTTTTATTTATATATATTTGACATCAATTGTAATCCCCATGGATTCCCCATCACCATTTCACCAGTGCACCATCACCTCAGTCCCTTGTGCTCTTATCTGCCCTCAACCCTCTGAAACTCTTTATGATCTTTTTAGCAGAAATGTTTAGTTTCAGAAATGATTTAAATAAATGACCAGATACACATTACTCAGTGAAGGTTTTAAAACACTATGATCATATGAGACTCTGTTCCATTGTAAAGGTCTGATGTAATATGATATCATATGTTTTATATAATACATAATTCCAGTTAGGAATCTTTCATTTAATGTAACTTCCATATCATGTTTTAAAAGAAAATTAAATATAGACAGAAAGCAGGTTTTCTTTTCATTACCTGTGTTTTTCTTTTTCTCTTTCCTACCTAGGGAGCTTTGGTGGAGGTCAAACCATGACCGTGAAAGGCAATGGGTTTAATCCAGAAAATTCGGTTGTATTAGTATGTGATTCAGAATGTGCAGTCGACAGGCTTAAGTCTGATGACACAATGTTATTCTGCAAAATTCCACCTAATAATGGTAAGTTGTCAGAAAAAAATTGTAGCCTTTGAAAAATGATTAATTTTATGAAGATTAGATTCTAAATTTCTCTTTTCAAGTTTTTATGGATTTTGGAATAATTCGGCAACTTTATTCAGTCCTGATTTTAAGTGATTTATTCAGAACTTGGTTTTCTAGGTTTATCTGTCTTTTAGGATTTATAGTATTTGGAGTTGTTTGAGATGCAGTTTTTTTAGTTTATCACGTAAACAGTAGGCTCTTATTAATGAAGCATGCCAAATGGAGAACACATATTAGTTCCAACTGAAGTGTTAGATTAATTCCTATTGGAGTATTAGACAAAATAGTGTAATGGTTATGATTGTGAACTCTGTGCACTGAGGTTCAAACCCAAGCTCTGTTTTTGAGTAAGCTATTCAACTTCTTTGTGCCTCAGTTTCCTCATTATGAAAGTGAAAAAAATAATGACAATAGCTGTTTTACAAGATTACAGTGAGATTTTAGTAAAACTAACCCTTGAATGCTGACTACAGAAGAAGTATTAGGGACGGAGGGGTTGGAGGGGAGAGGGACAAGAACAAAGAAGGAAGGAAGCACAGTGGACTATGGTGGTGGACTATCGGTGAATTGGTGGTGGGTGCATTATGGTGATAATGCCAGATGAGGATATCCTAATATTACCGCAATTGAAAATAAATAAATAAATATCTGGTATTTAAAATACACAACAAATTTTAACTAACTAAGAAGTATCAAACAGAATATCCCAGAGATTATATGTATGTTTTACATACAAATTTTTAAAAAAGATTTATTTATGCATACAAGCACTGGGGTACAGACCAGAGGTATGGGGGGTGAGAGGATTCACCACACCAGAGCGCAGAACAGGCAGATCAACGGAAGTACACTGCTGAGGGGAGCAGCGGGCACAGAAGGAGAGGTCTGCTGTGCCCTGTGGGTCCCCTCCCTGGCTGGCAGCAGGGATCAAACTCATGCTGCAATGGCTGCTGTTTGCTTCATAGTGCATTGCTTAACCCACTGTGCCACCAGGGAGACCCACATTAAAGAAATTTGATGAAACTTCTACACATTTTGGCTTCTGGATTTATTAGACAAAGAATGTTGAAGAAAAATGTAATGTTTTTGTGAGTAGGCTCATTTATCATTTCAACATCACAGTTTATAGCCTGACTTTTTTTTTTTTAATGTAGTAGTGCTGTTAAGATTTTAGGTTTTAGGTTTGTTTGAAAACTAGCTCTTCTTGCTTTTTCTTTTTGCATGTTTGTATTGGATTCTGTAGTTTTTCTGTCTCTTACCTTACTTTCAGCTGTCACTCCTTCCTTTGTCAGTATGCCTGCAGTTAGCAGTTCCTCCATCCTTCCTGATATAATTGCCATGTTGGATTCTCTAGGGCTGGAAGACTAACAAGCAGGTTTGTAGAATTGTCTGTATAAGATACTTTAAAGGTGAAGGGATTTTTTTTTGAATCTGTGATAATATGCATAAGCCTGATGTATTTGACAATGGCTGTAGATCATTTGTCTACACATATAACCTGCATATACTGGAAATTGATTTGGGAAAAGGAAGATGTTATTAAAGATGTTGGTGGTTTTGGAAGTGAATGAGAATGGCACTGAATTGTCCCTTCTTCTCAAAGGCAGTGGACCTGAGCAAGCCTGTGAAGTGAGTGTGGTCAATGGGAACGATCTGTCGCAGTCCTCGGCTCTTTTCACATATACTATGTCACTGACTCCACTCATCACTGAAATATCTCCCAGGAGAGGCAGTACAGCTGGGGGCACCAGACTTACAGTCATGGGATCAGGCTTCAGGTACTGTCTACACGTGCACATACATTGGTGCTTATTCCCAGACTCAAGTCATCATGCCTGCTCTCTTGTATGTTAAGACAGAGCTTAAATGTAGCCATGTAATGTGTTCCCATATGCTCAAAAGTCATGCTAGAGGCATGTAATCATTCCATAGTTAACATATATGGACTACTTAATCTGTTGCAGCCCATTCCTACTGTACCTTCTTAGGTATTTTATTTAGACCATTCTGAGTATGACGATTGAGATTTGAGGGGTTAATAATGTCGCTTACATTGTAAGTGGCTTTACAAACCTAAGTCACCTTCTGGTTACAATTTCCTCAACATCTTAACTCAAACAATAAACCTTATTCATTGGATCAAGGAAACACCTCTTTATGCAGCAGGGATATTTCATTGTCATAGCCAGATTCCTCTTCCCTAAAAATATTCAGTATTTGGCTCAAAGCTTTATTTGAGCCACTTCACTGTCATGCCATCATTCTTCAAATGGATGAAGCAGATTTCAAAATCCAAGATAATTTCAATTATAGAAGGCACTTTTTTTTAAAGATTTATTTTATTCATTTATCCATACAAGAGCTGGAGTGCAGACCAGAGACACAAGGAGGTGAGAGGATTGACCAGAGACAGAGTGGGGAACATAATAGGGAGATGAACTGAAATATACTGCTGAGGGGAGCAGTGGGCGAGGCAGGAGAGGTCTGCTGCACCATGTAGGTTAGCTCCATGGCCTGGGTTCGAATTCATGCTGCAGTGGCAAACAGCTTCATAGTGTTGACTTAACCCCTTGCACCACCAGGGAGGTCCCCATAGAAGGCAATTTTAACTCCACAAATATTTATCACTGCCTTAGGCTTGCATTTTCATGTGGAAATTAAAGTCTATGAATGCAATGAAATGTCACCTAGACAAAACAATCCTTGAAAGTCTCTTAGAAGGTGCCTGTTTGGAAACAAAGACTCTGTCAACAAATTAAACCCAAGGCAGTTTCCCCCCAATACTGGAATGCCTGTTAGTTTGTGCAATTTTTTCCACTGATCTCTTAAGTTACCCCTTTTTCTCAACAAATGTTTGAAACCATTCTACAGTCTGCACTTTGATGAATCTAGGGTAAGGTTTTTATTTTTTCAATAGTGCATATACTTTTAGGGTTTGACAGTGTGACTTAGAAATTTGAAAAAAGCTGTTTTTGTTTCCGTCTTTTTCTTTTACAGTGAAAATATGCAGGATGTTTCCATCACCATAGCTGAAGCCAAATGTGATGTTGAATATTCCAACCAAACACATATCATCTGCATGACAAATGCCCACACGCCTTCAGGGAGGGCTTCAGTGCATGTCAGCATCAGAAGTGCCGGCATGGCCAAACAGGTAATAGTAGCAATTGCTGACGTAATTGCTAATGGAAATTTTACTTTGTTAAAGTCTCCAAAAACCAGCTGAGATGTGACTATATAATAAGATGAAAGTAGTTTATGTTTTTATTGTTTATTACTAAAATTTTATTATTTCAGAATCTTAATCAGCCTGGATTGTGAGCTAACTGCAGTAGATGTTTTACTTTATTATGATCATGAAATAATCCAACAGGCAGTTATAATGTACTTAAAATAGGCTATATATTATTGTGAATTAAAGTGTCTATTGTTGGGGGCCTCCTTGGTGGCACAAGGGGTTAAGTCACAGCGCTATGAAGTTATCCACAGTCACTACAGCACAAGTTCAATCCCCGGCCAGGGAACTGACCCACCTGGCACAGCAGACCTTTCCTGTCTCCCCTGCTGCTCCCCTCAACAGTGTATTTCAGTCAATCTGCCTGTTCTGCTCCCCACTCTCTCTGGTAGATCCTCTCACCACCCACATATCTGGCCTGTACCCCAGTTCTTGTATGCATAAATAAATCTTTAAAAAAAATAGTGTCTATTGTATTAGAGAGGTTTTTTGAGAAATTGAATATAACATTCTTATAATAGCCTCTAAATTTAAGCCTCTTGTGTTCTGTTACAGGATAATGCTGACTTCCTATATGTTGATGCTTGGTCCTCCAACTTCTCATGGGGAGGAAAATCTCCCCCAGAGGAAGGGTCACTAGTTGTTATTACAAAAGGGCAGACAATTTTGCTGGATCAAAATACTCCTATTCTGAAAATGTTGCTTATTCAGGGTAAATTTCTGAAAATATGTTTATTAAGTTCTGTCTATGGAATATATCTGTACATTTAATTTGACCCAGAATAGTGATTATGAGCTTCTGTCATCATAGCATGTGCTTTATACAGAGTATAGTTCAGAATGCTTTAAATTCAGAATTTAAATCCTGCAGTCCATTTGTGGTATGAAATTATATGGTTGTTCCAAGTAGAGGCTTTTAATGAAAAAGAAATATCAAAGTAGCTCGCATTGAATAGGCAATCATCTTATTAAAGTTAAATGTTTCATAAAAGGCTTGTTTCAATAGCAAAGTGCATTGTGAGTACATGCCTACGTGCTTGTGTAGGTCACAGCAGTAAAAGCTGTCTCCCGCTTAAGGTCATAACCCTTGACCCCTCTTGGATGCTAGGTTATGATTCTCCTCCTTGCAGGTAAACCTGCTATTGATTGTTACCTCCTGTTCTCTCTGCTTCTTCATATTACGTTCTTAATATAGAAAATAAATAACTGGAACCCTTATAATTACATGTAAAAGAAAGAATTACTGGCAAGAGTAAAGTGCTTTGGGCTTTAGTGTATAAACTTTGCCATAATGGCTTCAGCTGTTTGAAGACCTTTGCACTTTATTTTTGGCTTTTCTTCTGGGATTATAGTACTGTTTAATTTTTTGAAGTTATTAACTATTGAACCTTTGGATAAGTAAAAATGTACTGTCTACAAATTTATGTTAGTCTTTAAAAAATGGATCGCCATACATTCTTTACTGTTAATTAAGCTGTAGCTCAAATTAGCAGATAAAGGTTCAGAGGTAATGATGTTATGGTTTCTATAAGAGTGCTATTCTTTAACTTTGTTTTTTATCTCAATTTATATTTTGAGGCCCTCTACAGAACTGTAATTCATATAACTTCACATTTTTAATAGCATTAAAAGCAGAAGATGGTCAAAAGGAAATAATCTGCCTTGGGATTTGTCTTTCTGTCAACTTCCTATGTCTTGTCTGAAGTTTTTGTACTAAAGCGAAGTGATGTGCATAGCAGTAGCAGGATATGAATAAGAAATTGATGTTATTGTATTCTTTAGCAAACAATTTATAATAATTTTCCTTGTGAAGTGTTATTAAATTTTATGGTTCGTAGGTGGAATTCTAATATTTGACGAAACTGACATTGAACTCCAGGCAGAAAATATTCTAATAACAGATGGAGGCATTCTTCAGGTATATGGCAAAGTGTGGTAACATTTTCATTGTTCACCTTTCTCCCTTTAATTTTTAAAATATTCTCTACAAAGTGGAAAATTAGTTACACTAGCCTCTCTCATTAGTCTATCTTTGTGTAGGTCTCTATTATTAATACAAAGGCCTTTTCCTGGAGAAAAGTTTTCCTGAGTAGTCTTGTGCTTTTAATGGTAAGAAAATAGCATATTATAATGTAATAGAATTTAAAATAGAGCAGAAAAAATATTTAGCTCTGCTGTGTGGTTTAAGCTAATCAGTATAGTTTCCAAAGTTCAGGCATAGTTTATTTGGCACACTAGGAACTTTGGGGTTTTTGTTTTTGTTTTTTAAGAGTCTGACCACTGAACATCTGATTCTCAAAAGAGAGTAGGGGAGTGGGAAGAATTACTTATCAGTGATTAGAATTATAGATACCATGATTAAATTTCAAAACGATGCCTGTGAAATCTCTTGCAGATTGGTACTGAAGCATCCCCATTTCAACACCAGGCTGTCATTACCTTGCATGGGCATCTGAGGTCTCCTGAGCTTCCGGTATATGGTGCCAAAACGCTGGCTGTGAGAGAGGGCATTCTGGATCTGCATGGTAAAGCAGAGGGACTGACTGAGGATAGGTTAGCCAGGAAGTTACAGAGAATCCTGCTGATAAGGCTGCCTAAATTAAAACATCCCTGATATTGCGAATTCCCTCTTAACCTTCTTTATCTCTGTCCTCCCCTTATGCAGCCCCTACGTACCATCAAGAATTGAGAAATGACAACCAGTATTACTTCTGGGGAAGCTGTTTAGACTCTTTGCTTCCTCTTTAATCCCTTCTGTTTGCTTCCATAATACTTTTTCCTAATTTAGTATTTACCACAATACCCACTGATTGTTTACTGCACTCATTTATCTATATGAGAAAGCATTGAAGTCTGGAAGTAGACGATTGTAAATTCTTAGACTTTGTATTTTTAAATGATTCTTTCTAAAATAAAACCATAAATTTATGGTCATATTTTTCCCTATATTTTGGAAGATTACCAGCAAGTGAAAGTGATTCTGGTCATGTTTGAACTATCAAGATAACTTATTAAAGGAATCTTGGTGTGAATCTTTTATATAGTGATGTTTTCTATATTGCAGCAATTTGTCTTTTGTAAATTTAGAATGTAAAAAATTAATTTATGATAGATCAACACCATATTCTATTATGAACATAAATGTTCTGCATTATGCTACATTCATTTACTAATATAATTTTCAGAAATTTACATATTTATTTTGTGTTTAGACTATAAGCAATTCCTATTAACAGTGACAAAGATAATAGGCCTCTGCCCATTTTATCACTGGCATCGCTACATTTATATTGTGTTCTTGTAAAGAAGGTTGTCATAAACAGGCTATATCATTTGAAGAAGAATTTTTTTAATTTCATAAACATACATATTATTGCAAACTTTATTGATAGTCTTATAAAAATTTTTTTTAGAATCATACTTCCTTTTTGAAAAAGGTACAAAATGCTAAGGTAAAACAAACCTTCCAAAAATGTATTTGAATAAGAAAGAAGATTATAATACCTGAAGTTCTCAGTATGAGAAAGCACATCTGAATGAGTCCTGGGTTTGTATGTTGGTCCAGGTCTGCCAGTTCCTGTGATCTGGACACGTTTGGCTCACACTGCAAAGGCTGGGGAAAAGACTTTGATTTTACAAGAAGCAGTAACCTGGAAACCAGGAGATAAAATTGTAATTGCAAGCACAGGACACAGGTATGGTGTTTTCTGAACCTGATAACTTTGATTTAGAACAGAGGTTTTGTTTTTGTTTTTTTACTATGGAAAAGAGGAATGAATCAGAAGTCCACAACTGTTAATTTTTTTTTAAAGATTTTATTTATTTATGCATACAAGCACTGGGGTACAGGCCAGAGGTGTGTGGGGGGTGAGAGGATTCACCACAGAGAGAGTGGGGAGCAGAACAGGCAGATCAACGGAAGTACACTGCTGCCTAGAAGAGCAGTGGGCACAACAAGAGAGGTTTGCCACGCCATGTGGGTCCCCTCCCTGGCTGGCAGTAGGGATCGAACTTGTGCTGCAGTGGCTGTGGTTTGCTTCATAGTGCGTTGCTTAACCCACTGCACCACCCGGGAGGCCCCACAACTGTTAATTTAAATTTGAAACCTCTAATAAAGAAATATGAATAGACAAGTGTGTATTTGCGAAATATTTAGCAATTGGTTGATCACTAGTGTGTTGTTTGCATTGATTAAATTTATAGTAAGAAAAAAGTATACATTTGAATATATAAGGTGAATATATATCAATAAAATATCTTGCTTGTTTTTTATGGTTATATTCCCTTGTAAGATTTTAATTGAAGGAAGCATTCTGCTATTAAAAGTTATTGGCAAACATCTGACTTGGAGCTTTAGCTAATAATTGATGCAAAAATGTAAATGAACTTCCTTGTTTGGGAGTTACCAAAAAACTTGGTTGAAAGTAGCTAGTGAACTGTTTCTTACTTTATAGTATTGGCAATGGTTACCATGGAGCAAAATTGTTAGTAATGATTGAATACAGGGGAAGAAGTCATTATAAAATAAATGATGATTAATGTGACCTTGTACAAGTCTGACATTTTGCAGTTGAAACTGGTTATGACCCTTATTTTCTGTGTAATTATATACTTAGCAAATAAGATAGAAAAAGCTAATATAGCTATACCAGCAATATCTGGGGAAGAGGGAGCAAGAGGAGCTTTATTTTTGCTTAATTGCTCAAATTGTAGGTAATAACAAAATTGTATATGGTCTTATGCTTGTCAGGGAACACATAGTAAGTTATGACAAGAAATAGCTGAACTCAATTTAGAATTAAAATTCAAGATGGCCTTTTGAGTTTGCCATTTTTCAAGTTAAAAATAGACTTGCAGATGTAAGGAAGAGTAAAATATATACTTAGCTTTATAAATACCCATTTTTTCTGCCCTTGGAATAAAATTTAATTACATAATGGCAAAAATGAAATAGGAGCAAAATGATAGGGTTTACTAATAGAATGGAGTATCCTCACTTATAGCTTTTCTGTGTGAAATTGAAGAGTAAGTTCAAAATATACCACATAAAGATTGCACCAGAAGAAATAAAAATTAAGGAGTTTCCTACCAAATCTAAATCAGTGTTCATTGTTTCATCAGTAAGTGGTATTTAAGAGTTATAGTGCCTCTGGCTGACAACACTACTTACCATATACCTGTGGAACTATGAAACCAATGACATTTCTAATTATGGAAGTGCCATTGTTAGACATATACACACATATACATTCATAGTCATGTATTTTTAAATAAATTTCACTGACCCTAAAACATGTGCAGGTTATCCACCAATGTCACCACAATAAAAATTGATACTATTTTTAAAAATATAAACTTCACTGTGATGGCTGGAAAATAAATAAGAATACTACTGCTTAAGTCAGCCTGCCTGGGTCCAACTCCCAGCATCAACGTTTAGTTGGCCTGCTGTCTTATTATTTCACTGAGCTTCAGTAAAATTGGAATTCCATTAACATCAATCTCAGAATTAACGCAAGAATGACATGTGTTTATATGTATAACACACTTAAAGCAGAACTTGACTCCAAATAAATACAACAGAGAATCAAAAGGACAAATAAGAAGATCTATCATGAGACTACAATGAGCCCTGATGGGGCAATGAAGCAGAGAGTGCTGGGTGTCTAGAAGAAGGACAGGGGAAGCTGAAAAAAGTGACCCTTCACCTGTTTCTCATTTGATACAGCTATTTGAATTGGGATATGGTGGAGATAAAAGATTTTTCCAGAGTAGAGGAAGGTCAAAGGGAACATCAGGAAAATACACAGGTAACTCCTCTAAGCCTACCTGGGTAAGAGCACCAGTCACAATTTAGTAGACAGTGTATAATCATGCATTGACAGATGTGTCTACTTAAAGTCAGGGGCACTTTCTACTTGTTAGCCCCAACACGAAACCGTAAGCCTAGAAAACAGGCTAGACCCTCAGTAAATTTTGTGTTGAATGACTAAATATATGGGTATGTATAGTATATAACGCCTTTTGCTTAGCTAGAACTTAAGGTGTGCTGAAGGAATGGTAGAAATGAGACCTCTGACAGTTTACCTCAGTCATTTCTTTATCATACTCAGAAACCTCCAGTGGCTTCCCTTTGTAGTGGTTTCTTAGCCTCAGCACTTCTGACCGCTTGAAATGAATGATTCTTGATTATATGTCATAGGATGTTTGGAAACATCCTTGGCCACTACCAACTAGATGCCAGTATCACCCTCCAGTGTGACATCAAAAATTGTCCATGCATTGTCAAGTATCCCTGGGGGGTACAAGCACCCTCAATTGAGAAGCACTGAGTGTAATCCTCTAATTTATAGATGAAGTTATTTTACTAATTTATAGGGTTAGTGCAATTTTATGGATTAGGGATGCACGGAAAATACTTATTTAATTGGAATGCATTTGCAAATGTATTTATAAACCAGTAAAATGCTGTCATCAAAGTATTCTTCAGAATATCATATGGCATTAAACATTTTCTGTTTTGCAGGTAAGTGTTCAGGATAGCATAAAGCAAATGCACCAGTATACTACATTGATTTATATTAGAGTGAATTTACAAATTTTTTTATAGACACAGTCAACATGAAAACGAGAAAATGACCATAGCATCTGTATCTGCTGATGGCAAAACCTTAACACTGACTAATGCACTGAATCACACACACCTCGGAATCACTGTCACACTTCCTGATGGAACTCTGTTTGAAGCAAGGGCAGAAGTTGGAATTCTTACCAGGAATATTTTAATAAGAGGATCTGATAATATGGAGTGGAATAATAAAATCCCACCATGTCCTGATGGATTTAATACAGGTACTTTTAGCAGTTATAGTATATCAACTCAAAATGTTTCCAGACATTGCAGAAATGTTCCCTGGGGGCAAAATCATCTTGCAATTGAAAGCCCCCCATAAGGTTAATTTGTGATGATCAGTATTCCAAGCCACAGTGATGTAAAATGAGAAAGTTACGTTGCTCATATATGCAACATGTGTTCAATATAGGTGAACAGGGGCTCTGCTCATTGTTACTCTAGGATCTAAGCTGATGGAGGCTCTGTTGTAACACAACTCTCCATGGTCTCTGAGACAGGAGACAAGATGACTGAAGAGTCAAGCACCAGCAATTAGACTTTAATCCTGAAATGACACGTATCTCTTCTATTCAAGTATCATTAATCAGAACTGATTCCATGACTGCTCTGCTTAACTTCAAGGAAATAGTTAGCACAAACTCTCTATACCCAGAAGTGGAAGAGAATCAGATATTGGTGAAGTTTCATATTTACCACATTTCTTATACATATGTGTGTGTTTATAAAGCAAAATGTATTTTACTAATCTCTTAAATATTTTACATAATCATTACCAGTACTATCCTATAAGCAGTTAAATAATAAGAAATGTAGCGTAGATACTTGATTTTCTTTAATGGAAAGTACAGTATTAGACAAAGTTCCCCGGATTTGATGTCATGTGACCTATAATCTGATTCTACTTCATCTGTACCAAGTCTCATAATGCCCATGAAAATCTAATTTCACCATTTAAAATAATACTATTCAGCTATTCAAGTGAGAATGCATTGTATGTTACAAGTATAAGATTGCATGAATTATGTTAATTCCCCAAATCTTGGGGGGAAACTTAAGAGATAATAAAACAAAATACCTTATCAGTATGCATTCAGACATTTGAATAATTAGTATCTTTGAAAAATGCTTTAGTAAGTATTTAGAGAATGTGAAAAAGACAAATTATTTACCATTATTATTATCTAGAAAGAAGTGCAAATAGTTTTGTTCCAGAATAAGATAATAATTTTATTTGAATGAAAATATATAATAGGTATGAGGGGAAATATCTTCATATAGAATATTTTAACGTGACTCTTCTCTATGATGTCTTCAAAATATTTTTTAAAGGTGAATTTGCTACCCAGACATGTTTCCAAGGAAAGTTTGGAGAAGAAATAGGAAGTGACCAGTTTGGAGGCTGCATAATGTTTCATGCTCCTATACCTGGTGCTAACATGGTGACTGGAAGAATCGAGTATGTAGAGGTAAGGGGCCTTGTTATGCCAAAGGTCATCCATTTTGCAAATGTGTATTAAGTTCCTGCTGTTTGCCAGATGTTGCTTATAGTCTGGTAGAGGAGACAGATAAGTAAACAAGCAATTCTATTAAACCCAGTTTTTCACTCCATTTTTCTCACAGTCCACTTCACATCAGTAATTTCTGTCTGCTCTGCCCACAAAATTTTAGTTTACATCCACTTTCTACCACCTCCATCTGCTCCCTAGTCCACTCTGCCATCAGTTTCACTGGGACTTCTGGGATTTTCTCTTAACCGGTCTCCCTGCTTCCATCTTTACTCAAGTGGAATCCACAGTAGATCCAAGGTAAAAATGTTTATGTATAAATCAGGTATTTTTATAGCCTGTTATACTTAAAACAAGAAAGCCTGGGTGCCTCCTTGGTGACCTAGGGGTTGTCTCAGCACTGTCACCACTATGGCCTGAGTTTGATCCCCAGCCAGGGAGCTGATCCACATGGCACAGCAGATCTTTCCCGCCTCACCTGCTGCTCCCTTCAGCAGTGTGTTTCAGTAGATCTTCCTGTTCTGCTCCTCACTCTGTCTCTGGTGAATCCTCTCACCCCCCACACCTCTGGCCTGTACCCCAGTTATCCTATCCAAAATCAATTAATTAATTAATTAAAACAAGAATGTCTTAGTCCTTCCCATAGGACCCACATGATCTGCCCCCGGCTGTTCTCTGCATCTGCCTCTGTGATGTCCACCTGCTCATAGCGTGCTCGCCACCTACCCCTTGACCACATCGAGCACACTCCTGCCTCACCGTCTTTTGCACTTGCTCTTCATTCTGCTTAGAATGTTCCTCCACCAAATACTTCCATGGCTCACATTCTCATTTAGTCAGGTCATTTCTCAAAGAAAGTACAGCAGAATGGTTAATGAGAGCACCCACTATAGAATCAGCGCAACTTAGTTTTACTGAAGTTTTGTGACCATGAACAAGAGTTCAGACTTTCTACATTTCAATAGATGAAGTTAATGATAAATGCCTGTTTGCATTGAAGGGGGTAAAGTCTGTGATCGTGCACATGGGACACTTTGTACAGTACCTGGCTCCTGGTGAACCTTCAAGAGGTTTTATTATTATCTAAGAATCAAAATGAAGGGGGAAAAGACTCCTAAGAGATTTTATTTTACTAAACACAAAACTTTCATAATAGACCAAAATGAAAAGCAGAAGAGTCAAATGTTTTTTGTTCATTCACTCATTTGACATCAAGTATGGCTGTTACACAGTGAATAAAATAAGTCAGAGTGGGCGCCAAGATATTTTCAATGATAAAGACCAATAATATGGGAGATATAAATGTGTTAATAATTAATATAAAGATAAAGATGAATATTTGGAAACAAAATATGCACCAGCAAACTCTCTGAGTCCACAAGTATCACTAAAGAGCTGTGATCTTTGGCTTGCAGATATTCCACGCTGGCCAGGCTTTCCGGTTGGGGCGATATCCAATACATTGGCACCTGCTTGGAGACTTACAATTTAACTCTTATGTAAAAGGTTGTGCAATTCACCAGACCTATAACAGAGCTGTTACTATCCATAACACACATCACCTTCTGGTTGAGAGGAATGTTATCTATGATATCAGGGGAGGGGCATTTTTTATCGAAGATGGTATTGAACATGGCAATATCCTACAATATAACTTGGCAGTATTTGTACAGCAAAGTATGAGTCTTCTGAATGATGATGTGACCCCAGCTGCATTTTGGGTAACCAACCCAAACAATACTATAAGACACAATGCAGTTGCTGGTGGCACTCACTTTGGCTTTTGGTACCGAATGAACAATCACCCTGATGGCCCATCCTATGACCGAAACATTTGCCAGAAAAGAGTTCCTCTTGGAGAATTTTTTAACAACACTGTTCATTCTCAAGGTTGGTTTGGAGTATGGATATTTGAAGAATATTTCCCCATGCAAACAGGATCTTGTACTTCTACAGTGCCGGTACCTGCAATATTTAATTCACTCACTACTTGGAATTGTCAAAAAGGAGCAGAATGGGTGAATGGAGGTGCCCTTCAATTTCATAATTTTGTGATGGTAAATAATTATGAAGCTGGAATTGAGACTAAGAGGATCCTGGCCTCTTATGTTGGAGGATGGGGTGAAACCAACGGAGCAGTGGTTAAAAATGCCAAAATAGTTGGTCATCTCGATGAACTGGGAATGGGATCTGCGTTTTGCACAATGAAAGGCCTGGTTCTGCCATTCAGTGAGGGCTTGACTGTATCTTCTGTGCATTTTATGAACTTTGACCGTCCCAAATGTGCAGCGTTGGGTGTGACATCCATCACTGGAGTTTGCAATGACAGGTGTGGAGGTTGGAGCGCCAAGTTTGTTGACATCCAGTATTTTAATACACCAAACAAGGCTGGCTTTCGATGGGAACATGAAGTTGTACTGATTGATGTTGATGGTTCACTAACAGGTAATGCTATACTTTGATTTTTGATTAAAAAACATTGGGAAATGTGTTTGTACTAGTACAGGGAGGTGAAATGTCAAAGCAGACTCACATGAATCATATATCTTAACCAGAGTCAAACTTTTATCAATGATTTAAGGTATAGGCCAGTACTAGGCACAGATTAGATACTCTTCTCTTGGGAGCTCCAAATGCAGTTTCTGATTTTTCCTCTTCCTCTTGCACTTGCATTTTGGTTTTGAATTAGTAGCATATTTTAAAGCAATATTTATAGAAACATTAGTTACCAAAGGAATCTGCTTCCATTTTAGAACTCTTCCATTCATACTCAGTTTCACAAATGAAAAATTGCTTAGATGACTACTCAAATTCTATAGCCAGTCATATCCCATGAACTTATAAACTCCAGGTTTATTTGAATAAGCCATGTGGACAAACTGGGTATATTCTATTAAAATACTTTAAATCGAAGAAGTGAGTTACAGACTTGCTGTACTTGAATAAGTCATGTTGACAAACTGGGTATATTCTATTAAAATACTTTAAGTTGAAGAAGTGAATTACAGGCTTGCTGTTAATCTTTGTTTCCAATCTAAATTCTAACTTTGGAATTAGTTAAAAGAATATGTTAACACAAATTTCAGCATACTTTGTGAGTTACATATTTTTACAATTTCAAGTCACAGGGTATATGACATTTTCTGTAAATATTCAGAGATTATAGAATTTCATGTGCTTATAAGTTTTTAATGATAAGGATTTTTAAAAATAAGATACAAGGATGGGGGTGTGTGTGATTCTGCATAATAATTTCAAAGAGAAACAACTGATAAGATTTCCTTTTGAAAGGTGAAGAATCATCTTAACATTGAAACAGACTGAATTTACAGTTATAGTAGTTGATTTTATCTCTTGTTGTAGTTGTGACTTTAAGAGAAAGAATACTTGGAGCATTCTAACATAGAAACATTTGTGTAAACTTTATTATTTTTATTTAATTCATATGAGCTATATAATGTTAGTTGTCAGTCCATTGGTTAAGAGTACAGATTCTATGGCCTAAGGTGAATCTTTCCACATGTTCTTTTTTTTTTTTTCCAGATTTTGATTTATTTTTATTTCCAAAAAAGAGAGTAAAATTTCCTAGGTATTTATAAAATATTAATAAACACATTTAATTAATACTTAAAAGTAACAATATAAATTTCTATACATAGTCAAATTGTTACATTAAAATATAAGGCAGGTTGATTTTTTTAAGTGATGTTTTATTTTATATTTTTAATTAGATTTATTTAATTATATTTTACATCATTTGTATTCCCCAGGGAGTTCCCACCACCATTTTACCCGTGCGCCATCACCTCAGTCCCTTGTGCTCCTTCTACCCTTCCCCATCTTTGCCCTCCCTCCCCTGCCTGCCCACCATAGTCCCTTTAGTTTATAGTTGACCTTTTGGTCTTGTTGAATTGTTGTTGTTGTTCTTTGTTTGTTTTTGGTTGTAACTGCCCATTTCCTTGAGCTTAATCTTCCTTTTTTTTTTAAAGATTTATTTATTTATGCATACAAGCACTGGGGTACAGGCCAGAGGTGTGGGGGGGGGGTGAGAGGATTCACCAGAGAGAGCAGGGAGC
>JAGFMF010011395.1:3007903-3065028 GCA_019455555.1 Galemys pyrenaicus | reverse complement strand
AGGCATTCTTTTGGATCAGTGTTTTTGTGTCCTTTGGGTAGATCCCAAGGAGTGGGATTGCCAGATCATATGGTAGTTCCATCCCTAGTAGACTGAGAAACCTCCATACAGCCTTCCATAGTGGTTGGATTAACTTGCATTCCCACCAGAAGTTTACTAGGGTACCTTTTTCTCTACATCCTCACCAGCATTTGTTGTTATCGTTTTTTTTTTTTTTATATGTGCCATTCTTACCGGTATAAGGTGGTACCTCATTGTTTCCACATGTTCTTGACTAAGTTACTGATGCCACTTCCCATCCCCTACATTGGTTCTCATGGGTGCTTCAGACCCAGTCTTTCAGTCACATCCACAATAAGCTCCCTGACTGGAGTCAACTGTGTGAGGTCTCCTTACCCCAGGCCAAAAAATTACCAAGCCCTTTAGATTTCATCAGTGGTACTACGGGTCATCATGTCTGTACATTGTAGATTATTTGGTTTATTAGTTTTTTAACATGAAATAGAAAATGTGCTGTTTGTGTTCATTTCCAAGGTCACAAAGGACATACTGTCATTCCCCACAGCTCCCTGCTGGACCCTTCTCACTGCACGCAAGATGCCCAGTGGAGCATTGGCTTCCCTGGGTCTGTCTGTGACACTTCAGTCAGCTTCCACCGGTTAGCATTCAACAAGCCTTCTCCAGGATCTCTGCTGGAAAAAGATGTGGTTCTCTCGGACTCTTTTGGTAAGTGAGATATAATAGTTTAAATTACTAATTTAGGTGTATTTTTCTAAACTTCATGAAATCTAGTATTTCTGAGGTTATAGTTTTCTTGTAGCATCTCTGTGTCCTTGGCTTTCTCCCTTCAGAAGTTAAGTGTTTTATTTAATTGCTACACTGAATATATTGAGAGTAACATCTGTAAACTTATCTTTCTGTCACACATAAGACATTATAACTGAAGGTTGTAATGAACTTCAGTAAGCATTGAATGAGATGGAGTTCATCGCGGTACTCCGGCAAGATTGCTGAGTAAAGAAAGCATTTAATGTGACATAAGGACTAGAACAACTTTAATAGTTAAGCAAGTTTGACTTTTTATTGCATTTTCACTCTAAATAAAAGGAGTTACTACTAAAAATTAAAAAACATGAAAATAGTTCGTTTCCTTTATTTTATATGTATTTAAATAAATTAATAGTCAATAAGTATACTAGATCAGTGGGGGAAATTTGTATAACTACATTTATCTTTATATATCATCAGAGCATGTCACAGATGATGTCTTCATGTAAATAGATATATATATGAAGTTAGACTAGATGGCAAATTAATCTGAAACATTTACCTTTAATGATACTGCTTTTTAATATCAGCTTCAAAAAATTTGTATTTTCGTTCAGGTTGCTTAAATTAACATAGTGAGAATAGAATGAGTACAGCCAAGAAAAACACAAATAACTAGGAACACTAAAAATGTTTTACTTATAAAACTGTACTGTCAAGAAATGTCAGGTTCAAGTGTAATTCCATGCATTAGAAATCTTCAGTGGTTTAGGGCTGCCAAATAAAGAAACAAATTCTAGTAGTGTTGTATAATTTTAATTAGCTCTTCTTCGGCAGCTATTGTTTTGTCACAGGCTCTCCCAAAATTCAGTAACTTAAACCTGCAGTCATTCATTTTGATTCATGTGTCTTGGTTGATCTAGGCTGAGTTCATCTTGGTGACTCTGCTTGATGATGAGGATCTAGTGAACATATCTCCTTCCCAAGGTTGAATTGGTGCTGCTCCATATGTATATTAGAGTTTTCAGACTGAAGGGGAGCTCCAGGGGGGCTCTTAGCTGTCATGGCAGAGAGCTAAGACAGCCAGCCTCACACAACAAGGACTTCTCAAACCTTTGCAGATGTCATTCTGCAAGAAAGTCATTGAACATCCACAGGGACATATCTGCTCTAGCTCAAAAAGGAAGGAAGTGTGGCTATTTTCTGACAGTACCCACATTGGCAGAGTTCTCATATGTTTGAGGTTTTTGGAACCATAAATTTTTAGTGTCTCTGCTCATGACCCTTTCAAATCAAACCCTAATACATAAGTCTAGTAATTATTGAACTTGGTCCCTCTTGATATGGGATTTTTTTTTTGCCTTGATAGTGGATTACTATTTTTCTCTCCCTTCACCAAAATAAAAAGGATAACAGTTTATTTTATAATCTTCTAACTTTTCCTCCTTAAATTTGTAAAAGAAGAAGTTACCTGTTTAACACAAAATTCCTTCAGAAATGGAAAGAATGATTAATTACAGATCTTTTCTTTAAATTACATGAGATCTTTTTTAATCTTCTACTGAAGTTTCCAGGCTCTACCTCATGACCAAATTATACGATTTTCTTATAGTTTAGGTCCAAGTCTGGTTTTCACAAAGTTTAGGTCTCTTGGCAAGTGGTTGGGGTAGGTCTGGATGTAACTCAGTTCCTTTTAAGATTTCAAATCAGAACTTTCCATTAGTACTTGTTAACTCATTGACTCAACAAGTAGAATAGAATCTAATAATGAAGTCGAGTTTATGTCTGAATAGTCACAAGTATTCTCGAGTATAGTTTTTAAAAAAACAGAAATTGAAGTTATATTTTAGATGACTAATATCTGAGGAATCATTAATATATTTAATTAGTACATTCTTATAAATTGGTATCACGTTTCAATTTTATATTTCTCTAAAGAATGGTGTTGTCCAAGCGAAGAAGCATTTTATGTTTCTGTTCAGTGTGGTATTCAACATTGGGGCTATCAGTATCCAGTTAAGGATACTCAGAACACAAGTAACAAAATACTGTACTGATCTTTTTAGAAACTTCTATAGACCAGACTGATAGTTTCTATTTACTCTTGTTCAGAAAAGGAGACATTTCTGAGAGGTAGAGATTGCTGTTATTTGCTTTCTGTTCCCTTACAGGCACAAGCATTGTTCCCTTTCAGAAGAAACGACTGACTCACATGTCGGGATGGATGGCTCTCATTCCAAATGCCAGGCATATTAACTGGTACTTTAAAGGTGTAGATCACGTAGCCAATATCTCATATACATCGACGTTCTATGGTTTTAAGGTAAACAAGAAGCTATAAAATCCATCTTACAGTAATTATGATTGCATTTACTCAAATGTAGCATGCGCTCTCATCCTTACCCCAGTTGTTGGGCTGAGAATATCCTTGCCTCGAATATTGATTTGCAATATCCTGACCTCTTTCCATGAGCCACATTAAATCTAAGAAGCAAGCTAAAACATTACAACCCCAAACAACTTAAGAATCAGAAGCAATTATTCTGCCATAATCCCACAGCACTAAACTTATGTCCTGTAATTAGTATCATGATAATATCGTTTTCTTAGTGCCTATGATGTTTCAGGCAGCAGTTAATGGTTTCATTATCTTTATTGTGAAATATATTAACACAGAAAGTAACAAGTCAAGTCCTGTATGCCCACTACTTCACTCTGAGTCTAATATTTTATGAATATTTACTTTCAAGTTTTTAAGATATAATCATTTTCAATGAAGTAGAAGTTGCCTGTATGATCTACCCTGATCTTATTACCATCTTTAACAGTAGCCAGTATCCTGAACCGGTATTTTTATGTTCTCAAACCTGTACTACATTTGAATGCAGCCAAAATAAAAATGCTTAGCATCATTTTAAATATTGTAGAAATGAAATATTGTTTAAATACACATATATTGCTGAGTATATGTATATGTAGGTAGAGAGAGAGGGATGGAAGAGGGAGGAAGAGAGAGGAAGAGAGAACAGAAAAGAACTTTTCTAGTGATACCATTATTGCCATAGATATGTAAACTGTTAATAAGAGAAATATAAGTGCAAGATTAAAAAAAAACAAGTACTCATACAGTAGCTAATTATATGTCATCAAATGAATGTATCATGCAGGGTATAAGCATAAAACTAGTTGCTCTTTTACAAATTTATAGGAAGAAGACTATGTGATCATATCTCATAACTTCACACAAAACCCTGATATGTTTAACGTTATTGATATGAGAAACGGTTCTTCAAATCCACTGAACTGGAATACTAGCAAGAATGGAGACTGGCACCTTGAAGCTAATACTAGTACTCTATATTACTTGGGTATGAACACCTTGAGCAAAAGTGATTGTTTTATCTAAAACTTCATCTAAAGGAGGAGAAAAATTGCTTAATGGGAAAATATACAATACCCAGTATGTAGTAGGATCCAATAGATATTTGCTGAACAAAAGCACTGCAAACAAAATTTATTTTGGAAAAATCCTTGAATTAAGAACTTGCAACTTATGTTTGGCGATGGCACCAACTCTCTTATACATGGCCCAGCCCTTATTTCACAAAGTGAGAGGAAACAAATACAATTAAAGTGTCATGTATTCTGTTTCCATTTTGATCATGTAATTATTTGGGAAAGTAAACCTATTTAAGAATAAGGTTTAACTGAATTCTAAAGTGAGTTTTTTGTCAAGCTATTTTGACTATGTGCTTTTCAATAAGACATGTTATTTTGTAAGAATTTGTTTTTAAAAATTTATTTATACCTACAAGAGTATATTCTAGAGGTGTGGGGTGGGGGTACGATGAGAGGATTCACCAGAGACAAAATGGGGAGCAGAACAGGCAGATCTACTGAAATAGACTGCTGAGGAGAGCAGCAGGTTAGACAGGAGAGGTCTGCTGTGCCATGTGGGTCAGATCCCTGGCCAGGGATCTAACCAATAGCTTCACAGGACTGAGACTTAATCCTTGCCCTACCAAGGAGGCCTTATTTTGTGAGAATTTCTCCCTAGCTATTTCATAAATTTGAATTATGCCAATAAACTGAAGAATATTTTCAAATTGCCATAATTTTGTTAAAATTCAAGTACTTTGATCGTCACATTAACTAAAGTTGCTTTTACTTCATTTTCAGTGTCAGGAAGAAATGATCTTCCTCAGAAACAGTCCATTGCTGGGACCCTGGATCCTGATGTGAAAGATGTTGTTATTAATTTCCAAGCTTACTGTTGCGTTCTCCAAGATTGCTTTCCTGTGCATCCCCCATCAAGAAAACCAATTCCCCGGACGCGACCAGCCACATATAAGTATATAGGCCTTGTGATTACTAATACTCCAATAGCTGTGACATAATAATCACTTTCATGTCACTCCTAGGTGAGGAAGACATGGCCTTCTATACAATTGCTTCTTGACTATTTTACTCATGAGAAATGAAAAAAAATCTCAGAAAAAATATGTGTGAAAGTTACTGGTGAACGCAGACTTATATAATATTAGATCTTGCTTGTTAGACCAGCCCCCTTATTAGCTACATGAGCAAACTGAAGTCCAGTGACCTTGGATGAATTACCTGATATCACCGAATTTCATGGCACATCACCAGGAACAGCACCAAAACCCCAGTCTCTTTATAATATATCATTCTCGGAGTGAGAGGTATCTCTCACTCATGGTCAAAACTTCCAATACAACTTATTTTATAATATTTTAAATTTTAACTTCATCAATGTAATTCTTATAGGTAAATATGAATTTTCCATCTTTTGATTATAAACATTTTTCAATGGAAAATATGATCAACTTTATAATAATGTTATACCAATTCTTCACCGATGTAGTTTCTAGAAGGTACAGTGATGAAAAGTGAAAGCTGTCACTTCCCCAATGTCCAATCTAAATTCATTTTAATTTAACAGAAGCTTCATTCTGGATACAGGTCTGCCATCCCCACCCCCAGACTAGGGGAGTAACCTTAGTGACTTATTCAGAGAACATTCTCCCTGCCCTTCCCTTCACAGAATCTAGCTCACTCCCCTCCTATCCCTGTCCCGATGAATTAACACCATACTTAAGGGTCTTTAAATGGATAAAGGTATGATTCTTTTTACTTTTCTACTACAGTAGGAAATTAATTACACATTAGACAAACTTTAGGTATCACAAGTTCAAATTGTGAATGGAAACAAGTTTTCTTCAATGGAGTAAACTATATAAGTAGTTCTTATGTGTTGAATGTTTGCTAACTGCACATGTTAGCTTGTCTTATGTAATTGTAAACTCTTAATTTGCATTCTATCATCCTCAAAACATGTGGTTTAGTGCTACACCCTAAGGAGATGGTCATTAAATACAGAGAGCTGATATTTAATGGAAATACTTCTCTTTTCAGCTTATGGTCAAATAATTCTTTTTGGCAATCATCTCAAGAAAATAATTATACCGTACCTCATCCAGGAGCAAATGTGGTTATTCCTGAAGGTAAATCCATGCACATAAAGACATTGAATGCTTGTGGTTTTGAAACATTAAATTAAATGCTGCAATATTTAGTGTTTCACCCTAATGCAGCACATAAAATGAAAGGAAAGAGTGGAGGTGAGGGTGGCTGTCCTTCTGCCCACCTGTGACTATGCAGGGGCTTCTCTCCACCAGCTCTCTCCTCTGCAGGGCAGCAGCCTTCCTGCCTGCCCATGACCTGTACCATGTTGGGGCTTCCCTTCACTCACCTCCCTAAGTGTAGGTAGCTCTCCTTAAGGCCGTCCGCCTGCAACCATGCAGGCCTCTCTCAGCAAACCTGTCCCCTTCAGGGCAGCTCTTTCTGCCCACTTGTGTATATTTAAGTGTCCTTTGCTCTTCTGTTCCTTCCCCTGATAAACCTGCTTTTTAAAATAAAATTAAAAAAAAAAACAGTGGAGGTGAGGATGGATTCTATCAATAGTATTGCGTCCTGGAGAATAGACTTAACCCTCTGAGTTTTATGTGTATTTAAACCTTAGTACTGAGAATCCTAGGTTTGCTGGGAGAGGCAAGAATCAGTCATTGTATGGAAAACTGACAATTTCAAAACCAGGACTCACTGCTGATTTTGTCAATGTTTCATCTACAGACTATAGTCTATAAATTCTTATTTTTTTACATTAAAACACTTCAATAGGAACATGGATTGTGGCAGACACAGATATACCATCCATGGAGAGACTTATTATTTTGGGGGTTCTAGAACTGGAAGATAAACATGTGGGAGCTGCAGAATCTTCTTATAGAAAAGTTGTCTTAAATGCCACCTACATATTATTGCAGGTAAGAGTGAGGTTCTTGTAACTTATACACTGATGAATCAAATTCTAAAATGTTGGAGATTTACTTGAGCAAGTTATAGGAAAGTGTGTTCAGTTGACGCAAATAAAATGGCAACTACCTCTAGCCCATGAAATGCATGCAAGTTCATAAAGCCCATGTAAGTTCAGTTAAGTCATCAAGAACATATTGGTCAATGACAGATCACACATATGACATAGTCCCAAAACATGGCAGCATATAACCAAGGTGTGGTGGTACCCTATACAATGTAGGTCATGTAATTACCCTCTGTGATGTTTGCATCAAAGAGCAGCCTAATGACAAATAACTGTGACACATTTCTTAGAATGTATCACCACCATTATGTGACTCATTTCTGCTCTCCTTTAAATTGTGGACTAAATTTCTTTAAGGAGTAATTATCCTACTACTGAAGATGAGATTTGCCCATTTTCATATTTGGATTATTATTAGGTAAACTAAGCTAATGACTTGTTCCAACAAGAAGATAATTCTGATTTGTTATGGAAAAAACTTAAATGAATTTAAGTCAGTATTTCTTAAAATGAAGGCATGTAGATGGAACTATGAAAATAGAACCAGCCAGGAAAAATATTTCTGTTGTTTGGAACAAACAATCACCTCATTTTCTCATAACCTGATATGTTCTTGAACATGTGAAAAATGAAATCAGTTTAGCTGTGCTAGCAGTCTTTTATTATTGTTCATTTAGAAGTCTAATCAGAAAGCTGTTATGCACCATTAAAAAATAAAAGTGTAGCTTTTCCTTAAGAAAACTAGGTCTTTAATGATTTAAAATTCAGTTAGGTGCATAGCCTTTGAGGTAAATTCAAGCTGTGATTGAATCCTTACTCAGTAGCTCTGGGTAAGTTATTTGACCTCTTTTGGCATCAATTTTCTCATCTATAAAATGAGAATAATAGTAACACATTAATGGGTTTAATGTAAAATAAAGTAAATATTATATATATATAATCTTACACATTATACTTGACATAAAACTAGCAAGCATTTAATAACAGCTATTAACAATGATGTCTCATAAACAACATAGCTTCAATACAATTAGGAAGAGTATATATTTTATATATGCCGTATGGATTAAAATACAATGTCCTCTATTCAAACAGTACTAGTTGATGTTTTTGAAGTTCTTATATTAGATACAACTCTGACATTATATAGATTATTGAATTTTTTAAATGGAAAAATCCTTCAAACTTCCTAAAGTGAGTGAATTAAATTAAGGTCACTTTCAGTTACAATACTGGTCTTTGTGCAATGAAATTCATTCCTTTTTATTAACATAGATTGTCAGAGGCTTCCTAATTCCTTCTTTATGGGAAATTTTTTTCTACTCAGTTTTTAAGCATTAACAATTTTCTGCTTCATTGCAGGGAGGTAGATTAATTGGTGGCTGGGAAGATAATCCTTTTAAAGGAGAATTGCAGATTGTACTTAGAGGAAATCATTCTACTCCAGAATGGGCTCTTCCAGAAGGACCAAATCAAGGATCAAAGGTCTTAGGTATGAGTTTCCAGTTACCAAAAGTGTGACATCATTTTGAAAATCTATCTTAAAACATGTAGCACTAAAGTAATTGCTATTAGTTTATGATGTTATGGTATCAGAAACTTTCACAGGAATTTATTTAAGGTGTAGGAATATAAAAATAGCAGAGACATTTAAAAATTAAATTGTGTCCCATTACAGTAGATGTAGATATGCATACTTTAATTCAAACCAAAATAGAATTTATTTCAAAACTGACATTAACAAATATCTGCATATATATTATTTCTCCAATCTGATTTTCTTCATATCTTTCCTTCATGTAAATAATAGTACTTTTCATATTTTAGTGCTTTTTCCTTAAAAGGTATTTTTTTTTTAGATATTCCATTTACAGTATTAGTAATCGGTGAAAGGACCGACACTGCTATCAGTTAGCCAGTTTCAGCTGTTGCTAAACTAACTTCCCAGTTGCATTTATATGACCCTACATGTTCTTTCTTGAGCCTACAAAGCAAAGAATCTGAAAAGGTCTAGTTTGGTCACAACTAATAGCTGCTTTTGTTAGTATATTAATTTAAAAGACAAATGCAAGAATATGCTGCATTTGCTCCACTATACAATTTCTAAAACAGTGGCAATCAGTACATAGGTGGATAAGAAATGGCTGGAAATTGAATTAGTCATCTCTCCACTGGCAGATATCTACACGCAGTCAAATTCAATCCTTAAAAAATTGCTTTTTTATGTATTAATTTTTTTATTTCAAAAGTAACATTTTGAACGACACAGAAAATCATGAAAAAATATACACTTTATGATTCTAACCCCTCTTTAAGAAAGTAGCGTTAATTAACATTTTTTATGTTTTCCATTGTTTTATCTATACCTGTATTCATATTCCGTATATTGATGTGTGGTGGTGGTATTATGCCTTGTATAAAAAAAGTGGTCAGACTAAATATATTACTCAGTTTTATTTTTTCAGTTAACATAATAGGGATAGCTTTCTAGATCAATACTTATAAATTCTTCATTTTTATAGGATCATTTATTTCATCATTCTCCTATAACATAACTTTGGATTAATTTCACTTTTCTGATATTTCCAGCATTATTTTGTAAACATCCTCATTCATGTATCCTTGTGTACTGGCTTTAATCTCTATGGACCAGATTCCATAAATGGTGTCTCAAATGGCCACAGCCTTAGACAGCCCTGAGCAGATCAGCCCTGGTCTTTCCATTCATTCTAAAATGTTCAACTGTCTATTAAAATTAATCAATAAGCAGTTGCATTTTATATTAGCACCTAACTCACAGAAGTGTATTTTTTTTCCCCAGGGGTATTTGGTGAGCTGGATCTTCATGGAATTCCACGATCAGTATATAAAACTAAGCTGTCAGAAACTGCAGAGGCAGGTTCTAAAGTCCTAGCTCTGGTGGATGCTGTGGATTGGCAGGTAGAGGAAATACTACTTGGGACGTGAACCTTTATAAGTTTTCCTCTTTAGTCACATGGATATTATTTTTCTCATATGATTAACCAAATGAGAAAATTTTATTTTGCAATTAACTAGAATTCAAAAAACTGACTTGCTGGCAGACAATTTAAAATTGTGGTCTCCAGGGCCTCCCAGGTGGCGCAGTGGGTTAAGCAACGCACTATGAAGCAAACCGCTGCCACTACAGCATGAGTTTGATCCCTGCTGCTGGCCAGTGTGGGGACCCACATGGTGCAGCAGACCTCTCCTGCTGCTCCCCTCAGCAGTGTGTTTTCAGTGTTTCAGTGGGGAACAGCTGCTCCCCACTCTGTCTCTGGTGGATCCTCTCACTACCCACACCTCTGGCCTGTACCCCAGCTCTTATGTGCATAAATAAATAAAATCTTAAAAAAATAATTGTGGTCTCCAGGTCCTTGGGTAAAAAATGTTTTCTCATTACATTTCTTACAAAACAGAAGATAGAATTATTTTAGGTACATTTTATGTTGGTTAGCTCATTTTTAATTAATAGCTTTCTGTGTTAAACCTTTGGAAATAAATAAATCTGATGCTAAGTGATATTCAAATAACACCTATGTTAAATGAGGGATTTTGGTAAAATATGAATAATGGCAATTTCCACCTTCATTGTACTTGTAGGTGTGCACAAATCAGGCACTCACATGTTATACAAATACTCTTTTTAATCCTGAAGAGTCAGGGAAATGGATGAATTCCTTTCCAAGCTCTCAGACCTCAACCAGTTTTGCTAAGAATGAGCTTTAAAGTCAGACGAAGAAGTTCAGTTTGAGTAAATCAATATAAGTCATCAAGTTACAGGAGCTGGTTCTCTAAGGGTAGTTTAAAATTGGTAAATAGAAGGAGAATTTATTGGGACATATTAAAACCTACTTATATTTTTATTTGTGATTAAGAATAATCAAATGATTACAACATTCCTATTATTTTACAAATTATTATTTTTGTTTGTATGATTAATATTTTTTACATAAGTGTTTATTCAATGAATATTTAACCAAGTGCCAGGCATTCTCCTAGGTACTAAGGGGGCAGTAGTGAAGAAATTGGTAAAACTGGAGTGAAGTTTGCATTGGGGTACAAGAAGCAGACACTAAATTAACAAATATGTGTTATTTCAGTTGCAGTCTGGGTGATGATAGAAGTAAACAGGTAGTGTGATTGCCGTGGTACGGGTAGCATGTAACATTACATAGAGACAAAAACACCCTCCCTAGGATTCTGGGCATGCTGTCCCAAATGTGGCATCTTGGCATATTGAATATTTTAGGATGAAGGTATTTGAGAAATAGCATGTGTAGGAAGGACTTTTCCCAGAAGCAGGTCCCAAAACCTCAGGTGAGGGCTGTCTTCCCACATGTCCTACTCCAGGGATACAGTTATATTCTTCTTACCTCTGAAGACAAAGGGGCACAGAGGAACCTGAGTGAACATGCCTTGCTGTTCCCCCCGCCAGCCCCGACATAGCACTTAGTTCATGCTCCAGACTATGTTCCCACCAATACCACACTTCATCAACTAGTATAATGCTCATTGTTCAACCATTTCTTCATACTCCATTTTCCTATGACAGCTCCTGTGTCACATAAATTTATACTAATAAATGGCTTTGCTTTTCTCTCATTAATCTGTCCTTTGTTACAGGGATCTCAAGGAGAACTTAGAAGGTTAGAGGGAAAGGTATTTTTCCTTCCCTATAAGTATATTTGAACTGACTTAGATGACAAAAAGGAACTAATTATACAAAGATTTTAAGACTTGACCTTTTAGTTGTTCTCTGCTTTTCCCACCTGGTAGCAATAGCAAGTGACAGTTAAATGTGAAAAGAAGAAGAAAGAAATTGGAGAAATTTTTTCAAGTCTTAATATTGCCCTGAGTAATTGAAATATGAATATATTTGAAGATATATGTTTGATGAGATATGGGAGGAAAATATGAATTTTTTGCTTTGATCCATTCATTTCTAAAAATGTATATTGCCTATTATTTTATCGAATGACTGCAGTTGATTTAAAAAGTGCTTAGGTAATTAAAAATTTAGAATCTTTAGTATCAAACAAAAGCATACTTATATTTAGTAATTACATAATTTGTTCTTTCTGTTAAAACCATGATTGCTAATTAAATATAAATTAAATTACAGTTGTTTAATAGTTCTTAAGAAATATAAAGCTATTTTAAAAATTGTTCCTAAACTTGGTACTTCCATTTTTCTTTCTAAGGAGGGAGAAGAAATTGTAATAACAACCACAAGCTATGATGTCCACCAGACAGAAACTAGAAGTATTGTTAAAATCCTGCATGATCACAAAATTCTTATTCTCAATGAGACTCTTTCCTGCACTCACCTTGGTAAGTGGCTGTTCTTTAACTGAGTAGATGTGTAATAACCAAGTATATGTGTCTTGAATTATTCACATTTTTAACACTCCTTTGTAATTACATTTATTTGATAAAAACACCTCACAAATACATTTGAGGAGCATTTCACTCAAATTTGATACCCAAGGTTTCTACTGTTTATGTGTTAGCTACCAGTAGTTCCATCTGCATTCATTCATTTATTCATTCATTCAAGAACTATTATGTGAAGACCACTATATCACAGCATATGAGGTAAGAGTGTCACTTTTTGTTTTAGGTATGCTTCTAGGTGATTCTTACATACAAAGACATTTGATCCAAGAGCATCTTTGTCCTAATTTGTTTAATTAAAACATTTCTCAACTATAGCTGTATATAGACAAGGTATAGTGAGATGGCAAAACTGTTCTCAAGGAGAGAAGGAATTAATCAGTATTGTAAAGTGGCTTTCTACTTATGGGTCATGGCCTTCCCAGCATCACAGCCTCTCTCTATTTTACATGCTACCATCATCTGAATCCCAGAAAGTAGAAGCAGAAGCAGACAGGAGTGTAATATAAGAAAAGCCATTCAGATATCTCTGATTTTCATGAGAACTCAGCTGTAAGACAGCATTGTAAGAAGGTAAATATACCATCCACACAGAGAGGAATTTAAAAGATTTTTGAAAGCAGAATTTGATAGAAGCACATTGTCTATAGTGCTGTCACCTTTCTTTAAGTAGAAAGAAAAGGTTTCAAAGATATTTAATTGTAAAGCAAATGGTTTTTCAAGTTTGATAATATAGATTCCTTTATTTAAACTATTTAAACATTTCCCTTTATTTGAAATTTACCTGCTTGTCTGAAAGTTCTGAATAAGATTTCTAGAAAAGTAAAATGTAATATAGCTAATTTTTTCAACTCATTAAGGTGTAAATGTACAGATTGCATTTGATATATTGCTACATATTTATAAAGAATTGTGATACAAAATATGCTCCAGGATAAGTCAAGGCTGAGGCCTCAGGAGAGATAATATCTATGTGTTTCTGATTCTCTACACAGCCTTGGGCGAATTCTTTTATTAGTCTTCCTCATTTACTTATCTATTAAAATTACAATAATCCCTCAACATGCCTTATATCTACGTTTTCAGTATGTAATTTTACTTGAATCCAAACCACTTATCAGGCCATAACTTTATTCTTTGAATCATCTTTTTGGTGTAAACAAAATAAATACTTTTTATTATTTTCATTTTCTAAATAGTCTCCCATCTGTATACACTTCTGCATACAAAACTAATAAATACACATATTTGTGTTGACTTCTGGGATATTAAAAAGTTATGTGACCTGTGAACTATAAAGTAGCCGATGAAGACAGGTATTTCACAGAACTGATAATAATCTAACTGTCTTTTGTTATAGCTGAAAGGTACCATGTGCCTGGAACAGATCAGAGCTACACATTAGCAGCTGATGTTGGGATACTGAGTCGAAACATCAAAATACTTGGTGAAGACTATCCAGGTTGGTTCGAGGAATCTTTTGGTGCACACATCCTGGTCAGCTCATTCATTGAAAATATGATGACATTTAAAGGTTAGTACAATTTTAATTTCTGTTTCTAAATGAAATATAACATGATACCTTCTATGCTTAGTGCTTAAATAATTCTTGCTTCTTTTAGGATCATATGGAAAAATAAAGCTTTGAGAGGGTGTATGTAACTCAGGTACTACTCTCCAAAACCAAATCCCTAATATCATTCTATATATCTTCATACAACAATAAGAATTATATAATTAACAATGACACTAGAAACAACTAACCCAACCTCTCACCTGAACAGAAATCATTTTATAACAAAAGCAACCTCTGCTGTTCTTGTTTGTAGGAAGATTTCAAATATATATCAAATAAAGAGAAAATGGCACAGTGAATTCCACCATACCCATTACCAGTTTCCACAGTTATGATCTTCAACCTATTGCTTTGTTTCACCCCATTCTCTTCAGGTCTTAGTTGATGATGATTTTAATGATGATAACAAAATACACTATCTCAAGCACTGTGCTAAGCACGTAATACACATTACTTCATTTAATCTTCATCATGCTATGGAATAAGTATTGTCCAACTTTTCAAGATACACAAATAGCTATGTAGAGTGGTGAAATTTCTCTGACTTTGGACACTAATCATGGCCATCCCATTTCAAATCCTATGATGGTTCCAACACATTGATCAACAAATACTTGGTTATGTAAATTATATGAAGGGATTGTATAAAGAGAATATCCTGAAAAGTTCTCCAGAGCATCAAATTTGAAATGTTAGGTAAATTATACCTTTTGCTTTATGGCATGCATTCTCAACAGGCTTACTACTGAGAGGATGAAAAAATGGTTTGGGGAAACAAGAAACTTTTACTAAGCAATGATTTTTGCCCCTTCCAAAGGAGTCACTATACACTAAGATATAGATAGTATTTTGTGGTACTAAAATTTCATGGGCAGTGGTGGCTAATAGGGAAAAAAAAAAGGTCTAAATCTAAGACAGTTCTTGGGAGAGAAATGAAAAAACTCAGGAATGCTTCCTATTTGAATTAAAATAGCAAAGATTTCCATGAAAATGTTGAAAATAAATCGGAATTTGGAAAACTGAATTATCCTTTATAGTTTTATAAAAATATTTTCATTCAAGAGTGATGGCTTTACTCTTCCTCTCCTTATCTCCCACCCCCGCAGGAAATGCAAGAATAAGTAATGTGGAATTTTATCACAGTGGTCAGGAAGGCTTCAGAGATGTCATAGATCCAAGATACGCAGTAACATTTCTCAACCTAGGACTGGTTGGTACATTATTTTATATTTTTACATAATTTAAAATATTTTTATTTCATTTCTATTTAATGTTATTAAACAAAATCTTAAAATCACTAAGACAATAATCTAGTATAATAAAACTTTATTAGGTTTATTTCTTATAAGTTTTCTTAGACTCATAGTAGCATTTTATTCAGCTCATTTTGTGCATGTCAGGTTAGTTTAAAAACTCAGAAAAAGAGCACAGAAATGAAGTAAATGAAGAACTATAGTAATATTTCACATCTCCATTTATTTATATTACAATAACCAAAATATTTCCTAATTGTTTCTATTAAGCAAAAGTGAGTATTTCTTAATTTCTCAGCTGAAACGCTATTCGCTATATCCTTACCTCTGTCAAAATTGGGAAATAATTTTCTAAGAAGGCCTTTTATTTTCTTACGAAAGTAAAAAAATCATGTCAGTTTAAAATGGTGTGCCTAACCTACCCACTGATAGGTTGTTATAGACCTTTGGATTGTAACTCCTTGCCTAGAGTGTCATTTTTTATAATGGATGTGGGTGGTTTGGTAGAAGGGGAAAAATGCACATTATTTTCAAGGTTTTCTAGAGTAGATATCTGAAGGTTAAGAAGTGCTTTTTGTATCCAATAAGAGCATACCAAGTAGTGTTATAATAAAAATGACTTCATTCACTGAGAAGAAAAAATTCTGTTCATTCTAAACTAACAAATAGTTTTTAGTACCTTAGCATTTTATAGGTAATGATAGAAGTATAAATCTAGAGAAAGTACTTAATTTTTCAAACTGCACTTAAAATAAGCAGGTATTTTTGTTTTATTTAATCATAATGCATTTAAGATATATGAAATTTTTCCAGAATTAAAGGATCCACTGGGAAATCATCTCCTTTAATGAGTTATAAATTGGGTGTTTTGTTTATCAAAATTTGTTTCCTAAAAATTATCTACTTCAAAATTTTTAAATCTTTTTTTAATTTTGTTTGGAAAATGTTCACTGAATCCTAATGTTTTGTAGAGTCAAGAACATGGTTCCTCTTATGTTCGAGGCTGTGCTTTCCACAATGGTTTTTCTCCAGCAATTGGTGTGTTCGGAACAGATGGCGTGGACATAGATGATAACATCATTCACTTTACTGTGGGAGAAGGTAATATAATAATATTTTGGTCCAATAATATGCCTTTCTCAGGCAGAAAGTCTTGTCTATAAACTCTATTGCCTTGCTGTCTAATGGCTCAATGAAGAACGGAAAGGGCTGTGTGGACGTGAACATGGTGGTTATTAACTACCATTGGTAACTGAGCCCTTGGCATGTGGCTATTGTAACTGAGGAGCTGGATTTTTCCTTTTCATTGTACTTAGTTTAATTGTACTTTCTTTACATTTAAGTAGTCACATATGACTGTGGCTACCCTAGTGGACAGGGCAGCTCTGGAACTACATATCAGACTGTGATATTATGTGAGTTATCCAATCAACCGTAGTTTAAATTACTATAACTTTGAATGCTACTCACATATCAACCAATATGATTATTTACAAGTAAAGATTAGTTTACAAAAGCCTATATTTGATTTTAGGAGATCGTTCTTTCTTGAATATCATTGTAACATAATACAAACATTTAATATATATAATACTTGTGCATGTTTGTTAATATCTGAAGTGGATCTTGTGAACCCATGTATTTAAAAAGCACCTCCAGAATATTCTAACTCAGGGAATTTATTAAAGATGTAGAGTTTCACTATCTAGTGGTTTAGAGGGCTCATTCTATAATCTAAGAGTTCATTTGTCAGATTCAAACTAGAAAATTTGTTTTGTGGGAAAAATGATTGGTATCTCCCATAATTGCAAATGTACATGTGTATGCATTTTGGAGATTTAACTCTTTTTTTTTATAGGCATTAGAATATGGGGAGATGCCAACAAAGTCCGAGGAAATTTGGTTACACTTTCTGTTTGGCCAGGAACCTATCAGAACAGAAAAGATTTAAGTTCGACTCTCTGGCATGCAGCAATTGAGGTAATATAAACAAATTTATAATTATCTAAACAATCAAGTATAATTTCCTTATTCTGTATAAATTGTGGAATTTAAAACATTATTGAAATCTGTCTCTTTCTTCAATAAAACTAGTGAAATTGTAAAGCAAATAATTAAAAGTGATTAACTTTCTGAAAGATGTTACAAACTCCAGTTGCCATTGGGTTTTACATTGTGTTATTCTCCATTGGTTTGGTTAGTTATCTCATTTCATTGCTTTTCCAACATTAAATATTACTTTCAGGAATATTGGCGCCTTGGAGATGGGTCCAGTGTGATTCTATACCTCTGAATCATATGCAGTATTGTAAACCAATGTTACCTCATTAGAAAAGGTTGTCCATCAAATAATTATCACTTTCAGGTTCTACTACATGGTCTCATACTGCTATCTGATTTCAAATGTCTTGTATTTAACTCAGAATGTTGTTTCCTTTCTCAAATGAAAAATTAGAATGAAAGACTATAAAATATTTTAAAATATGCTAGTCTAAAATTCTTATTATTTTGTCTGCAAGATTATGTACACTTATCTCACATCAGTAATTGAACTATTATTTTTTCCCAAAAAGTGTATTTAATTCCTCTAGATCTTTATTTAGATGTAGAGTAAGATCACAAGCAAGAAAATAGAAGGTACAAAAGAAAATATTTGTAGGAGAATATAATTAGTTTCCTCTTGCTTGTATTTTATTTGAAATGAAAAGGAACAAAAATAACTTTTCTTGAAAGATGAAGATTGAGTTTTGTTTTTTTATTTTTTTAATATTTTTTTTTTATGCATACAAGAGCTGGGGTACAGGCCAGAGGCACAGGGTGAGAGGGTGAGAGGATTCATCAGAGACAGAGTGGGGAGCAGAACAGGCAGATCTACTGAAATACACTGCTGAGGGAGCAACAGGTGAGGCAGGAGAGGTCTGTTGCACCATGTGTGTCCCCTCCCTGGCCAGGGGTTGAACTTACACTGCAGTGGCTGAGGAAGCCCCACAGTACAGCTCTCAAACCCTTGTGCCACCAGGGAGGCTCTGGGTTTTGTTTTCATGGAACTACTAATAATTAATTACCTTAAGGTATAATCTGAGCCTGAAATTTAGTATATCTTTATGGGGAAATGATGCTCTCTTTTCATCTATTTATAGATGTATAGGATGTAATTATGTGTCAATTCCAAATCTTTAAAGTTATCTGTATCTTTTGAAAGAAAAGGTACTTAATTTTACTTTTTGCATTTCACTTGACTTTAAGGTAATTTTAACAATAGTAGTGTTTGTTAAGCTTTAAATTACTGAGATTTTGGTTATTTTGCTGACACCTCAGGCAAGAACTAAATCTTCTGTGCTGTATGCTTTTCAGTCTCTGACATTTTAACTTTGCTCATAAAATAACTTTTTTAGTAATGGTTTAACAATTATGCTAACCCAGTTTTTTTATTACAGTAGATTCTACTTAAACTATGGTCTATTATAATCGGTTTAGTTATATTTTTTTCTTAATAACTCAAATTAGTAATAGAATTTAACAAGTAAGAGTAATAAAATCCTTTCACCTTGTTATAATACTAGAATGTGGTCAATGGCTAATAAATGCTGAATCCCATCCAGTGGATTTTGTAATATAAAAAAATTTTATATAAAAAATCTCATTAATGCAGTTGTGTAATGAAGTCTAAGATATCATATGTAGAGCTGGTCTTACTGTAGGTTCCTACAATAATTTCAGGGCTTCATTTGTAATAAAAATATATAGTTGAATAGGATGAACAATGAGTTAAATTTTTCCTCCTAATGTGCAGTCATGATTAGTTTTCCTGTATTTGTTGCATGCTTGCTCCCATTATATAATCATATATGAGTCTGTCTCAAAGCATTTTCTTATCATTGCCCTAGGTAAATAGGGGAACCAATATAGTCTTACAAAATAATGTAGTAGCTGGCTTTGGACGGGCTGGATACCGCATTAATGGAGAACCTTGCTCAAGTAAGCTTTTTTGGCATAGAATCATTAAACATAGTCACTAAAACTGAATAAAATGTGTTAGAAATAATTATTGTTTGTCAATTCATTGTTTAATTATGTCTTCCTCCTGGGTACTGGCAGACTTCAACAAGCTAATTTACTTCAAGATACCAAGTTGCTGAAGGAAAAATGGATGAGCATTTAAGGATAGCTGTTTTGCTTGTAAACGATCCAAAAGCTCTAACAGCACCTTCAGTTCTTGATTTGACCAGTATTGGTATCATCCCACCACCTCTTTTGCAAAAGCTTGGGCATCTGCCACTATTTAATGCTTCCAGTTTAAGGGAATATATCCTGACTATTCATGTTAAAATCTGTAAGCATGCAAAAGTCAAAGGACTTGAACAGACAGTTCTCAGATACATTTCTCTTCATCCGATTAGTGAAAATCAAAACTTAGCTGAACAACTACTCTCACACCAAAGCTGTAGGGGAACTGGAACATTTACACATTGCTGATTGCAGGACAAAATGAGATGACATTTTCAGGGCTGTGTCCTTTTTAAATGTTTTATTCCTGCAGTTAAGAAAAAGCCACTTTTCTTTGAAAAATTTTAAAATATCTAATTTATGTACTATTTTTTAAGTGTTAAGTGGTGTAGTGTTATGAAAATCAAACTATGATCTGTGAATCTGAATAGCTGTTAATATGTATAATTTTTAGAAAACATTTTCACTGATGATATTGATATTCTTATATCATCAAGAATTCAGCCATGTGCGAATCCAAGCTTCATACACTTCCTTATGAAAGTCATGTTTAGATTAATCATATGAGTTAAGGATACTATCAATGAACCAAATGTTTATAAATACCAATAGAATTATTCTAAGAGTGAAAGGACAAATTAGGTAAGAATAAATATTAAATAGAGCAAACCATATATGGTTGTACTATAAAAATACTTGATTATCTTGTTAAAATTTGCATTGGAATGATACATTTAATTTCTTTTAAAATTTTATCTTTAACCAATATTATTTTATAAAGCTATATGGCATGACTGGTAATGTTAACTCTCTGGTTCTGTATTTCCCTCTAAGGTCAATCTAATCCCAGGGACATGTGGCTGAACAATGAAGCCCATGGAGGTTTATATGGTATCTACATGAACCAAGATGGCCTTCCTGGATGCTCTCTTATACAGGGATTTACCATTTGGACATGTTGGGATTATGGAATTTATTTTCAGGTAAATGTGATCCAAATGATAGTTGTTAATTTTCTTTCATGACTGTATTTTGTGCTATTGTAACCTACCAATTGTGTTACAGATCACAGAGAGTGTGCATATCTATAATGTGACCCTGGTTGACAATGGAATGGCCATTTCTTCAATGATTTACATGCCAGCTGCTGTATCTCACAAAATTTCCAGTAAAATAGTGCAAGTTAAGGTAGGAAGTGAATACAATCACACAAGTAAAAAAGCAGCACTGAGAAGGATAAAATTATTGAAGGTCTGAGATTGATATCTTTGACTTCAGGCCTGGCTAGTGCAAACCTCTTGCTTTTGTGCTCGTTGCCATCTGCCAGGAAGCTCTCGAACCTTCCCTCCTTTCCTTGCCTTTTCTTGCTTATCACCTACTAGTTTTGCCATTAGTTAACTTTTTACTTCCTTTACGAAGTCTTTCTTGAACCGGCTTAAGTGGCCATTGACATTCCCTCTTCTTGTTTCTGCTGTTTCCTGGACATGTTTCCTCTGATGCAGCATCACATGAAGTTATGGATATGCCTGTCTTCCCTCCCACTTTTGAGTGTCATTCTGCTCAGGACAGAAATCGTCTGTTTTTCATGTTGGTTTAATAAATGATCTGCTTCTCAAATTCAGACGTTTTTGATTCACTACAGTAGAATTCAGTATTATTCCCTATTATGTTTTCTTTTTGAAAAGCTATTATTAAAGCTTTACTATTTGATTTTTTTAATAGAATTCATTGATTGTTGGAAGTAGTCCTGAATTTAATTGCTCTGATATCCTTACTAATGATGACCCCAATATTGAACTTTCTGCTGCCCATAGAAGTTCTAGACCTCCATCAGGTAAAAATTTGGGGACTTTAATTTTGGTGCTCATATACATTCATATTCAAATTTCACTAACTTTTTTCTTTTTATAAAAGGTGGGAGAAGTGGAATTTGCTGGCCTACCTTCACTTCTGCCCATAACATGGCACCCCGAAAACCCCATGCGGGGATCATGAGTTACAATGCCATCAGTGGCCTTTTGGACATCTCAGGCAAGTTTAATCATAGCCTTTGACAATTAAGTTCTATAGAGAATTTGTAGCTTTCAATGTCATTTAATGTTAAATATTTATTAATATTTATTTTTAATTAAATAATCTAATGATCTAAACTAATATGTGCAGCATGACAAACAAAGAGATCAGACATCAAAGTTAACTGCAAGAATGGCTCTGTGGCAAAATTACTACATACTAAAGAACTGACATTTAATTGTCCCTCTAAAATAACAACAAAAAAAAAGCTAGCATAGTAAGTTAATATAGTTTCTATAAACCGTAAAAATCCTGTCATATAATTAGGGTTATATATTATTATTATCCCTTTATAGCTGAGAAAACTTGAGTTCATAGAACTTAAGTGTCTTATCAAACTCACACCTTTTGGCAAAGTTATGATTCTAATCAAGGTCTGACTTGAGGTCCACTGCTCTGTCACTGAACCAATCTGCCTCTTTAAAATGGTTATTTGTGAATTAATGTGGTATTCATATCAATTTTTGTTTTGATCATTTTATTTCAAGCTTACAAAAGCCCTGATGGCAAAATGGAGAATAGCCCCATCTTTATTGGCATATTGCTCTTTATCCAGCTTTATATTCTATCCTCCTTGAAATTCATTCTCTGTTTCAGCTTAGTAAGTCTCCCTTTCATGAAAAGTTTATTTTTGCCTCCTACTCTCCACATGAAAAGTTTAACCAATGTCTTCTCAAGGAAACTGCAAAGAGGTCCATGTCCTTGGGCCTGTGCATATATTCCATTTCCACTCCAAGACTGCTCAGTTCATAAGCCTAATATATAAGCATTTGGATGTCCAAGGACAGAGATTAGCTGGCCATGTCATTGGGTACCTTGTTTCTTTAATGCTTTTATAGTGGAAGCCCCTTCATAATCTTTAACCTGCCCTTTGTGTTCACTGCCACAGACCCATCCATAGGCCTTTCTCCCAGGCTTCTCTTTACCTCATCCATTCAGTTCTGTTCTTTCCAGGCCCCTGACCAGACAACCAACTGTCATTTATCACTGTCCATAGTCCATGTGTATTCTGACCTCAGACCACATCTCTCTCCTCATAAATAGATGACCCTGTGTGCTGCCCAAATTTCTACCCAGCGGTAAAGTCTCCTCATACTACATTCTTTCAAGACCATCCCTATATGGGGCTGAAATTCATTGGTCTCACATAATGAATTCATTCAAATATGCTTATTTGTCAGAGCTTTTTACCACTTCATAGTCAGTTATAAAAATACTCACTGTTCTGCTTTATTTATCATGACCGATCATTTTATTTCAAGCTTGCAAAAGCCCTGACAGCAAAATGGAGAATACCCCCATCTATATTGGCATATTGCTCTTTATCCAGCTTTATAGTCTATCCTCCTTGAAATTCACCATCGCAGATATGTTCTCCTGATTCCTGCTATTTTCCTGCTCCATTCCTGCATGACTAGGGAAGTTCTAGGTCTGCTATGAGTTGAGATGGACTATACACTGAAAGAGCTAAAGGACAGATCTCTACAGGACAAATAGTGCTAGACTTTTCTTCAACCTAAGCTTGAAATGCCCATGTTAAAGGTCGTGTTAAATGATGTGTTTGGTGGAATGTACATGAAATGAAACTGATTTTATCACTTCACTCAGAGAAGATAATTATTTTTCTATTGTTTATATTATAGATTCAACATTTGTTGGCTTTAAGAATGTTTGTTCGGGTGAAACTAATGTGGTATTTATTACTAACCCTTTAAATGAGGATTTACAGCATCCAATCCATGTAAAGAACATACAACTGGTTGATACTACTGAACAATCAAAAATATTTATACATAGACCTGATATAAGGTAAAATAATGAAAGCCCAGTTTTTTCTTTCCTGTCTTTAGTTTTCCATTGTCCTTTTTCTTGTCATACTGAAGTAACTGTTCATTTCTGTAAAAATTTAACCAAAATTATGAAATTTGAGACTGATTTTAACTTAAAAAATTAGGCTCACATGTTTATTTTTCTCATACTGTTTATTCCTTGCATCATGATTAACATCATCATTAAGTAGAAAACAGAGAGATAAGACCCGAATATGTTTTATATTAGTAATCTCCGTTAATTATCACTGGTAATAAGAGAAAACTCTATCATTTCTTCCCTTTTGTTTTTCTCTTTTGTTTTCTGTTTCTTTCCAAATATCTTACCACATGTACTGTGACATGTACTTGGAAATTAAATGTTATTTAATCACATCATTATAATCACTGTGATGAAGAATGTACAAAAACTTAAATCAGTGACTTTTCAGAGAAGTCAGTTGGTATCAGATTTGGTATTGGTATCAGTTGATATTTCTAGAAACTGAAATACTTAAAGTCTAAGCTTAAAGGAATATAACTGTGACTCTTATTAAAAGGAGAAGGAAAGGAATTTCAATTTATTATTGGAAACAAAAAATCCCATTAGCAATCTTTGATTATATTTGATATTGGGACATATCAAACTAAACAATCTAACTAAACATCACTTCAGAGAAATGCATTGATAAATAGTTTGATTTCATCTGATTTTGATTTAATGACAATACCATGCTTTGTCATTCAATAGTTGTTGAAATGCAGTGATTTGGGCTCAATAGAACCTCTCCTCACTAGAAAGTTATTAGTTCCTATTTAGTTATCAATCAAAATTTCAGATTTAATATGACTTTAATGTCTAGGTCATGAAGATAATATTATACTTTGAAAGTGAAGGTCTTTGAGTTCTGTGCTTTTGTTAGGATACAGTTTATATTCTCCCAGATCTTTTTTTATAAGCAGTTTTACCCAGTCTTTAAATGCTCTGAATGTTGCCAGTAAGAATCCACATTTGTCCTCTTCCAGAAAATTGTTCTTAGCCAAACAGGAATAGCAGTAGTATGTTAAAAGAGTTACAGCCTTCCCTACCACCATCTCCTTGTAGTCTGCAGAAAATGCCTAATGCATAATAGAGTAGAAAAAAACTGGCTCAGTGTAGGAACACCTCAGGATGCAATTCAAGATCCAGAATCTCCCACTGGAGCTGGTCTTCAGATCATCATCGTGTCTCTCGTTTCCTTCCCATATATAGCTTCTCTCCTTTTCCAGGGACTCTCTTGATAACATGCTTGAACACAAATCCATATCTGTTCTTTTGGAACCCAAAGTAAGACATAGATCCTTGAACTGTTAAAATAAGAGCACTGGATGGTCTACTCACAGATTATTCACAAAAGCAGTCTGCACATATTTGAACTTAAAGAATAGTAACAACAGAAATATGTATCTGAATCACCTCCAAAACTTATTACAGCATAGTAGGGGATAACTTATGGCTTCCTGTCTCAGTTGCAGCAAAAAGGAGAGATATGCTAAATTTTCTGTAACAGATTAGAACTTTCCACTATTATGTTGTTGCTTTAAATCTGGAATAAATTATATTTCCCTATTAATAGAATATATAATAGAATCATATAAGTACAATTATATATGTACAATATATCATATATAAAATGATAATACATCAAGTTAAGCAGCTATTTAATTTTTATGATCAGTTAGCAAGCACCAATCCAAATAGCTCAAGATGAAGGCAGAACCCCATTCTCATCTCTCATTGTTCAGATATCCACAAATGGTCACAATAGAGAGCACAAATACAATAATCCAAGTACATCTGTTTATATAGATACAGACAAGTCTACAAGAGTAAATATCAATCTGCAATTAATGATGAACCTAAGATATTAAGGGTGAGGGGGACAGAGCTTTTATTATGAAGTGTTTAGGTTATTTTATAGAAAGCATACAATATTTTGCAATGTTTTAAAAGATTTATTTATTTATGCATACAAGAGCTTGGGTGAAGGACAGAGGTGCAGAGGGTGAGAGGATTCACCTGAGATAGAGGGGTGAGCAGAACTGTCAGATCTACAAAGTACACTGCTAAGGGGAGCAGCAGGGCGAGGCAAGAGAGGTCTACTGCACCATGTGGTCCACCTCCCTAGTTGGGGATCAAATTCAGGCTGCAGTGGCTGCAGACAGCTTTATAGTTCTGCAACTTAACCCCTTGCACCACCAGGAAGGCCCAATATTTTGTAATTTTTAAAAAACTATTAAAAAAAAGAAGGGAAAAATAACAAAGACTTTTCTGCTAACAGATTTTTATGTCCTGTGCAGTAGAATAGCTGTTCACCAGCTGTTTGGGGCAATGTTAATATATTTGAGTAATGCAAAAATATGAAATCCATCACTCCATAAAATATGTAATGTAACAGAATTCTAATCAGAATTCTGTAATGTAACAGAATTTATATCCCACGTGTATAACTTATCCTTTAGAAATGTTAATGAATTCATAATAATAGGCCAAGTCAACACAATGGAAAAACATACCTCATTACAATGCTAATTACATATGCCATTTGGTCCCACTTTGAATCCTTTCTGAATTAAGATTCAATCAATTTTTGGATACCTCTTATCAAATACTCCAGTGTCTTCAGGTACTATCTAGAAACGGGACAGATACTGTATCGGTGTACACATACACTTCTCCTTCTCTTCACAGTAAGGTGAATCCATCTGATTGTATCGACATGGTTTGTGATGGCAAGAGGAAATCTTTTCTCAGAGATATGGATGGGTCCTTTCTGGGGCATTCTGGCTCAGTGATACCTCAAGCAGAATATGAATGGAATGGAAATAGCCAGTTTGGAATTGGAGACTACAGAATCCCTAAAGTGATGCTCACATTCCCAAATGGAAGTAGAATTCCTGTCACTGAAAAAGCACCTTATAAAGGTTCCTTAGCTCTTATTCTGTTAGTCCTCATGTTTGTGAAAGCAAAATGTCTCTTTTATTATTAGTGAATGATGTGCTTCAAGAATATATTTTTCATAATGTTAACAAAGAAAAGAGGGCCTCCCTGGTGGCGCAGTGGGTTAAGCAACACACTATGAAGCAAACTGCAGTCACTGCAGCATGAGTTCGATCCCTGCTGCCGGCCAGGAAGGGGACCCACATGGCGCAGCAGACCTTGCCTGCCTCGCCCGCTGCTCCCCTCAGCAGTGTGTTTCAGTCTGTCTGCCTGTTCTGCTCCCCACTCTGTCTGGTGAATCCTCTCACCTCCCATGCGTCTCTGGCCTGTACCCCAGCTCTTGTGTGCATAAATAAATAAATCTTTAAAAAAAAAAATAAAAGGAGAAGGTGGAAAAGGTATTTAAAAAAAAAAAACAAAGAAAAGATTAACTGTGGATGCTTTTGCAAAGAGATTCCTTTTAATTGCTAAAAGATGCTTTTTAATTGCTAAAGAAATCTGTATTTCTAGGAATTATTAGAGATTCAACCTGTACATACATCCCAGAATGGCAGAGCTATCGGTGCTTTGGGATGGAATATGCAATGATGGTTATCGAAAGCCTGGATTCTGACACAGAAATTCGAAGACTTTCACCAGTGGCTATCGTGAGCAATGGTTATGTTGATCTCATTAATGGTAGGTGTTCAGTGTGTATACACTGTAGTCCCTCAAAGCATTCACTATTTATTACAGGCACAGAGACATTTTATACATTATTTATCACATCAAGCTAGCAAGCATCAGAATGCCCTTGCTCTCCATTTGTAAGAAAGAGCTATGTGCAGGAGAGATACTTGGATCTTAGAAGCTACCCATGTTAGTCAGCCAGGACAGTATTCCAAATTAGCCATTAGAAGAAAGAGATACCTTGAATGATTTTCATATCTGTATTGATAGGTGGCATAGATATTTTTAGGAAAAATATGGCCTGTCTCCAAAAAGACAATTTACCTTACATGAATTAAAAAAGAAGTACTTGAGAACTAATTGTTTTAAATTTTAATGAATCCTTGGAAGACTTAATCTTGTAAATTTTTTCCCTGATTCTTTTGACTGTCAGGGCATCTTGTCAAGCTCTAAAGTCTAGGTTGCCTCCATCGAGTCAGGTGTGGTTCCAGTAGAGAGATCTGGGGTTAAAGTTCTACATAAGAACTCGGAAGTTTTTTTTAATAAATCAAATTAATTTCTGAACACTTCTAAAAACAGAAAGCAGGAATCTTTGTGTATCCCTGAAGTGGCAATGGGGGGGCTCAAGGATTAGTCCTTAATCAGTTAAAGTCTTTCAGATGTTGCAATGACATATAACTTGGAACAGAAAAACTTCTGTGTACTGACAGTGTCATGAGATGTACTAAAAAATTCTAAGTTTCCAACAAAAGACAGCAGCCAAAATTTCACTCTTTACGAGTGGTTAAAGAATGAACTGAATCAGGGGTGTCTCAAAGTTACATGAGATTAATTATTTCCCCAGTTCCCTGCCCCAACATGCAGTCTGCCTGGTTTCTGTCACCTGCAATCAACCCAGTTAATGACTTGAAGTTTCAGACATAGAGATGGCCATGTTTTCCAGATCCAGGCTCTACTTTTAATAAATTAACTCTTTTTACTATATATATATATATATATCTTTATATATATCTTTTTATATATATCGTTTTACTATATGTATATATATATATATATCAGCCTGGAGCCTGAGAAAGTTGATTCCCAGCCCAATCTCATTGCTGACTGGTAGGAGAAACAGGCATTTTCTTCCTCACCATTTGGCCTGGACTTAAATCTCATTTTTAAAGTAGATATCCATGTAAATCTATTTTCTTCAATGACCATACTGTACAAATTCTCAGCAAGTTAGCTTACCCTGCTTACCCTGGCCAGTGTGGGAATGAGTATAATAGAGAGGAATTGCTTCCCTGCCTTCCTTTTTAAGTCAGGTTTGAGAAATAGATAAATGGATCATTGGATTTATGGATAAATAGACATAAATGCTCAACTTAATCATGGCAATTTATTTTTACTACAATTACTGTGGAGATGTTGTACTATCTGTGTTCCTAGTGCAGCATGTGAATGAACTTTCCTTTTATGTGGATTTAGGACCACAGGATCATGGCTGGTGTTCTGGATATACTTGCCAAAAAAGGCTCTCTCTGTTTCATAGCATTGTGGCTCTAAACAAGTCTTATGAAGTTTACTTCACGGGTACCAGTCCTCAGAACCTTCGACTAATACTGCTTAATGTTGACCAGAACAAGGTAAGGAGCAATAAGAATAACATCATAGAAGTTATTGGTATTGATTCTTTGTATGTATTTCCAGGTGCCAGGGCTTTGTCTCCTCTCCTGTCTCTAAAACATCAGTCTTACAGCTCATTTGCAAGGGTCACCAGTGTACTACTATTAAAGGAGTATTAGCTCAGAAGTGTTCATCAGCCTAAAGCATGTATGACCTTTCCCAGTATGAAATGTGACAGTAATGCCTATGATTTGTGTCATTAGCAAGCAAATCTACATTTTAATGTAAAAACAGTTTATATCTGGGCCTCCCTGGTGGTACAATGGGTTAAGCAACACACTATGAAGCAAATTGCAACCAATGCAGCAGGAGTTCGATTCCAGGGAGGTGAATGCACCACATGGTGCACCAGACCTTTCCTGCCTTGCCTGCTGCTCCCCTCAGCAGTGTATTTCAGTCGAAATACACTCTGCCTGTTCTGCTCTTCACTCTGTCTCTGGTGAATTCTCTCACTCCCCACACCTCTGTCCTGTACCCCAGTGCTTTTATGCATAAATAAATAAATCTTTAAAAAAAAAAAAACAGCGTATATCCAAACTGTATCTCAGGGGTCTACCTTGTCTGCCCCTCCCTGCTAGGCTGTCCCAGTTAGTCATACTCTGAGCGACCTTTTCTTTATATCCACAGTACTTATATGCTAGTATTCTTTATATATTACTTATTATTATTTCTGTTATTTATTTTCTCTCTCCTCACTCTAGAGTGAGCTCCAAGTGGGCAGTGACATCTGACAATCCCAGAGTAATGCCTGGCTCAGATAGGCACTCCTTTTTTATTTTTTTTTTAAAGATTTATTTATTTATGCATACAAGCACTGGGGCACAGACCAGAGGTATGGGGGGGGTGAGAGGATTCACCACAGAGAGCGGGGAGCAGAACAGGCAGATAACAGAAGTACACTGCTGAGGGGAGCAGCGGGCACAGCAGGAGAGGTCCGCCGCACCATGTGGGTCCCCTCCCTGGCCGGCAGCAGGGATCGAACTCATGCTGCAGTGGCTGCGGTCTGCTTCATAGGCACTCCTTTTTTAAATGGAGGGTATTTTAACTCTTAAAATAAGAATGACAACTACAAAGTTATATGAACGTTGTTATAATGAGCTCTGAGATAATCTCAAAAAGAGATTCCAAAACAACATGTGTCTTTATTAATTCCTATGCTTGCAAAACCTAGTCTCCTTACTATATATCAGATGACATGAAATGTGGGAAATATAAGCATGTATAATGAATAAAATTGAATCAGAAAGAATAGTTCTTTTACTGATTTTTATTAGTCTTACTACCAAAATTTTCTGAGAGAGAAGCAGTTTTTTCAACATTAAGCCTTTGATCTTTGGCTGTCTTATACAAGACACTGTTAAGTTTCCTATTTTCCCTCTGTCCCTAGTTAAACTTTTTCTCCTTTAAAGAAAGCCTTACTTTACTTTAGAAATATTTCTCTAATAATTTTTCTTACTTTGCACATTTTTACTGAAAATTAAGAATTATAACACCTGTATGAATGGTTGAATGTCCATTTAAAAATCTTCAATATTTATCTGAAATCCACAAAACTTTGGTTTAACTACAAAATTCTAAATATTTTGTTTCATTGTTCTCTTAAAACACAAAATCTTTATTTTTAACAGGCTGTTCTGGTAGGAATTTTTTTCCCAACACTTCAGCGTTTGGATGTCTACGTGAACAATGTATTGGTCTGCCCCAAAAATACAGTATGGAACTCCCAACAGAAATACTGTGAGCTTACTAGACATCTTCCTGCAGGTATTTCCTTAGAAAAACATAGTACACATCATATACATACCTGATTACACATGAAAATCTTTGTGTTGTTTCAACATTAATAGTTTTAGTTTCTTAGCCATTGACAAATGCAAGAGGGAAGACATTTTCAGCCATGTCCCATTAAGTACTAAGATATGTTCACTTATAATGTGTGCATCCTAAAAACCACTTCTGATAGAACTCTTCTCTGCACAAATGCAAATAAAGTTTTTTATTGTGTGTATGAGGAACATTGCTTTGCCTCCTGGGATCACTTATATTCTACACATTTAGTTTAGTTATTTGTATGTATAGAAAAGATTTTGCTTAAGATTTTTACCCTAATTTTGGTTTATTTCTATTTCACAAACATCAGAGTCTAAATAAATTTGCAGTCACCAAAAATATTGCAAGAAGAGTAGTATAACATCAACTGAACACCATGAAGTAAAGTAAACTCTGGGTTTAAATAAAATGAAAGACTAATGGCCTTATGAAGCTAAATTTACTCATTTATCAACATTTGCTTTAGGATTTAGTTGTGCTCATTTAAGTATTTTTTGTAATAGACCATTATTAAAGTCAATTCATTCCATTCCAAATGTGATTCTTATCATTTTAAGATGTACCTCACATCTTGGCTAACAGTCTTATAAATGTGTCATCAGTCATAATGAATGGATAGGTAGACATGAAAGTATGAATGGATAACCTGTCTCTATCCCCATCAATAGAACAAGTCCTATTTCTGCTAAAACATGAATAGCTAATATTTACATTACTGTGTGTTAGGCATTGTTCTAAGTACTTTATGTATAATAAGTCACTGTTACTATATTTTCATAGCTCTATGAGGTACAGATGAGAAAACTGAGACACAAGGAGGTAAAGTAATTTGCCAACGTTACTGCCCTGGCTTGCACTGCCATAACAAAATGTCATAAATAGGTTGGCTTAAAACAAGTTCGTTTTTCTCACAGTTTCTGCAAGCTGCCAGATCACAGTGCTGTTATTGTCAGGTTCTAGGTGAGAGCCTGGCTCACACATGGCCATCCTCTCAGTGTCTTCACGTCCAGAGAGGGAGTGAGGGCAAGTTGTCTTGTGTCTCTTCTTATATCCATCATGAAAACTCCACCCGCATGACCTCATCCAATCTTAATTTTCTCTTAAAGACCCCATTCTTAAATACCCCATATTCTGGGGGATAGTGTTCCAACACATGAATTTGGGGTGAATACATTCAGTCCATAGCAATGTGAACTCAGGACTTGCAAGGACTTAAACACAGAGTCTGGCTCTAGAATCCATATACTTAACTACTGTGCTATATTGCTTCCATATAAGTTAAGAGAGTCAGTAGTATCATTTTATATATAATTGAGTGTATGTATTTACAACTTAATTTTCTTAAAATTTAAATCTTTTTTTTTAAAAAACAATACCTTTCTTACTAAATACTCTGTCACTTAAGGTCTGGAAAATAGAAACTATCTAAAGAGGCAGAATTTCATATAGGAAACTGGCACAAGCGTTGAAGGGCTGAAAAACAAATACTGCCACTGACCTCCTACAGACTGTGTTTATTTGAAATAGCATTGCTTTTAAATGAACATTTGGCTTTGGCACTTGGAATGTAAAATAGTATCCCTGTCTTAACAATCTATCCATATTTTTTAGACTACACAAATGTTTTATGATCATGTATGCTTCTGTCTCCTTCCATTACTGTGAAGACATGAAAAGGCGACCCAGGATGAATGGTTTTTACACTTCTAACTGTAACTTAAAAGCAGCTTCAATTTATAATAAAAAAACCACACCCTTCCAATTTACAGAGTGGATAAACCAAATAGCATCTAGAACTTACACTAATAAATATTGAAGAAATACATAGTAAAAATGAAATGATTTCTTAACTATTTCATTGCTATGAATGTCTGTTATATTAATAAGAATTACCATCTTTCTAAACATCTAATTTCCTTTGTGTCATCATGAAATATTATGAAGCTAAAATACCTCATTCTGGTACTATTATATAATTCAGCCTTTGTGTAGATTAATATGCATTAATGGATTTATTACCTCTTAGACATTTTTTATACTCTGCCATAAAATTGTGTATATATTCATTCATTTTAAATGTATAATAATCTCAAACACTTTCACATTATTAAGCTAACAGAATTTGTTTTGCATTAACCAAAGATTTTCAAGACTGAAATGTAAACCTGTTTCATTGGTGTAAGATCCTTCAGAGACACATTAACATATATTTCATTTGTATTACATACTTTTGTCATTGATAAACATAGAATCACTGAATTTTAAATGCTTTTTAAGAGTTGTCATTTAGTACTACATAAAATCCATGGCTATTAAAGTGAAATTTACATTTTTTAATAATAAAATGCCTTTGGCCAAGTCTTTAAAATCCTAAGCATTTAAATAGTATTATAACAGAGGCTCCTGGCTTCATAATTAGATTTTAATTCTCATTTGTACTGTGTTGATAGGTTATTTTTAAAAGTAAGTGTATTGTATAATTATTATGAATGGCATCATCTAAATGATTGGCTTTAATTCTGAAAGTCCATTCTATAAGTGTTTTGTTTTCAAATGCATACTTTCTCATGAAGAAATGATTGTGTTAAACTTTTATAGAATTTCCTAAATTTTAAAATATATTAAATGCTTATGGTGATGCTTTTAATTTAAATGTTTTTAACTGTTCTTTTGGGCTCTTTTTCTTCCCTAGAACAATTCCTTCCTAACCTGAATTCCACTGTCCTTGGTGAAAACTACTTTGATCCGACTTACCAGATGCTTTACCTTTTGGTTAAAGGAACTATGCCTGTTGAAATCCATACAACAGCAGTCATATTTGTTTCCTTCCAATTACCTGCTGTCACAGAAGATGACTTCTATAGCTCTCACAATTTGGTTAGAAATCTTGCTTTATTCCTAAAGATACAAAGTGACAAAATTCGTATCAGCAAAATAATACGAGGGGAGATTCTGCGGAGGAAGAGATCTGTGGGACTCAGGATTGAATTGGAGATTGGAGATCCGCCCCCTCAGTTCCTAAGCAATGACACCACAGGTAAGAATAGTAGATGGTTGAGATCCAGGAATGTAATGACCCAGTTCACATTCAAAGATAACCTTAGTGTGGCCTGGTGAGCCAGGCCTCAGGGTATCCTACCAACTCCTTGTCCAAAACCCAGTAAGAGTCTAAGACCATGTTCCCTGCACTATGCCTAAAATCCTTTTGGGATTATGAAGGAATTTCCGTATATATTTTGTTTTTGTAGTGATTAATAAGTTCAGCAAAAGGATTTGTTTTAATATAAAGGATCTGAGAAGTACCCTTATAGCCAAGAAATTAAGGATAAAAAAAGAGTCAAATAATGAAACCAAAAGCAGTGCTCCTCTTTGTAAGCCAAAGGTCTGTGGACTTCTTCCTGAGGAAAAGAGTAGACCCTTGCAAACTCTGAGCAGTGGCGTGGTAGATCAAAATTCTGCATTAAAGTCACAGCATGACTCTAACAAATACAAATGTGCAAGAATATATTCTGTCTTTAATTCTTGTGGTCACCCCTTTCTTTGCCCCTGCTCCCTTAAGCCTCATTTTCTAGGTATCAGGTGAGAACTCAACTACCCTATCAGAGAGATCTTTGCTAGTTTAAAATATTTCCTTATGGTGACTCAGTTTGGGAATTTGGGTAAATGTTCAGTCCTTCATATTTTCTTCCTCTCCATCTTTTCCTTTTATGTTCGTATCTGAATACCAAGGGACTTTCCTGACCTTAGACTCTCATATTGCCCTCTTCACAGTCTCTGCTCTAGGATGGGTGTCATTACTGCTCTGTGCAGTTGTGCAGTTCTCAATGTGCAGCTGTGCTTTCCGGGCCTCCTGATGTGCGGTTGCATCTCCAGCCACTCATTCCCAGTCATGCTCTTGTCTCTGTGTAGCACAAGTGCTCCCATGTAGGCATTTCCCTCCTCAAAATGAGACTTTAGTCTCTGTCAGGAAGCTATTTTAGCTTTAGCCTTAAGGCCCTTCACTTGTACAAGTCCTGGAACAAGCTTTAATTTAAGGCCCTGGGAGAAGTCCATTTAATGGCATGGTAAAGCACTGAATGTTATAATAAAAAATGCAAAAGTAAAAATTTTGCACATTCACTTTTTAAAAAGTGCCTTCAAATTTTATACATTTCATACCCAGACATCTGCATCAGCCTTCTGTCTGTCCAGCATACTTTCCACTCAACTCCCAGGCTCTCTTTTCCGTAAACCTGGGTTCTGGGTGAAGTTCTCATCTTAGAAGGAGATTGCTTACGTACTGAAGGGATCTCTAGATAAGAAGAGTCCTGAGGTCATCCATATGCGCTCTTTAACTTGAGGTCTCTGGTTTCTGGGTGACAGCCAGCAGAGATGGATGTCTTTACATGTCAGTCTGAGAGAACCTGCAGTGCAGAACAGGGCAGATCTGCCACTCAGTGCCAAGACCAGTGAGGGAAAATGCTAATTGTCATGTGTGGACATGAAACACTAAGTGCTACCGCAGGTCATGTAGGCTTTCATATCTAGTCTCAACTGTGGGGAAAAGAATAGAAAGGAAGAAGGGGGAGGGGAAGGAACTGAAGGACAATGCATTTATCAAAGAGTCTGAGTGAAACCAAAGTAGCACTGTTTTTTTTTTTTTAATTTATTTATTTTTGCATGTAAGAACTGGGTCAAAGACACAGGGGATGAGAGGAGTCACCAGAGAAAGAGTGGGGAGCAGAACAGGCTAGCTACTGAAATATACTGCTGAAGGGAGCAGCAAGCAAGCAGGAGAAGTCTGCTGTGCCATGTGGGTCACCTCCCCGGCTGGGATTTGAACTCGCTCCAGAGACTGCTGATAGCTTCATAGTGCTGCAACTTAACCCCTTGCGCCACCAGGGAGGCCCACCAAAGTGGCATTTTAACTGGCAGGAATTGAAATTCTCTCAGACTGTAATTTTCAAAATGCCATGTGAGACCTGCAGTCCCAGGAAATTGCCTCCTTCTTGAGTCTGTTAAGCTTATGATTTAGCCTTAATGGAACAAACTCAATAACCAGAGTCTTTATAAAGTGCATGAATCTGGGCATGGAAGGAGTTGATAGCTAAAAATGAGGCTGCGTTAAGGTCTACTTTATACTAAAACATTATCCTGGAAACAGTTGTTTTTTAAAAGATCTCTCTGACTATCGTGTATAGAATAGAGTGAAAAGGAGAAAGAGCAGATCTGGAAAGCCAGTACTGTCCCAAATGATGACTGACTGGGGTTTCAATGGGGGAAGGAGAGGTGAAGTAAAGAATGAGGTCAAGCAAAAAATACTAGACTTCTGACAAAAGGAACACAGTGAATTGAGGTGCTGCTTCCTCAGGTAAAGAACATTATGGGGACAATAGGTATAAGGAGACCTGAGAAGCTAAAGAGTACAAAAACTACCTACAATGTGAAAACCTTGAAAATGGTGTACCTCAGAGCAAGTAACAATTTGTTAGTAATTTAATGATAATGTTAACTACTTCTTAATATGCTCATTATAAATTTCACAATGCTAGTTATTTTTCCACTCCAGAGTTTTAATGATCTGTGATGCTAGACACTCATAATAGTGTTTCACTTCCAAACAAAGAATGACATAGGATATATTCAAATATATTTTCGTTATGTTTTAACTCATATCTATTTTATCTACCTTTTTTACTTTAATTCTGACTTAAAGCATACAAAAAAGATTGTCGTTTTCCTAAACTCATGCATATGTCTATCATGTTTAGCTTATATTCAGTCACAAAACTGTAGGAGTCTATGTGTGTCTAACAATGCAAAACTTGTAAAAAATACTCACATGTTCCTCGAATCCTATATTCTCCTAACCTGTATATAATACTTCTTCACTATAGGTCAGATGCAATTATCTGAACTCCAAGAAATTGCTGATTCTCTTGGACAAGCTGTAATTTTAGGGAAAATCAGCAATATCCTTGGATTTAATATATCGTCCATGTCTATTACCAATCCTATCCCCAACCCAAGTGATTCTGGCTGGATTAAGGTAAGACAGTGCAACAAGAAAAAATGCATCTTAACTATTCAAAATATTATTGCTTATTTCTAAGCTTAATTCTTTCCCAAATTCAAGACAGTAAGGTTATGTCTTTGTAACTTATTGCTGGTTAGTTTTTATGGTATCATTAAAATGATAAACTCATTGGAAAATGAACGTATCTTCTAAAAAGTATTTACTGACCTAGACGAAATACTGTAATCATATAACTCACATGTTGAGTATATTTTTAAATATGACTATTACCCTTAGCCAGGCTAAGATGAATTTTGTTACTGAATGCAGTAGATCATGTGAAACCATGTTACCACTCATGGCCATTCCAGGTGACCGCCCAGCCAGTTGAGAGGTCTGCATTTCCTGTTCATCATGTGGCCTTCGTATCCTCACTTTCTCTGATTACTCAGCCCATGGCAGCACAGCCAGGACAAGAATTTTCTCAGCAGCCTTCAGTAAAGGCAGTAGATTCTGATGTAAGTTAATAGTCAAACCTTTATTTAAGTGAAGGTAGCAAGCTATACATTCTGAAAGGCAATCGGTGTTATTGATGAAGAACACTGGCAGCCTGAGGGTGGCACTGCCCCTAGGGAGCTGGATTAATGCCTGGAGATACCATCTTTTATTGGTTTAAAAATATTTGTTTTCAAATGATTTTTGTCTGCTTGTGTAGGGAAAGGACCGAGATTTTAAATTTGTAATGAGGTATTTTTAAAAAATAAAGTTGTACAGATATTAAAAAGAAAAAGCATGGGAAACAGAACAGTTATCTTTCTCTACTGTTTTGTTTTGTTTTGTTTTTCCCTTTAGGGTAATTGTGTTTCAGTTGGAATCACTTCACTAACATTAAAGGCCGTACTAAAGGATTCCAATAATAACCAAGTCAGTGGTCTTAGTGGAAATACAACAATTCCATTTAACAGCTGTTGGGCCAATTACACAGACCTTACTCTTCTTAAAACAGGTGAGTTTTGAATCCTGAGATACATACCCATAAATGGTGACAATTATAACTGAACAATGCATTCCATAATCTAGCTGATAAATGACAGAAATCAGAAAATTGTACCTCATTTTAGAAAACATTTATTCTAGCTTACAAAATATATTTAATATGCAAAGTAAGACAAGTGGAAATAAGCAATTAAGGAAAATAAAACACGTAATTTGAGACTAAACATCAAAATGATGTCGTGGCTTTTCCCCAGCCCCGCTTCTTCCTTGCTATCTTGTTTGCTTTTTTTTAAATCAAATGTGGTTTCAGTTCTCTGGCTATACACAGTAAGGATAGCCAAGTAAACTATTCTCTTCATTATTGTTAGATCAGTTAGCCAGTTTGTAGATGAACCACTGTAAAATTGGAATAACAACAAAGCATGTGGAAGAAAATTAACAAAGCATCTTTTTGAACATTTTCTGGTAGGTCTTCTCCACAAATCCTGCCCTGTGGGAAATCCCCATCCAGATTAGATTAGCTCAACAGCCTCTACTTAAAGCTCCATAAAGAGCATAAAGAGCAAAGCAGTTGCCACGCAGTAGAAAAGAAATAAGCTGTGGTTTCTAACACAAAAATGGGGGTGTGAGAATTAGCTGAGAAAAGGGTAGAAGAAGAAAGTAAACAACTTAGATTTGATCTTTGATCAACATGGATAGTATTACTAATGGTTAATAACACTTGGGACATTATATCTAGCAAGCTAGGTCATATTGAATGCTTGTTTCAGTTGCTATTGCTACGTAACAAATCAGCTCCAAATGTAGTGGCTTGAAACAACCACCATTTCATTTGTTTATAATAGTGAGGGTTAGAATTTGGGCATGTATTGCCCATATCTCCACTATGATGTCTGGGATTTCTGCTGAGGACCTCTTATAGTTGGCATGCAGGGTGTGCTTGGCTAGAAGGGATTGATGGGACTCACATCCCTAAGTTGTTCACTCTGGATTTTTGCTGACAGCTTTACTTTTAATGGCCTTTGCACAAATATAGTGTGAACTTTCTTAAATACTGAAGAAAAAAACTAAACTTTTAATACATCAAATTATTAAGAAAAAATGAAACCATTCAATTTGTTTCTCTCCTGATTTTTTCACTTAGCATAATCCCAGTTCTCTCCATATTGCTGCAAATGACATGAGTTTATCTTTTCTGATCTCTGAGTAGTTGGAATTATTCCACATTTTTCAGTCAGTGAAAACCCAATTGGAACTATATGAAAACAAATTAAAAGAAGGAAATCATACACTAGGATTTTTTTTCTAGGAAAAAATTATAAGATTGAATTTATACTGGATGATGTTATCCGGGTGGAGTCCAGGACTTTCAGCCTGCTGGCACAGTCTGTCTCCAGCGGTGGTGGCAGTGGGGGCAGCAATGGTGGCAGCGGCGGCAGCAGCAGCAGCAGCAGCAGCAACAATGAAGCATCAACTTTGGGCACAGTTGCCCAGACAATGACGATAGTAATTAGCTGTCTGGTGGCTGCAGTTCTGATTTTGAACATAACTCTAGGTAAGTCCAGTTCATTTCTTGTAGAATGTATATCTCCACACACAGCATGAGATACTTACATATTTAAGTATTTCAGTATTTACAAAATAAAGACTGAATGAACAACTCTCATGCTTGTCACCACTGGGGACACTCTTAGCCACTGAGACAGTAATAGCCTATATCTGGTAGCACATAAGTGGCATATAGCCTTAGTCATGGTTTATAAGAATGTGTGCAATGAGAAGTACAGATAACATCAGGACTCTTTTTGCTGAAAAAGGCAGAATCTCAGCTCAAACTAGTGTGGGTAGCAAAGTTAACTCACTGGGCCTCCCTGGTGGCACAGTGGGTTAAGCAATGCACTATGAACAAACCGCAGCCACTACAGCACGAGTTCAATCCCTGCTGCCGCCAGGGAGGGGACCCACATGGCGCAGCAGCCCTCTCCTGCTGTGCCCGCTGCTCCCCTCAGCAGTGTACTACAGTTGATCTGCCTGCTTTGCTCCCCGCTCTCTGTGGTGAATCTTCTCACCCCCCACACCTCTGGCCTGTACCCCAGTGTTTGTATGCATAAATAAATAAATCCTTAAAAAAAATAAAGTTAACTCACTTCACTGAGAAGTCCAGAAGTAGTCTGCCACAGCCTGAATCAACGACTCAACACTGTTATCCAGAAGCTGGTTCTCTCCATCTCTTGACTCCATTTTCCTCAGTGGTAGATTCACAGCCAGGCAGACTCTCCACCACTACCCCAACTCTTATGGCAAAGGTACACCAGATCAGACCCCAGCTCTGGTATAGAGAGAATAAACCACTTTCCTAACACTTTCAGCAAGAGTCCCAAAGGATGCCATTGATATGACGTGGCCATACCACCATTCCTGGACCAATCACTGGCCACGAGATGCTGTGTTCAAATTAGCCAACCACAAGGCCTCCCATCTGTCTTTCCTTTAAAGTCTTCCTGTTCTGCTTACAACTTTCTTACTTCCCACTTGACCTATTACAATACAATAGCCTCCTGCCTCACTTTCAGCCTGTCTTCCACACCACTGTCAGAGCTTCCTGAATACCATATAGTGATAAGGTCATCACAAATCCTCAATAATTCCTTTCTGCATGCTAATTATATTCTGCACCAAAGGCCCTGAAACCAGCCTTAAAGATTATCTCCTAGTATTAAACCATTCCTTGAAAAGACTCTTCTACTTTCGTGTGTGTATATATGTGTATATATATGCATAGAGATTAATAAATATATGCATAAAATCAATCTTTCTCAATATGTATCTCCAAATAGCAAAAGGGAGCAAGTATTGTCAATTAGAAGGCACCTAATTATTGATAGATAATCAAAATTAAGACAGACTTAGGAAGAACTTGAGGTAGGGTAAGAATTTAGAAGGATGCTATGATATCTCTCGTAGTAAAAGACAAGACTGTTTTTAAATTTAAATATAAATGGTCAGGATGAAGGAACATAAGACTGGTTCTGGGAGCAGTAGAACAAGTAGGGTCTCAGGATCTGAGAATAATCCTTTCTTCCCTCCTAATGGCAGAAACTAATTAGGAGCCAGCTGCCAAGAGAGAGCGAGGTCTGGTCTGAAGAGCCCTGGCCCAACCTCTTCTGACTGAACAGAGCAGGAAAGGTTTATGTCCAGCACACATACTGTTGAATTATGTGCAGTTTTCTCATCTTCAGAATCCTACTAAGAGCATGTTTCTTTTATAACAGCATGGCAGATATTGCTTAGGATTATTCTTTCTTCTCAGAAGCATTAAGTATAAGTATTGCTTAGAATGTGTACATTTTGCATTTCCTCATTAAATGCATCATTTGATAATTATCTTCAGTGACTTTTATCCTGCTTGTTCCTGATAGCTTCGGAATTTTACAAAATTCAGAACATTTTATTTTCAGTCAATGGTGAATCATATTGTTCCTGGTGAATATTTATTAGGGTTGTTTACAGTAGATTTAACAAGTTAATCAAGTACTTCTCCTTTGCTACTGAACAATCTGTCATTCTTCAGTTAAAACATAAGATGATTTAAACTCCATTGTCTTAGACCTTTGGGGCTGGTGTAACAATACGCACAGACTGGGTGATGTACAAACAACAGAAATTTATTTCTCCCACCTCTGAAGACTGGAAGCCCCCAGATGATGGTGCCAGCGTGGTTGGGTGTAAGCCCACCCATGTGTATTGCAGACCATGATAACCATCAATAAAATGAAGTGCTGGGTTGTTTTCTTTTTATATACCTTTTTATGCTGTATTAATAATATTTTAATATTAAAAGCATCATGAAATTTCCACTAAATAGAATGGCATTACTGGAATGTGATAAATACAGTCTATAATGACCAGTATTCTCTTTTCACAGTTCTATAATTGATTTCAGCGTTAAATTGTTAAATTTTGAAATACTAATGTTTAAAATTATACTGTTGCCCTATTGCCAATACCATGAAATATTAGAAAAGCTAAAATTAACAAAATGTTTTAAATCATGTTGTCTGTTAATTCTACTTAAAAAAATGTTTGCCTTATTTTTACTTTTCAGGAAACAACTGAAGTGCTGTCCTGAAGAAAAGCAGAAAAAAAACTGAGAACTGCTTACTTATGATCTATTTTGTGGCACAATAAGAGAAAATTCTATAGCATCTTTATGAAATATGCTAAAAATATTTTTATAATGTATAAGTTGTCCTCATTAGCTTTAATCATAGAAATCGAATTTCTTCAAAATACAAATTTCTTTTGAACCTTATATTTGTATGTTATTTCATTTTCAAAAATACGCTCTAAATTTTTTTATTTTAAAGCAGATATGCTAATGTCAAGGTCCCGTGTCTACAAATCATACAATCCTTTAGTCGTCAAAAAACTTCTAGTTTTGACTTAGTCTCTTTAGATCAGATTGGAAGTATTTGAATCCTTGTATCAATTCAGGGATCTGATTTTCTTTATCCATTCATGAGGTTCTGGTTTCCAATGATCTATGTCATTTTAATTACTTTTACTTTTTAATATCAAATTTTATTTTGTTGAGCCTTATTTCTGCCTGACACAAACATATGTGTCAGGTCAGAGTAAGTTAAATTGATTCAAAGTTTTTTCAGTTATCTTGAGTCTTTCCTCTTCCCCTTTCCGTACAGGAGAGACATCAATATTCTTCCCCTTCATTTATTCATATATTTAATGAACAGTTTTTGGCTAGTTATTTATGGTGTGTCAGCACTACTATAAAAGTGTTAGGAATATAGAGTGGCCAAAGCAGTAAAATCACAGTAACAGTAATAAAAAAATTCTAACTGTAAAGTTTAATTCCTAATGGGTAGAGAGTTATAATAAAAGAGTAAGTAAAATATGTAATGTATCAGATACATGTTTAGAAATAAAATAACGGAAGGGTGGGGCAAGAGGTGTTGCTGTTTTGAAAAGTTTGGTCAAGGAAATTCACTCTTATAAGCTGATATTTGGGCAGAGATCTGGAGGAGGCAGGAGGGAGAGACTTATATGTGTGGGGGAAGAGATTCTAGGCAGAGGAAAGAACCAGTATAAATACCCTGAGTGGAGAGCATGAGGCCTGATATAATGCTTAGTAAGAAAGTAGTATCTTTTAATTTCTAAAGACTTTGGAGAAATTGGATTGTTTTAGTCCTTTTCCAGAATAAGTTGCTCTTTTTCTGATCTAGGAATTCTAGATTACTTGGGGCCTGCCAAATTCTGGCCAGTACCCTAAGAAGAGGTTTCTTGGAATTTGTAGGATAGGCTTTTGGAACCAGTGCAACGTTCTCTGCTTATCCTGTCTTCCCACTCAAAACTACCACTACCTCGGGCTGATACCCCATCAGCATCAGAAGAGACATTGTACATTGCTAAAATCATGGACACTGAGATGATAAATTTCCTTGAAAAAAATTTGGCAACAGATATGAGAAAAATATTCCATGAGTTGTTGAAAAAAAAAGCAGGGAGGGGTAAGGGCCATAGGTGGGGTGCTTCTTTTCTTTTCTTTTTTTTTTATATTTTTTTAAAAAGATTTTATTTACTTATGCATACAAGAGCTGGGGTACAGGCCAGAGGTATGGGGGGTGGTGAGAGGATCCACCAGAGACACAGTGGGGAGCAGAACAGGCAGATTTACTGAAATATACTGCTGAGGGGAGCAGCAGGCGAGGCAGAACAGATATGCTGCACCATGCGGGTCTCCTTCCTGGCTGGGAAGCGAATGTCCTATGGTGGCTGCGGAAGCCCCACAGTGCAGCTCTCAACCCCTTGTGCCACCAGGGAGGCCCTGTTGTGCTTCTAACAGCTACTCTTTAAAGTAAAAGGGGCAAAGGTAGTGGACTGAACTCAAGACCATAGCTTCAAAGCTCATTGTTCCCTCTTTTCTTTCTTTAATGTGTTTTTAACCAACATGTTTTTTTCCGGTGGTTGCTGATGACAGAAAATTTACATCTGTTTTCCTTGGAAACTACTCCTTATGAGCTAAACAAAGATTCTGACTAGAAGATGAGGAACCTGTATGCTCCAAAGCTTTTAGTGATTTTATTGCTTTGTCTCCATAATTTTATATACAATATGTCACTTACTTTGCAAAATATATCCATATGGTAGGAATTATTATCCACATTTGCAGTTGAGAGAACTAAGGCTCAAACTTGTTCAAGGTGAAAAAATCACATTTTCATTCTGCTAGGTAAATGGATTCTATTGCTGGTTCAGTTTTATTTTAAGTTTACAATTCATATGCAAGATAAAGCATATTAAAAACGTCTTTATATGGGTTGTGTGAATCTCAATAGATTTAGCTTTAGAAATAATAAATGGCTTCAGATGATCAGATCTGCTCAGATCAAGTATTAGTTGACTCATAATATATCAGAGCTATATTATAGCTATAACAACAATGTGAATATTAGTCAAGAGGTAGTTCATTGCTGAACCTTACTACTAGAGCAGAGAAATACAGTTCATCCCATATTTTACTTCTAAATAAAGGGATTGTTTTTCCCTATTCCTGTCCAGGCCTCTTCTAGAGGGACTAAGGTCACTCTACATTGCTCTTAGACTCTAGATCTACAGGTGATTAGCAATAACATTTACTACCAACAATTATGTTATAGTAACCATTATGATGGAAAATATTTATTCAAATGCTTCATAGGGAGTTAATTTTTCTTATAATAAGAAATTAAAAGCTGCTTCAGGCTTTTTGATTTCTCCATTAAACAACAGACCCTATGAAATGATTATGAATATCAAAAAGTAAAATTTCAGGTTATTAAAATGTGTTATTTTTTAAGTAAACAAAATTCTCATAGATTAAAAAAAATCCCTTAAAGTATAATCAGTTAATACTTTGCTTTCAAATGTATCTACTTACATTGTCACTAAATGAGCTTTAAGACTTCGTTTTGAACAAGAAATGATTGTGACTTTCTGATCTGTATTCAACCAAGAACAGCTGCTCATTAATAAAAAGCCATTAAAGTCCAACTCAGAACAGCAGGTCTAAAATTGTGTTGAGAAAAAAAATATTCCTTTCTGCAAAGCCAGGAAACTGGACTGGGGGAGACATGGAAGGACTGGGCTATTGTTAGTTTGCAAGGTCTGTTGGTTAGTTGATGTGACAATACCCAGGCCCACCTGGAGAACTCAGAACTAGTCTATCTAGGCTTTGAACTGGAAGAAGCTAGTGATGGATTGGAAACTGAGAGAATAAATTAACTTGGCAATTAGGGACTGAGCAGAGGCACAGATCAGAAGTCTCAGAGTAGACAAAATGGTCTGGAAACAGGGTAGGTAGAATTAACTGTACACCCATGGAGTAGAGGCAGTCCAGGAAGAAATCTTGCTTATGTGAAGTTCTGTGCCTTATGCCCCACACCAACTCACACAACCCTTGAGCAGAGGACAGAAGTTAATATTGCATATTCCCAAGAGGTGATCCTTAAGTAAGATCCTAAATTATTGGCATCCATGATCCCCAGTTATGGGCTCATTCCTCAACAACTGGAGTAAAATGATTTAAAAATATAAATTTTTAGGTATTTTCAACATAAAATTTAAGTTTGCAATCTTTAGCAAGCTTTCTGTTTATTACTGTATGGGAAACAAGTTGTATCTGTAAATATTTTAATTTTGTTTGCAAGTGGCAAAATTAATAAAGAAAACAAGACTAATACGAAAAGAATAAAGTATCATTGAGGTAAAATAATTTGAAGCAAAGTCTCTAAGGAAAGGACATTCAAAAACATGGGACACAGGTGAATCAGTGACGGGAATTTCACAAGGATTAAACCTGAGAGGAGAAAGTACACACTACAAAAATGAAAATGTAAAATATATATAAAATTTTAAAAATGGAAAAAAAATCATGTCTATGTCAGAATGTAAGCTGTTCTGGATACCAACTTTGGAGAATTTGAAGAAATTTTGTAAACTCTGAATTATTGAAATTCAGGCATTTGAAGAGACTGAGTTGTTTAAAAGATTGCGTCATGGGTTTGCCACTATGTTGATTTTGATACAGTGATGCAGCAGTAGTAGGAGTGCAATAACAGTGTTACAGGTCCCAACACAGAGTGGCCCTTTGCCCACTAGGGAAGATTCACGAGTTGTAGCTGAACCGGGATGGCTTTATTAGAAAGCCTCATGTGTGAGGGAGCCAGTGTGAGAAAGGAGAACATAGCCTGACATCCTGGAGGAAGTGAGGAGCAGGGAGGAGGAGCACGGTGTCACAGTTTGTTCTGGGTTGGACTAAACCCTGCCATGCACATAGAGGATACATTTCAAAAGTGCACAGAGGCGCACAACTTCCTGGGGGAAGTTGTGAGATATTCATTAGTTAGAATCAAACGCTTGTTAACAATCTATCATGGTGCTTCATGGTCAGTGTGGTAAGTCAAATTATTTGGACTGAACTAGTGAGTCCTTAATTTAGTCCACGTGTTCAAACAGGACTTTGGGCAAATCACCCTACCAGATCAGGAAATTTCTTTTACCTACGCTGTCTCTACATCTCTTATCTATGAATATTTGTTATGTGCAGGCACAGCCCTAAGAGCTTTGCAAGCATTCGTCATTTTAGAAGCAAACATTATTACGGCCATTTTACTGATGAGGAAATTGAGGTTAAAAGAGGAAATAACTTATCCAATCCTTCCAGAACAAGAGATATAAACCTAATTTTTTTCTTCCTTTTGGAGAGAAAAAAGTTAAGTCGTACAGATTGGATTGAGGGTATCTACGGGGAGTACTAGGGTAGATGGGTGCTGGTCAGGGTGACAGGAAAAAGGTTGCTATAATGTAAAAAAAAAAAAAAAAAAAGTGAAAAAAGGAAGCCTGGGGAACAACTTGCAGGAACTGCTTTTAATCTTGACAACAAAAACTGTCCTCCTTCATCAATCGCTTTCAACTTTAAGGTATAGCGTTTTGAGGATCCCTTACCCACTATGGCAAGGGACCCTAGCCTTTAACAGCTTACAGTATAAAAATAAAAACAAAACCCAGGCTTCAACAATAGAAAATAAGAGCCCCTTAATTTGAGAGTAAGGCTAGCTGGAGCGACACTCGAGGACCAGATGCAGGGATCTGTTTAAGTGCCACCTTAAGCTATCCATTTAATGTAAATTCAATAAAAAAAAAATGCAGGGGGAGACGAAATTCTGAACTGAATTCAGCGTTTCACACCCCTCAGGTGGTAGAATGAGATCCTGCCTACCCACTTCTAAATCATGCCCAGATGGAGAGAGCTTCATTTTTTGTAATTTGGTCCCATCCAGGAGGATGATCGCGAGAGTGGAACAAAAAGGGGTATAGTTCGAGCGGACGCATTTTTTATAGGAAGGAGAACAAGGAAACAACCCAGCTGCTCCGCAGTGAGCTACAGAGCACGCCGCCTGCAACGGCCTCAATTGCAGCCACGCCTGGCGTCGCTAGCCCCGCCCACGGGGCTCATTGGCTCTCAGCCCCGACACCGGCCCAGCAGACTTTCTTCTATTGGGCCAAACAGGAGCTGAGGCGGGGTGCGGAAGTGAGGACCTGGAGACAACCGTGAACCGCCCTCAAAGCGGTGAAGGGGGAGGAGCTGGGGGAGGGCTTTCTGAGAAGGGGGCGGCCATGGCAGCTGCGCGGCGGCAAAGGCGGCTGCGACGGAGCGCGCGCCCGGCTTTGAATGAGCGGGGCTAGGACTGAACGGGCGGAGCGCGAGCTCGAGGAAGCGACCAGCAGCGCGCGTGCGCGCGCCTTGTGTGCGCGCGGCCCGCCGCAGCTCGGAGCCTCCGCCGGGCGGGCGGGGAGGGGGAGGGGCAGGTGAGTGTGTGCGGTTCGTGCGCGCCCGCGAGGGGCTTCCCTCCCCCACTCCCACCCCTGTCCTAACCCTGGCCTTCGGGGTGTCATCTGCCTTTCCTTGATCAGCCCTCCTCTTCGCCCCGTACTTCCCGCTCTCCCTCCCACCTTCCTTTTCTCCTCTTCACCCGGTTCCCCCCCACCTTCTCGGGGCCGACTAGCACTCTGGGGTACTGTTTCCGGGTCAGGGTGACATCGGGGTGAGGGAACCGCGACTCTTGGAGGCCCGGACTTGCTACTTGCACCATGCTGGGCTCGCGTGTGCAACACTGTCCTGCGGGGCGCCGACCCGACACCCCCAAGCCCCCAGACAGCCGCTCCCCTACCCGGGCACGTTGGTCAGCCCTCCTCGCCTTCCCTCTGCGGGCCTTGCCCCTTCTCAAGCAGGCTTTTCCAAAATCTAAATCCCAGTCCACCTGCACCCACCTCCCACAGTTGAGAACGTTTCACAGAGCGCCCTGCGCATGGCGTCGGATTGTGTAACCTGAAAACGCGCTTGTTTTTCTCATCTGTACAGTGGGTATGATTTTTTTTTTTTCGTCAGTCAATTTCAGGTGGATAGTCTGAAGTGAAAGCATTTTACTCATAAAATTCTTTACTTTTGAGTCGTCCCGGGCTCTCTAAAGGTCTCATCGGTGTCACATGTTTGAGGCCCTGACATTTGAGTTGCCAGAGATGGTACAGAATGTACAGCTGGGCTCACATTCCACTGTGTCCCCTTCTCTCACCGCGGCCGGCTGAACTTTGTTTTTCAAATTTAAATGAGTTCAAGTAAATTTACTTTTGGAACGCTGTGATATTCCTTAATAGGTTCACAGTAACGAGGATGCTGAGGATCATACGGTTGTTCAAATTTTGAATCAAAGAATCAGAAGCACAGTTTTAGAAATACAGTTCTTGATGACTTGTTGCTAGAGCATAGGGTTTGACTTGGCTTGTTTAAGAAATTAAATATAATTTAAGTGATAAAATGTCACTACTACGAAAGGGTCGCACCAGCAATTTACATGGAGGAAATGTACATCTTTTGTGCCTCTGATGTAGCATTCTTTTTTTTAAAAAAAAAAAAAGATTTTTTTTTTTATTCATATAAGGACTGGGGTACAGGCCGGAAGTGCGAGGATCCACGAGACATAGTGGGGAACAGAACAGGCAGATTGACTGAAACATACTGCTGAGGGGAGCAGCGGGCAAGGCAGGAGAGGTCTGCCGCGAGATGAGGGTCACCTCTCTGGCTGGTGTCAGGGATTGCTGCAGTGGCTGTATTTTGCTTCATAGTGTGTTGCTTAACCCACTGCGCCACCAGGGGAGGGCCTAATGTAGAGTTCTTTTAAAATATCATAGGCGAATCTGTTCCATTTGATATAGCAAGGTTGTCATTTCTATAGATTTTCTAGAGAATATTTCTTCAAAAGCCCTGCCTGCAGATAGGTTGCTTTATGGTTCTGAACCCTGTTCTGTTACATATGAAGTTTTTGTGTTTTCCTATTCATTTTTAAGGAAATTTTAATTAAAAAATAGGTGACACTGCCACATCTCAGTTCTAGAAAGTATTTTGAAGTAACCAAAAGTGCAGGTTAGCCTCAGATGCATACTTATCAAATGTTGATCTAGAGGGTATTTCAAAATTCCACTGAAGTAACAGGTAAAAAATGAAAAAGTTTCTCAAGTGGAATGTGGTGTTGGAGAGCCTGGACTTTGGGGTCAGGCTCATTAAAAACTGGGTGAATGATTCTGAATTTCACTCTCAACTTCATCACTGAATAGGAATAGCTGAACTTATTTCCTTTGTTGCTAGGATGCCAGTGAGGTGAGGGAAGGATATAGTTGAGAACTTTAATAGATTAAGTATGCAAGAAATAGTAACTTCCCTTTATTCAACAAATAATTGAGTATCTTTTATGTGCTTGGCTTTGACTAAGACTTATGGATACCATTCTCAACTACACTGATGGGGTCCTGCTTCCTTAGCCCCTCAAATCCATAGGTAGATATGTACCAGTTTGTGACAGGGGTGCAGCAAGCACAGGATTTCTTTATACTGGGTCAGTAATGCTTCCCATCCCTGAGTGTAGTATCTCTTAGACAATAGGTGCTAAATGAACATATTCATTGAATTGAAACATTAAATATAGGTCCCAAAGAATATTCCTACCTGCAAATCAGTACAATAGAATCAAAAATGTTGCTTAATAGTTAATTTGATTTCATTTCTTCCGTTTCAGTATAGCTAGTTGGAAAATATATATTGAAAATTATATCATTGACTTACTATGAATGTTTATTGCTAGTGAGGCAGTCTTGGCTTTTGACTGAAATATAAGGGTTTGAATTAAAATTATTGATAGTGGAATGTAAGAATGTGCTTTTTATGAAATAAGAACAATAATACATATTTTATAAGGTGGTTAAGTGAGATAATGTTTAGATAGTGCTTGGTAAATAAATATTAATTTCTATCATTAATTACAAAAGTAAATTTTCCAAAGAATTAGGATATTCTTTATTGCTCAGGAGAGGACCACTTTCTGTTTTTCTGTTGGAAAAACCTAAATTTTATTTGTTATTGAACTCATTGGAGTTGACACAGAACTAAGACATACAACAGTATTTATGATGAGGTGATAACTGTCTATCAAGATTCTATATGAAATTTATTCTTGTCTCCATGCATTTATATACTGAGATACACCTCTTCTTAAATATTAAGTGTCTTTTCCTTAGCATATCTCAATTCTGGTACCTCTGCCCTCCAAGTGTCATATGTTCTACAATTTAGCTAGTTTTATTTGTTTAAAATTTTCTGGAACTTCAGGCTAAATTTTCATGTTATGAAGTTTACTGTCTTTTGGTCAGAGTAATTTTTGACAAACCTTTAGATGAAGGTTTTATTCATCTTAACTGTTTAGATCATTCTACTCATAATGAATCAATCAAAACTTTCAAGTCTTATTTTACAAATGATAGCTAAAGATAGATTCTATGGGGAAGGCTTGTGCAGAGCAGATAAGGTAGATGGAAGTAGTTAAGTACAAAATAGAAAATACAAATGCTGAAAGAGAAAAATCTTGGAATTAAGATGTTACAGTAATTCCACAAGAAGTAGTAAAGGCTTACTTATGAGAGTTGCAGTGGAAATAGGAAAAAATATGGGCAATATTAGAAAATGGAAAAGGTCTTTTTCACTGTTTGTATCTAAGAGAAAAAGGAATCAAAATTGTTGCATTTTTTGAAGCCTCATAAACCACCAATTGGAAACGTTTTTGACTGAAGTATTTTGGTTACTTGAACAGTGAACTCCTTAATAATTTCCTGGTTCACTTTCTTCTGGAGATTCATTCCATATTCTCAATTAGTAGGCTACTCCAGGCATATGCATTCAGTAAATCACTCAGCTCATGTGGGGCTACAACCTTCCACATCTACAAAAATACATCAGATTTGCTGAGGGAACCTCTTAGAACTCTTTTCTCTGCCTTTCTTGACCAGAAGAGTTCACTTCTGTATACTTTAGTTCCCTGGTTGAGAAAATTAAGAGGTTAGATGTTATATTCAAGTTATTCCAACACAGGAATAATAATTCTAAATGCTTACTCAGTAATTTTCTACCCTTGACAAAAGTTAAGAAAAAATTAAAACTTGTAATTCCATTATCAGAAACATTACTCATTCATGTCTATGCAAGTGCCTGTAACTTGTGACTTAGTTTAACATATAATCCACTCACTCTTACCTTTTTTTACAGTGGAATAATGTGGTTTTGTTTTCACAATATCTCTAGCTTTTACAGGGCTATTTGTCAAAAAAATGGTACTTTCTCCACTGAACTGCTTTTACATCTTTGTCAAATTCCAATGTTAAGTATGTAGGTCTATTTCTGTACCTTCCATTCTGCTTCATTAGTCTATTTTTCTGTCTTGATTCCAATACTACACCATTTTAATTACTGCAACTTTATAAGAAGTCTTGAAATCAGGTCATATTAACCTTTCTACTTTATTCTTTTTCAACTTTGGCTATTAGAGATCCTTTGCACTTCTATATGAATTTTACTATATGTGCTGACTTCACAAGTGCATCCATATGATTTTAAAATTAGCTTATTAAGTTTTACAGAAAGAAAACCTGCTAAAATTTTGATTGGAATTGCTTTATATCTATAGCTCAATTTAGGGAGACTTGATATCTTAATAACCATGAATCCTTGAACCATGAAAAATCTTTTTAAGCCAAGTCCTTAAAATTTTTTAGCAGTATTTTATAACTTTTAATATACCAGTCTTCATTAGATTTTTCACTAAACATTTGACTTTTGCCTTTATAACATCTTTTAAATTTCAATTTTAGACATACAAAATTACGATTGATTATGTATTCCATTGAATTTTCTACATAGTTATGCTTTTATTTATTTCCTTTTCTTGCTTAATTGCACACTCTGGAGCTTCCACTACAATATTGAGTAGAAGTGGTGAAAAATGAATTGATTTGTGGTGTTCACAATCTTAAGGGAGATGTGTCCAGTTTTGCACTATTAAATGACATGTTATTATAGGTTTTTCATGGGTGTCCTTCATCAGATTAAGTTCCCATCTATTAGTTTGTTACAGGAATGGATTTGGGTTTTGTCAAATACTTTACCTTTGCTGAGATAGATATAGGGGTTTTTTTTCTTAATTTGTTAATATGGTGAATTACGTTTGATTTTCAAGTATTAAGCCAACCTATGGTCATGGACTAAGCCCCAAATTTGTCATAATGTATTATCTCTTTATACATTGCTGACTTGAACTTACCTATAGTTTTTAAGGAGTTTTAAATCTATGTTCATAAGATACTCAACTTTGATTTTCTTTTCCAGTAGTGATCTGGGTTAGTTAGTATCAGTATAATTAGAATCAGAGAATGAATTGGGAAATACTCAGTTTTCTGACAGTTTGTGTAGGTCTGGTATTACTTACTCCTTGAGTGTCTGACAGACTTCACCGGTGAAACAATGTGGGCTTGCAAGATTTTAACTACAAATTCAATTCCTTTAATAGATAATAGAAGTTTTCAGATTATCTAGTTCTTTTTGTTGTGCTTTGATCATTTGTTTCAAGAAGTTTGTCTCATTTGTAGCCATAAAGTTTGTGGTATTTCATCAATGTCCATTTAATATACGCACACTCTAATAACCTCTTATTTATGATATCAGCATTGCTGTTATTGGGAACATAGATATTTTGGATTATTCTTTGCTTTTGATAACTGACTTCCTTTATGAAATAATCATTTTTAAACCTGCTAATATTATTTTCTCTGGATTCTGTTTTCCAGCATTTGAAATGATCACTTTGACTTTTTTTTTACTAGTGTTGCATAGTTTATTTTTAAAATTTAATTGTTTAAATATTTAAAGTATATTTATCATAGGTGACATAGTGTGTGAGATCTTCCTTTTTTATCCAGTCTACAATCTCTGCCTTTTAATTGGGATGTCAGATAATTTGTACTTAATATTTATTGATATAGTTAGGTTTAAATCTGTCATGATGCTCTATGTTTTTTCACTTGTCTCATTTGATAATAGTTCACTTTACCTTGTTTTCTGATGCCATTTTTATTTAGCATTTATTTTTTTTTTAGTATTTAGTATTACCTCCTTTGTTGGCAAGATAACTGAATCCTGTCCGTCAGAGAACATGATTTAATTGATTTACTAGGAGTAGGCCCAGGAATCATTCTTTTTTAAAGGATCCTCAATTACATAAAACATCAAACTGTATGATTTATGAGGTAATTTCTGACATACTAGCTTTGGGCAAGTTATTTGACTTTTCAGTTCAGTTTCCTGAGATAGAACTTTTGTGTTCATGTGGTTCAAACTAAAAAAGATATAAAAAACTCAGTATATGATGTTTTCTTTTCTAAGTTTTAAATACATTATAAACAGATAATTTAAGTACAATTACTTTTATATACCACTGTGAGAATATTTTGGAGGTTTTTTTTTTCTCTCTAGTATTGAAGACTTTAAAAAATCTACTTTCTTAAAATTTTAATATTACCTTTAAATTTTAAGATCTACTCTGTTATATTTGTGGTTTCTTTTTTTTTTTTTTTTTTGGCGGAGCCACACTGCAAGCTGAGATCTGATATATTTGTGGTTTCTTAAAAAAAGTAAAAAGGTCTGATTTTCATAGTTCATAATAGGACTTTTCAGGTTGGCTAGTACTAGAGTTTATAAAATCAACTCACTACATTTATTTTTGTGCATTTCCACAGGTTTTGATTCCCACCATGGCTATCACACAGTTTCGACTATTTAAAGTTTGTACCTGCTTAGCAACTGTATTCTCATTCCTAAAAAGATTAATATGCAGGTAAACAAATTTTATGTTCAAACTGACCTGTTTGTCTCCTTACTAGTTGTGGATACCTTACATATAACTTCAAAAAAATAGAAGAGAGTAGATTTAAGCTAAATATCTTGACTGCAAAATTCATTAATCTTGTTTTTCATTCTTTCAAAATATTACATCTTCTAATAATAGTACTAATGGAAGTATTAATACTGTACTCCAGGACTATAAAATTTCAGAAATAAGTAAACCTTTGAGTAAAAATGTCAGTTGTATGAGGAAGGGCAGAATTAGACTTTTAGGGTTGAACTTAGTTTAGTATACATAGGTGTTGATTTATAATGATGCCTATCTAAAACTTATAATGCAGTATTATTTAAATAAAAATTACATAAAAAATGTAAACCAACTTTCATTATTTAAATGCATTTTATGTACATAATTATTTCATTATCAGCATGCTTTAAGGTGTTTAAGCAGAATGAAGTACAGTTATTTCTATATATGCTTCTATATGAATGTTATTTTTATAATAAAGATTTCCAGTTTCCAAAGGAAGATTTTTTGGGGGAGGGGGACTTGTTAAGTAGTATTTCTGAATATATAAAATCATATTCATAAAATCAAAATAAATCATAATCTGCTTTAGTAGGATATCCAAAGACTTGAATTCCTTCTGTTTTTTTATACTGCTGTGCCCTAGATCTGTAGTTCCTAAACAATGTACTAAGGCATCTTAGGACTTGATATTAAGTTTACAAAGGTGCCAGAGGATATTTAAAATTTTCCATCAAAACACACTGTTGCCTGTAATTGTCAACATTTATTGAAAACTGCACAAACTGCCTGCACAGGTAGTTAATACTTGTAATAGTAGATCCTACAGGAATACTTTTGATAATGTTCCTGACTATAAGATAAGGTTTGTTTACTTGTATTTCCGATGGCTTATATTTGATGACTAAAGCTTTTTGGTGACCCATTGCAAAGCTCGAATTTAGATTGTAGTAAAATTGCATTAAAAGCTAAATTATACCAAATTAATATGAAGCAGAAAATAAGCGTGGTGGTATCCAATCTGATTCCATGGTTTGAGTTGCTGTGCAGAATCCACCTGGATTTTCCATTAGTAAGCAACTACTTATTTAAGAGTAAAATAAAAATATTATTTTTCTTTATATATACATCTGTTCTGTTTTTGAAATTGCTACTGAGTAATTTGGACATAAATGTATAAATTGTTTTAATCTTACTACTTAATGGATGGGACTATTAGGCATTTCTTTTGACCTAGTGGTATTGTGAAAAAGGTAATGAATGACACACTAGGAGTGGAATGAAGTACAAGAGGAAATAGAGGGCTCTGAGCACTCTTTAATGTACATGATTTAGAATTTGCACACTATGATTCTGTTTCAGCCTCCTGTCCAGAGCTTAGTCATGTGACCACCTAGCTGCAAAGAAGGCTAAGAAATGTATTCTCTGATTAAATAGAAATAGCCATTTTATAGTTATGTTAAGATCTTTATAAGCCTTAGGTTACTATCCATACTTTTTCTGTTTTATTTTTTTTAACTCATGCTGGTTTTGGTAATTCTTGAAATAAATGAGGGTTTTTTGTTTTTTTTTTTTTAAGATCTGGTAGAGGACGGAAATTAAGTGGAGACCAAATAACTTTGCCGACTACAGTTGATTATTCATCAGTTCCTAAACAGGTAATTTATTTTCATGGTTGGATAAGTATTTGAGAATCATATTTATCAAGTGTTTGCAGACCATTCATATGTCATTAAATTATTTTGATAAAGTCAGGATTTTTGTTCTTGTTATATTTTTTGGTCCTAGACTTTTCATTTGACTTTCTATATCTTTGCTGAGATTTACTACTTTTCCTCCCACTGGTTTCAAAAGTGGCTGCTGTTGTTTATTACAGCATTTTTTTCTAACTATTTTAAAGTCTTAGATAATTTCAATGTTTACATCATTGGGGGATTGACATCTGTTTACTGGCTTTTCATGTGAGTTGAGATATCTTGACTTTGTTTGCTGAATGATTTTGGTTGTTTTGTGGGTTTTTTGAGACTTTATTTTCTTTAAGTCCTGTCAGAAATGTTGATGTTTTTTGTTTCAGTAGACAGTTACTGTGGTTAAGCTATTTATATCACAAGTTCCAGTCCTCCTTCTGTGGGCTGCCATTCTAATGTTAGTTCATTTTGAGAGCATTTTCTTTCTTTTTTTTTTTTTTAATGGCTCAATAGAATGTCTAGTTCATCATAGAAATATTTCTTAAAACCTTTGGTCTAGTTTTGATAAAAAAAATTGTTTTATTTTCTAGTTGGTCAAAGCTGTTTGAAAACCACTGTCTTAGAAAGCACATTTTTCTAATTAATGATTTATCAGATGTTAATTAAGTTGCCCCTTTATGGCTCACAATATTATAATCAATTAAATTTAGACAGATGTTGAAGAATGGACTTCATGGGATGAAGATGCACCCACAAGCATAAAGATTGAAGGAGGGAATGGAAATGTGGCAACACAACAAAATGCTTTGGAACAACTGGAACCTGACTATTTTAAAGACATGGCACCAACTATAAGGAAAACACAGAAAGTATGTTATGAAAGATTTCAGATTTTGGAGGTTAAACTATCAAACTTCTCAGATTCTTGTATTTCAAATTAGGCAGTATTGTTAATATTTGAGAGCATATTATCACTTTGCTTTGTTTTATGTTATGAAGAAATTCATACGTTCAAGTGACCTAGACATAAATATATTAAGTTGTACACTTAAGTTTTTTAAAATTATGTAAGGATTTATTGGAATAAACTTATTTCAATAAATCCTTAGACCAGAGATTCTATACTCTGTTCTCTGCTGTGAAGACTAAGATGAGTAAGATAAGAGTTCTAACCTTAAAAGAGCCGACACACTGGTAAGTATTGGGTTGTCGGAAAATCATGACAGTTTTTGTTTTTCATCCTCTTCTACCTCCCAGCTAGTTTTAGTTGTACATTTATTTCTACAGTTCCAAGGGTGATAATATTTCCATCCTGTAATCATACTATTTTTGTTGAATTGTTGAAATGTCTCAGTGCTGAAAAGCATTAAGTTATGTATTCTTTTTTTTTTTTTTAAAGATTTATTTATTTATGCTTACAAGCACTGGGGTACAGGCCAGAGGTGTGTGTGGGGGGGGGGGGGGTGAGAGGA